>BSBK01004571.1:0-600000 GCA_027943335.1 Chamaecyparis obtusa | reverse complement strand
CTAATATGATTTCAAGGTGGTTCTAATAGGCCGACTTGATTATATCATTTAGAAAGAAGATATTTATAGGAAGTCATTTGTGATTGCTAAGACATGGTTCAAAGTTGATAGATAAGAGCAGAGCAGAGAGTGCGAAGTGTTGAGCCATCAATAGAAGGTCTATGTGACTAAGTAAAGAGTATATGCTATTCATTGGAACTAATCAAGACAACAAGTCTACCTCGTAGTTCACCAAGGTCCAGATATAGTGTGTATCTATTATTTAGAAGGTTGCAGCCTTCACCCCTTTGAGCAGTGAGCTCTCGGACAATGTGTCCTCACCCTGAACAGGGTCAATCATAAAAGACTCCTAATAGGGTTCGACCTTTGACTAGGTCACTGTACTTATTACATTGTAGATATCAACTCCTAACAGGGTTGTAAGATCTTCTAACAAGGATCATTATACACTAGTGCAGTTTATTAGTGGGTGTCAATTCCCACTGGGGTTTTTACCTATTTGGGTTTCCCCGTAACCAAAATATTGGTGTTGTGTTCAAGTGTTATTTCATTTTGTTTATGCTTAAATTTTAAGTATACTTAATTGGATAAAGAATTGAAACTTGTAGATAACTGATTCCCCCCCCCCTCTCTCAATTATCTCTTGGGACTATTCCTAACAATTGGTATCAGAGCCAAGTGCCTCGGAGAGAAATTTTAATAGCTTGAGGTTGATCAGATGGAATTCTTTAGAAAATAAAGTCATAAGTTTGATGGAGAGAACTATCCTGATTGGAAGAACAAAATGGTGACACATTTGTAGTGCATTTCTTTTGAAGTTTTTGAAGTGGCTATCAAAAATATTAAGATTCCCTCTCTAGAAGATCTTGCAAAAGATGATGCTACTAGCAAGAAAAAGGATTTGTTCCATCAGAATGCAATAGCCAAATAAACCCTTATCAACACCTTATCTGATAGTGAGTTTTCAAAGTTAAAGAAAGTAGACACAGCCTACAAGATATGGAAATACCTAGAAGACATATTTGAAGGAGATACACAAGAAAAGAGTGCATGTAGAAAGACATGGAAGAAAAGATACAATGCATTAGAGATGCTACCTCAAGAAAACATCAGAGCTTACAACCAAAGGATTAATGAAGCAGTTGCCGGAATCAGGAACAATGGTGGAGAGATCTCAGAGGAAGACATTATGGATAAGTTGATGACTACTCTTACAACAGAGTATGAAAACAAGATCAACATCCTTGATGAGACCATGCAGCTTACAAAAAAATTCAAGAGAGAGACCTTGATCAGCAAAATTTTAGCTTTTGAGATTTCAAGATTGAAGACAAAGCCTAAAAGTGAGACAACCTTCAAAGCATCAGTCCATGGTAAGAAATCTTTAAACACTTCTGGTAATTTTGATGATGGAGATGAAGATAAAGAGATAGATGATATTATTGCTATGATTGCTAAGAAAGAAAGAAAAGGAAAAGGAAAGTATGAAGGTCAGTTACCTTTCAAATGTTTCTCATGTAATAAGATTGGTCATTTTGCATCTAAGTGTCCTACAAGAGTTAAGAAATTCAGAACTAACTACAAGCCTAAGTATACAAAAGAATGTTACTATGCTAGTGATGGAGTTTCTAATGATGATTCAGTTGAAGATGAAATTGGATTTATTGCTATCATGGAAAAGATGTATGATGAGAATGACTGTGAAGATGAGAAAAAGGAACAAGAGCTAGCATTGATTTCACAAGAAGACATAAGGACAGATTGGATTATAGATAGCGGTTGTTCACATCACATGACAGGTGATAAAGATAGATTTGTTCATCTGGACAAATACAATTGTGGCATGGTTAGATTTGGAGACAACACTCCTAAACCTATCATTGGTAGAGGAGCTATCACTTTGGATGGAAAGAACAACACTGATGATGTTCTTTATGTAGATGGTTTGTAGCATAACCTTCTTAGTGTTGGACAGTTACTTGAAAAAGGTTATAGATTGGAGTTCAAAGACAACAAGTGCATCATTAACAACAAGGATGGTGTAATGATTGCATCGGGCTCAAAGACTAAAGGTAATGTTTTTCAGCTTAATTTTGAAGCAAGTTGTTTTGTTGCTAAAGTAGATGACAGTTGGCTATGGCATAAAAGACTATGTCATATCAATTTTGATAACATAGTAAAGATAAGCAATGTAAAGGCAGTAAGAGATCTACCTAGCATAGAAAAGCTAGTTGATACTATTTGCAGAGAATGTGTAATGGGAAAGCATGTGAGGAATTCATTCAGGAGCAAGCATAATTCTGCAGAAAATAAGTTGTATCTGACTCATACAGACCTATGTGGACCAACTCAAACAAGATCATACTATGGTGAAAGGTATTTCATTTTGTTTGTTGATGATTATTCTAGAATGATGTGGGTTGTGTTCTTGAAAGATAAGTCAGAAGCATTTGAGAAGTTCAAAATATTCAAAACCAAGGTTGAGAATGAATCTGGACTAAAGATTAAGTGTCTAAGATTGGATAGAGGAGGAGAATTCACCTCTGACAGATTCTATGAGTACTACAAAGAACATGGCATAAAGAGACAATTGAGTGCACCTAGAACCCCTCAGTAGAATGGGATTGCAGAGAGAAGGAATAGGATCATCCTTGATATAGCATGCACCATTATGATTGAAGGAAATGTTGCACACACCTATTGGAGAGATGTAGTCAATACGACAGTCTATACCATCAATAGAATACAATTGAGGCCTGGCACAGACAAGACACCTTATGAGCTATGGTTTGGTAATGTTCCTATAGTAAAATACTTTAGAATCTTTGGACGCAAGTGCTACATCAAGAGGGATGAAGCAATAGGCAAGTTTGATGCAAGAAGTGATGAGGGTATTTTTCTTGGTTACTCTACTAAAAGCAAAGCTTATAGATTTTTTAATTTAAGATTGAAGAAGATCATTAAAAGTGCTCATGTTAAGATTAATGAAAAGTTTATAGTTCAAGAAAGATATCATGATTATGCACCTATGATTGAAGAAGAACCCATTCCTTCCACTAGTGAGATAGTTGTTGAAGAGATGTTTGATAGTATTTGTAATGCCCTGCTAGGGAACCCAGGAGAACTTAACCTAAACATGCTTCTAAGTTTGCAGAATAATTTTTTTAAAAAGTTAACATACAAGATAAACATCAATGCGGAAGCAATTACCATTTACTCACAATAATACAATAACCAACATAAGTTACAACTCTCAAGGGTTCCTCGATGAAGATTACGTAAATATTAATTAATTAAATTAGATTAGGTACAATTACAAATCTCATATAAATAAATGAAGGATAAAACAACATCTCATAGAAGATGACATAAATACAACTAGTACCATAAGGTATCCATAAATCTACATCCACTGCACATGTCGTAGGGTATGTAATACAATAACTGAGAAGAGTACAACATGATATCTCTGAAACACTGATACAATGAAACACAAAGAAGAGGAAGAAGAAGAGAGTACAACTCCATCAAAGTAGATCAGGAAGGAACAACTGCCACAGGGATCATCCAGCATTGGTACACAAATGCCAAAATTTCAAATGGTAAAAGAAACACTACCACCCGACCTTGTGAACCTAAATGGTCCACTCCCATCGTGCTGAGGAGATAACAACAGCTCCCACTCAGATAACAAATATCAAACAGATCAAGCTAAGGAAAGGATCTTGAAAGCTCTCTAACTCAAGGTGAAAAAGTAATAATGTCATGAAGAACTCACTAATCCAGAGGCAATCAACACATGTAGGATAACTAGACTATGCATAGGAAGGTGTCATCATGTACGTCTAACCCTTGAGTTTTGTCCTAGTAATCTTGCTGGATCCCGACACCCAAGTGACCTTACACGGTGTCAATGACTTCTCATACTAATGAAGCCATCAACTATGCCAACTCATCCCTTAAAAAGGGGCTAGTTATCTTCTCCATTCCCACCTTAATCTGTACTAGCACTAATCCAGGGTGAGGAAACCATATCTTATTAGGTTCATTTTTAAATCTCTCAATGTTATATTTAGTTATCACTTGATTAAGATACTTAACAATAAGTGATCCTGGCAGCCACTTGTGGGCCCCAACACTTATTGCAAGCCACCTCCTACTACATATCTAGGTAAACTACCCTAGGCTCACAGATCTCTCAAAGATCAAACAGTGTCATATCCAGGTAATCCCAAATCCAGTTTCACATACAAAAACTAGAAATGATTACAAAAGCACCAAAAGAAAGGTACAAAACATCATGAGCCTATATGGTCAAGTCAGGGTATAATTGGATCTCTCACATACATGTCCACACATAAAACTGAAAACAAGAACACTAACCACGACCTCTGTCTTCCCCTAGGTCATCTAATGCCCAAAACACATTAAGCAAAAGAAGACACTCCAGGCATGAAGAAAACAGTATTCACATCATAGAAAAATGAGATCTAAATTCATAAACAATTTAATTTCCATA
Organism: Chamaecyparis obtusa; assembly: GCA_027943335.1. Classification (NCBI taxonomy): domain Eukaryota; kingdom Viridiplantae; phylum Streptophyta; class Pinopsida; order Cupressales; family Cupressaceae; genus Chamaecyparis; species Chamaecyparis obtusa. The sequence continues at coordinate 595,481 of BSBK01004571.1, read as the reverse complement.
TTCATCATAACTGATTCCAAAAGAAGGAAAACAATATTTGCTATGAGAAACTTAACATAAGCATAAAATAAAATGATAATCATAAGAATATTCCCTACAATCAGTCTAAGAATTTCAACGGAATAAAAGGCCAAGTTTCAGTAGTTACACATAAATCTCCAATAAAACTCAAAATAAATACATTCCTTCTTGCATTACATCTAAATAAAAATTGAACACCTTCAAATATATATATATATATATATATATATATATATATATATATATATATATATATATAAACTAACTATCATATCTATTTGAACATTAATCAAAACTAAATTTAATACACTAACATTTAAAAATACTAATTTAATATTAACAAAATATAACTAACAAATTTTAAACAAAAATTTAAATAAACTACAAAACTGATTTATAAATAAAAGTTAGAAAAAAAACTAAAGAAGGTGTGGGGGGCCCATGACACCCCTCCCAACACCTACGACAGCTCCCATAGGGGCACTGCCGTGCTAGTCCTTATAGGGCTGCTCACGGTAGGTCCTATGGGACCGTGTTGCAGTCCCATCAGGGGCTACACACGCCCACTGCCCTACGCGCGGATAAAGGAAAAAGGGGGGGTACAGGTGGTATCCCGTGCTCCCATACCAATTTTTAATTAAATTTTAAAAAAAAATTCAAAACTTTTAATGCAAAGTTTACCTTTTGATTTATATTTTTTTTTATAACAATTTCAAAATAATGCTAACCAATGCAAATTTTTTTAAAAGAAACTTTTCAAAGCACATTATTTTTTGTAAAACATAGAACTAGGATCCAAAATAAAATTATTAAAATTTCTATTTATTTCGAAAAATAAAATACTCAGGAAAAAGACAAATATAGATATTTTTTTTAAAGAAATCTTCACACACAAAGATTCTAATTTGCAAAGAATATATACCTTTCTTTTTAAAACAAAGGGGATATGATTTCTACCATAAACATAAATATTAAATTCATGGCTTAACTTTTGACTGGTGTAACTTATTTTTACACAGAGAATAACTTTTTGACTGTATTATAAAACAGAGAATAATAATTTTACTCCAAAATCTATAATTTTACCCAGATTGATTTTTCTTTCCATAGGATTTATTTTCTCTCCACTATATATAGTTCAACTATAGACCAAGGTTGATTTTTCATTTTACAAGCAAACTATAAGCAATCTTCTGATGAAATTTTATCAGCGTAATGACACAATGCCAAGTATTCATAAAAACATAAAATAACAGATCTAGGGTTTCTCTAATACCCAAAATCAAAGAATACATATAGATCTAATGAGATAAATCCAGATCTACTTAAATACAGAATTTTACCAAATAAAAATAATAGAAGGCACACAACAAGAATTCCAGATCCTACCTTGGAGCCAATGCCAGAAATTGTAATGAAACCCCTGTTGAAGATCCGAGAGTGAGATTTCTTCCAAAACCCATCCTGTCTGCAGATCTAAAAACTATGATGAAAGCAGAAACTAGAACCAGATACACAATCAAGCCTAGAACAACAAGCAACCACACCAAACCAAGAATCCTCCAATTCTCAAGCACACAAGCTCTCCCAAAATTCTCCTCCAAAGAAACCTGTCTAATCTCAAATGAAAGCAATAATTTTCCTAATAGGAATTCAATTCCCAAATTCATGCAATCCCTAAAGACAACTCAAAAGCTAACTCACAGTTCAACTCCAAATCAGAAATGACTCATAAGACAACTCCTGATCCAACTCCAATACCAAAATTGAAAATAAATATTAATTAATTAATTAAAACATCTTTTAAATGCACAACACAACTTAACTTTTGAAAACTAGTTCATTTTTTTGACAACAACTCACTTTTCAATTATGCACATGATAATAATTTAAAACACATATTAAATAAATAAAATACTTAATGCATCCTAAAATATGCAATTAAATATTTAATTATTTAATAATACTCTCAAACATAATAAAATTCAATTATTAATAAAATAATCAATTAAATCCAAATAATCAATTATTTGATTTTAATTAAATTTCATCAAAATAAACTTAGGACATAATCAATATTAATTTCCAAATACTCAAATAATCAACTTTAATTTAATTTCCTCAATTAATCATAGGAGCATATTTAATCATAAAATTCAACTATGCACCTAACATTGATAATCACATAAAATAATCTATATAAACATAAATTAACTATAATCAATAAATGAATAATCACATAAAAATCACCCACATAACCACAAATCAACTGAAGCCAAACGAGATAAAATCAAACAAAACCAAAACCAAGCAACACCAGAAAGGGATCCACAAACTTTGCCAACCTGACAAATTCGGATAGGGTAGTCAACAGATACTTATCCAACGACTAGGATAAATGGATTTGGGTTAGGGTTTTGGATCCATGTTATCTCCCCTCTCTTACCATTTGAGATATTGCAATAGGGCACGCTCATCCTGACAATTTAGGGAAGTTGATGCCCGGTACCTGCAAACTTGAATATAAAACCTGCATGTACATACATATACAACTATATAAAAGTCAATGGCGGGGATCAGCCGATCATGTGGATCTCACAAGCAAGTAACTATGACTCCGTCCCTCAACCACATCAAGCACGTCAAGCAAAAATATAAAATAAACACATCAACCATACACATGCAAGTATGGGGTGAGTAAAAACATAAGCATCAATAATTTCCTAACATATAATCTATAATCCTAAAGTAATCATATCATTTATAAAATCAGACTAGGGGTAGGGGTACTATAGTATTGATGTATTGTTCAATGACCTTGAAACAAGTGAAGAAGAAACTCAGAAGGTAGATGAGTCAGTATCACCTAAAGTTCCAAAGTATACATCTAGATATCACTCTAAAGATGACATCATTGGAGATCAGAGCGGTAAAGTCACTACAAGATCAAAAGCAAAGAGTTCAGCAAGCAATGAAGTGGTATGTTTACTATCTCAAATTGAACCTTTAAGTGTTGAAGATGCATGTAATGATTCAGACTAGCATGATGCTATGAAAGAAGAACTAGATCAGATTATTAAGAATGATACTTGGGAACTAGTCCCAAGACCTAGTGATAAGAATGTGATTGGAACAAAATGGATATTTAGAAACAAGATGAATGAAGATGGTATAGTAGTAAGAAATAAAGCAAGATTAGTATGCAAGGGATATGCACAAAGAGAAGGTATTGATTATTCAGACACATTTGCACCTGTGAGTAGATTAGAAGCTATCAAGTTGTTTCTAGCTTATGCAACATTCAAAAAATTCAAAGTTTATCAAATGGATGTTAAGTCAGCATTCTTGAATGGAGAGTTAAAGGAAGAAGTATACATTGAGCAGCCAGAAGGATTCACCCTATCATACAAGCTTGATATGGTATGCAGATTGAAGAAAGCCCTCTATGGACTTAAGCAAGCCCCTAGAGCTTGGTATGACAGAATTGATGGATATCTAACAAACATGGATTCAAGAAAGGAGCAGCAGATTGTAATATGTTTATCAGAGAGACATATAAAGGTTTACTACTTGTAGCTATATTTGTTGATGACATTATCTTTGGGGGTAATGACAAACTTAGTGCAGAATTTGATAAGGAAATGTAGAGTGAGTTTGAGATGAGCATGATTGGACCTATCAAATACTTTTTGGGATTGAATGTGAAGTAGATAGACAAATGTATAGTCATAAATTAGACTAAGTATGTGAAAGAGATCTTGAAGACATTCAAGATGGATGATTGTAAGCCAGTGGGTACACCTATGATAACAGGATGCAAACTTACAAAAGAAGATGATTCTCCAGCAGTAGATATAACATTGTACAAGTCTATGATTGGTAAACTCATATATCTTACTCAAACTAGACCTGGTATTTCTAATGCAGTTGGTATAGTTGGAAGATTTGTAGCAGAGCCTAAACAAAGTCACCTCATGTTAGTAAAAAGAATATTCAGATATCTGCAGGGCACTATAGATTATGGTCTATGGTATCTTAAATCATAAAATGTTGAGCTTCATGTGTAGATGTAGATTGGGCAAGATGCGTGGATGATAGAAAGAGTACATTAGGAGGAGCAATATTTCTTGGTGATAGACTTGTCACTTGGACAAGCAAAAAGAAAAATTATATTTCTCAGTCAACAGCAGAAGCAGAGTATGTTGCAGTAGCCTTGAATTGTTCTACAATAGTTTGGATCAAACAGATGATAAAGGATTTTGGAATTCAAATTGATTATCCTATTGTTATTCATTGTGATAACACTAGAACTATCAACATGTCAAAGAATCCTATGATGCATGCAAAGACAAAGCACATAGAGATTAAGTATCACTTCCTAAGAGAGAAAGTGGCAAGGAAAGAAGTCAAATTGGATTATGTGAGTACAAAGGAATAACTAGCAGATATATTCACAAAGCCATTACCAAAGGATACTTTTGAGTATCTCAAGGAGAAGCTGGGACTAATTCTCTTCCCTAATTCTTCTTAAAGAAAGTGGAAAGAGCATCAATCCTCAGTGACTGATGGATGGTTGACTACTCTACTTCAGGAGTAGTACCAGTGATTAAATGTTTGGTGCCCTTTGCCATTGATGGAAAAGGAGGAGTAGTATATAGTCATGAAAAACAACATTAAAGGGGGAGTACATACAAAATTAAGGAGTAATACATAGTAGCAAGAAGGAGTAGTACTCAATCATGGAAGCAGTTTAGTTGAGAAAATGGAGAATATCAAAGAATATTGCAACAGATGGAGGATTCATCCTTGGGGGAGTTTTGATGAGGAAATGGAGAATGTTATAAAAGAATTGGTCATTTAGATTGGTGGTGTTTTTCATTTCATATGTTGCCGTCAATGCCAAAGGGGGAGATTGTTGGAGATTTGCTAGCAAGCCAGTGCTGATTGTATTTTTGTCATTGATGACAACATATGGTAAGTAGCATGCGTGGAAGACTTATGCAGTAAGCTTTGAGTATATATAGCATGGATATTTTATCAGCATGATATCATGGATGCAGAGGTTAATTATTAGTACAGATAGTTATGTAGCAACTTGTGTCAGCAGTGTTCCTGACAGAGTTACAGGTAGTGTTTTGTGTGTGATTGTCTGTACGGTTATCATGGAGCCTTGTGCGCTTGGATATGTGATGAACACATGCTGGTGATGTTATATTCATGGATGTAGAATCTGATGTGGAGTAGAATTGAAGTTATGCAGTCGCCATTCACTAGTTGCAGTTTCCTGTATTTATTCAGAAAATTCGGCAAAGATTATATTGGTATAGGAGTTGCACCTATCATTTCAGTATGTGTTCTTGGATTAGTGATTAGAAAAGAGTTAAGAAGGTTTGGTTAAGAGATCATGATGTAATTCAGCTTGCATAGAAATTGTTATTTAAATTGGTAGAGCTGACAGTGTGTAGCGTGCGTCTACACTTATTGATTTGCACAGGTCCTAGTTTGTGTTGCGTGCTTAGTAGAGCTGACAAAAATGTTATTGGAGTGTGTTATTGTTTCTCTAATATGATTTCAAGGTGGTTCTAATAGGCCAACTTGATTATATCATTTAGAGAGAAGATATTTATAGGCAGTAATTTGTGATTGCTAAGACATGGTTCAGAGTTGATAGATAAGAGCAGAGAAGAGAGTGCAAAGTGTTGAGCCATCAGTAGAAGGTCTATGTGACTAAGTAAAGAGTATATGCTATTCATTGGAACTAATCAAGACATCAGGTCTACCTCACAGTGCACCAAGATCCAGATATAGTGTACATTTGTTATTCAAAAGGTTGCAGCCTTCACCCCTTTGAGCAGTGAGCTCTCGCACAGTGTGTCCTCACCCATAACATGGTCAATCATAAAAGACTCCTAACAGGGTCCGAACTTTGACCAGGTCACTGTACTTATTACATTGTAAAGGTCAACTCCTAACAGGGTTGTAAGATCTTCTAACAAGGATCATTATACACTAGTGCAGTTTATTAGTGGGTGTCATTTCCTACCAGAGTTTTTACCTATTTGGGTTTCCCCGTAACCAAAATATTGGTGTTGTGTTCAAGTGTTCTTTCATTTTGTTTATGCTTAAAGTTTAACTATACTTAATTGGATAAAGAATTGAAACTAGATAATTGATTCACCCCCCCCGTCTCAGTTATCTCTTGGGACTATTCCTAACAAAAACTCCTGTGGTAACATAAGAAAAAAGTAAGAAACCAAAAAAGGATGAAGATGTGGAAATTGTATAGATATGTCTAAAGAAAGAAGTTAGGGATTTACACTAGGAAATTCTAGATATTTTTCGAGTCTAGTAAAAAATATGACACCAAATCCACTTTTAAGGACAATTATTCAAATTGTAGGGATGCTAGTATATCTATCTCTGGTTGGAAATTATTTTATTATTTATTTGAGAGTAGAGATAAGAAATTCCCTATTTTGAACCCCTGGTTCCTTGCCTTGGGAAGATTTATTATTCCCAATGTTTTCATTGAAGTTGATATGATAAGGGCTATAACACAATAGTTTGATTCAATGATTAAGGGTATCAGGAAGGATGATGAGTCTATGTTTTGTGATATCGGTAGGGATGCAATTATTAGGTGCCCTTGCTTTGAATAGGCATTCCCTAACTCCTATGGATTTGGGAAAGATTAAAGATGATTATGTTAGGAAAACAAACACACTAAGACATAATGAAATTTTTAGATATAGGAATGAAATCAAATCAAATGGCAAGGATTTCAAGATATCTTTGTCTAAGTAGGAGCCTTTTGAGTTGATTAATTTCCAAAGGTATTTTGTATGGACCCATTATGGTGAATGTCAAGTGTTGGGGATGGATGCACACCCAGAAAAAATGTCTGTGGACCCTATGTTTATGGCCACAACTTATATGAGGGTTTTACGAGGATTAAGTAGAATAATAATTACACTGATTTTAAGTTTTATTCCCCTTCGTTCGATTTGATGTTGTTTCAAAATGAACATGTATGGAGTGATAGCTTGAAATTAAGAAAGGTTGATAATCAAGGGAACATGTCTCCTATGAAGCATTGGTGTTATGTGTGGGATGGGATGGATGCACACCTAGAAAAAATGCCTGTGGACCCTATGTTTATGGCCACAAAATTATATGAGGGTTTTACGAGGATTAAGTAGAATAATAATTACATTAATTTTAAGTTTTATTCCCCTTAGTTTGATTTGATGTTGTTTCAAAATGAACATGTATGGAGTGATATATTGAAATTAAGAAAGGTTGATAATCAAGGGAACATGTCTCCTATGAAGCATTGGTGTTATGTGTGGGATGGTAATTGTGAAAAAAATAGATTATATTACTTTTCATAAAAAAATTGATGTTAGAATAATGACTTAGTGTGGTGTGAATTGTACCATACTAACTCCTTAAATTAAATATTTGGTGAGGTTCAACAATGTAGGCTTGATGATGACATTAGACACATTTTTTTTACTAGTTTTTCTTTGGAAACTACATTCTCATTAGAGTTTATGGATCTCTAGTGGCTCCCCACTTTTTTCCTTATATTGTTTCTCCAAGACTTGTATTTATAGAATTCATGTGGAAAATGGTGTGGATGGAGAAGGAGCATACATAGGCTCTAAAAAAAGGGACATATTTACCATAGAAAATTGTATTTGAAGATGTTATGATTGGTAGGGATACACTAGAATAGCTCCAAGAATGTATGAAGAGATTGCATCACCTAGGATATGAAAAGTTTAGTCATTTTGATCTTGAGGGTTAATGGAGTAGATAAAGCATGAGAGACTTAATGTGAGTCATTATTTCCATGATGTGTGTTATGAAGATGATGTTATAAAGAATTTGTACTGATGTTGCACAAATTATTTAGAGGAGAAAGAAGTGGGTCATCTTGGAAAGAATTGAAAGAGAAGAGAAAGATGATGAACCTAATTTCAAAGGGTTTTGTTCAAATATATATTATGAAGTTCAAAGTATGGAAATTTTTTTGAAAAACTTTGAAGAAATTTATGCTAGAGCTCCTACAATGTAGCGACGCAAGGAGTATGTACTCCCCATAGGGAGAGAATTAAAAGAAAAAATGACAATAATAATACAAGAGATGTATGAACAAGAAACATATGCAACCGCTTCAAGTCCACCTAGGGAACCTCCTCCAAAGAAGCAATAGATGATTGAACCAACCCCTCTAGTTCAATATGCAAAGTCAGAATAGACTATAAATATAGAGGAGACAATCAACAATATGTGCAACATGGGATAAGGTCAACTCAAAACAAGTATGATAAGGTCAACAAAATCAACTCAAAACAAGTATGATAAGGTCATTTCTGAATTGGTTTCTTTAATTGAATCTTATAATAAAAATTACATTGAGTGTGAAAGCTTGAAGCTTCAATATGGTCTCAAGAATCCTCCCTCTTATTTTTACAGAAGCCATGGTAGCTTTCTATGGAACTTCTTTTGAAGAAGTTACAAAATTAAAGGCTAGGTTTGAGGAACTCAAGACTTATTGCACAAGGCAAGAGAGATGGGGAAAGGGAAGTTTTTTGAAGTGGTAGAGATTACTTTGAAGTGCATGAAAAATATGTTTGTGAACAAAATTGATGAATCATATACTAGCTACCATTCTCTTATTCATGTTGCTCAGATATGAAAATAAGCATTTCCATTCTTAAGAACTTTGTATGATGATTAGTAGTTGAAGGTAATTAATTTCAAAGATTTAGTTCTTGCAACTCATTACCTTATTAATGCACCACGTTAGGTTAATCCAACAAAAAAAATGATCAAGGAAGTGGGTGAGAAATTCCTATTTATTGAAGCAAAGGAACAAAGTATACAGGGAAGAATTGAGTTTTTCCATACATTTGATCACTAGGAAATCCCCAAAATTTTGAATGGACAAGGGGAAATAAAAAACCCTATATGCTTGGAAAGAAGATTTTAATGGATTAATACAAGTTATTTTGAAAAAAATGGAGAATGACCATCATTTGTAGAAGCACATATATCACAATGCTTTGGACAGATGCATGCAATAGATGTAGGATACACCAAATTTATCAATGATGTTAAAAATAGCCTAGATACAAAGTACGAAGGGACTCCTATCCAAGTAAAACATATACAAGAGTTTTAATGACCTACTACATAGAAAGTTGAGGCTTGAAGTAAGGTGTTCTATGAAGACAAGGATTAGTTGTGACCATTGTTGGGACTCCATTTTTGAGTATTTTATTTTTTTCCAATTGGATTCACTTGTGATGGTAAGGTCACCAAAATGCTTCAATTTGTTATATAGTTATCTTTAGATAGACACCTTGCTCAACCCAATTGTGCTACAGGTGTTTTATGGAGCTATGAATGTAATTATGTGTGGTTGAAAATGATAGGATGTGATTAGTGCCTTCATCAAATATCCTGACTGCTTCTTTCTTGTTCTTTAGTTTTGTTTCTTCATGCAGTTGTGGGATGGCACATCACCAATAATACTGGCTCTATTTGCAATCAATGTAGAATCTGATTTCCCTTTTTCATGATTTAGTTTCTTCTCAACAACTCATAGGTTCTTTTTGCCTTAATGTAGTAGTTGTAGTTAGGATAAGGGAATATTTTAGTTATGATCCAACACTGCAGAATTTGGAAAATAAATGAGTACATGACTAAAAATTTTAGTCACGATAACAAAGTATGACTAAATTCTACTAATTCTTTGCATCACAACTATAAATGATTTATTTGGTCATCAAGTAAAAAACACAACTAAATAATTGGTCAGACAAATTAAAATGGCTAAATAAATGTGTAATGCCCACCCCATTACAGTCATTTATGTTTATGATGCTAACCCATTTAGACCACTTTTCATGAATATTAGATCTTTGGTTACATTTAAGGATTCAATTCTATGATACTTTGTTTGATTTATATCATGTTAGTTAGATAATGATGATTAATTACATATGATGGTGTTACTGATATTATAGTTTTACTAATTACCCCATACTTGCATGTGTATGGTTGGCGTGTATGTTTTACTTTTCTGTTTGACGTGCCTGATGTAGTTGAGGAACAAAGTTGTACTTACTTTCTTGCAAGATCCACACGATCAGCCGATCCCTGCCATTGTCTATTATATATATATATATATATATATATATATATATATATATATATATATATATATATATATATATATATATATATATATATATATATATATATATATATATATATATATATATATATATATATATATATATATACATGTTTGTACATGCTCATCTTTTATGCAAGATTTTAGGTACCAAGCATCGACTTCCCTGATTTATCAAGATGAGCGTGCCCTATCACAATATCTCAATGGTAAGAGAGGGCAGATAGCACCCAGGTCTAAATCCCAACCTAAGCCAATTATTGTCCTCAAATAGTGGACAATTATATTATCTTCTACCCTCTGAATTCGTCAAGGTGACATCATTCATGAACCCTTTCTTTGAGCTTGATTATTACTTTATGGGCTTGGTCAGTTTCTCCTTCGTGTTTGTTTGTCGAGTGCCTTGATGTGAATTTTGTGTTATTAATGCATTAAAGATTTAATTAAGATTAATTATGAGATTAAAATAATTATATCTTATGGATATGGAAATATTAAATATATGGATATTTAATTAATGGAAATTAATTAAATATCATTGATCATTTAAAAGACTTAATTAGAAGTCTAGTTATGAAAATAAGGATTTAATTAAATATTAAATTTAAATTTATATTAAATATTCAAATAATATAAATTAATATTATTTATCAAATTGCCTATTAAGTGGTGCTAAAGATATTAATTATAATTAAAATATAATCATGCAATTATATGCACACTAGTTAAAAGGAATTGATTTATCAGTTTTAAATTAGAAGATTGAGTTAAAGGACTTAATTGAGGGATTAGTTATAATTCTTTTTAATGAATTAATGAATTGATATTTAAGTATCAATTTGCATATTAAATTAATTTATGATAAGAGCATTAATTATTAATTAAATATTATTATGCAATTAAATTTGCACATTCAGTTAATTTAATATTGAAATATAAATTTAAGATTTAAAAGTTGAGTGATTTGCGTGAATTGGAATTATTAATTAAATAAATAACTCTTTCAAATAAAAATTGATATAAACGGGCTTGAGCTCTTGGGCTTCAATTGGAAGAAAGAGTAAAGAAAATAGGGCATGCCTTGCTGGATTTATTAGGGTTACCAAATAAGCCAAATATAATGTGGCCTCCTCATATGTCGACAAATTGGTCGGTGTCTGCTTCGCGTGAGGAGTGGGATGTTTGGAAGGAAAAAAGGCCATCTCCAAAGTATCCCTCTCTACAAAATCCATAGTTGGACAGAGAAGATCAGGTTTTGAATTCACATATTCGGCTCAACATAGATGCTGCTACTGGGTTGGGGTGGTCTCCACCCCACGCAAGGTGATCAAAGCAGTGGTTGGGATATTGTTGCTCATGTCAAGCATCAAACAAATTGGTGCTTGGGTGTCGGGTTAGGTTGGAGCTCGCCTACATAGTTTGAGCTTGACAGTGGTTGGGATAATGTTGCATCTACGATCTTCACACTTGTCAGTGCTCGGTGGGGTCTCCAAAAAACCAGGGCTCTCATGTGATGTAAGAGTGTGCCGAGATGGAGGAATGATAAGCTGAATGTACATACACATTATAGAACTTTTTGAATTTTGATGCCGTATGCATAGTGATATACTTGGAGGTTGTGTATACTCCATAATGCAAATAGGTTATTTTTGCATCCTCTAACCAAAATTTGAATGTAAAACATTAATGTATCAATTTTTTGATTTTTTTGTAATAAGCGTCGATATTGGGTTTTCTTATTGATTCTTTCCCGGTTGAGCTCTTGAATCAGGTTTTTTAATATATAATATATATTTAGTGGCTTGCCCACTTTTGCCAAAAAAAAAAAAGATTGATATAAACAAGGTTGGAGTTGAGTTTTGATTTCTGTGATTTTGAGTTAACTATTTTTATTATTTTTAACAATTGAGTTCTCATTCCTAATTGTGAGTTGCATTCTTAAAATTTGGTTTCCTGGGTTTTCTTTATAAAGTCATTTTTGGTCATTATTCAGGACACAAGTTTTAGGAATTATAGGTTATGTGTTTGAATTTTGAAGTTAAAGAATTATTTCAAAGCTTGGGATTGAAGTCTGTATTTGGGTTTTCTTCTTCTTCTCAACAAATCAACTTGGTATTTCAAGGTAGGGGTTTTTGAATCTTTTTTATGCAGTTTCTGTTGGAAAGATTGTTTTCTTCATACTTGCTTGATTGTGAATTTGGCTCTGAGTATGAATGAGGTTCTTTTGATTTTCTGAGAGTTGTAAAGACCAGTAGGGTTTTCTTGTAAGTTGTGTTTATGGCATAACTGATATTTTGAGAAAGTACGTCTAAAAATCCTAGGAGAGAAGATTTAAAAGAAATCATGTGTGTTAGTATTTACAATTATGTTTTTACCAATTTATTCAAATTTAGTTAAAATATATAGTTGCATTCTTGATTAGGAACCTGTATGTTTACAGTTACTCACATGTCATGTTGAGGGTTTGAAAACATATGGTTTTACTATAACTTTCAATGTAGATGTCTCCTTAAAAATTTAAAGACACTTTCAGACACTCGTGTGGATTTATTTAACATTTATAAAAATATGATAGGGTTATTTTGTACAGACATAATCAAATATTGACTGTTATAGCGAGACTAGGCCTATTTGAGCTTGATTTTTTAATCAGAGATAGGAAAACAATCATCCATAATTTTTGCAAAATAAATAATTACAAAAATAGCTTCAGTTAGATTGTAAATAATTCTATTATGGATGTTGTGTTTGATTTTTGTGAAGATCCAACGGTTCAAAACAAATTTATGGTCTTTTTATCAAACTGGTAACCTTCATTCCTGAACAGAGCTGTTACGGAGATTTATTTTTTACACCATTTAAATAACCTTATCTTTATGTTTGAAAATAATGAAAAATATGTAGAATTAAATTATATTTCCATAGATATAATTTTTAGACCTTTATTATTCCATATGACATTGTACCATTTACATAGAGGAAATACACAAAAACTCACTCTTATAAAGTTTTAAATTATTTTTCCTTATTATTAGATCTTATTAATTTAAAAATAATAATTAATTTAATAATTATTAAATAATTACTATAAATAATCTACTCAAACTTTATAATTTTAAATTATAATTAATTGAGATTATAGCGATTCGAGAGTAAAATTAGGTATTAATATCACTCTTTAAACAAATATTAAGTAAGACTTACACTTAATGTAGTACTTCATATTAAAATATTTGTGGAATAGAAAACTAAATCATAATGAGACATAACTAGATGCTTCAAATATATTTCATTTCTGCACTCTATGTCATTGTGCTTTGTGTGGGTGCATTTTGTCCATTTGGGTAGAGTGTTGCCCTAGGTGGATTTTGTCTTTTAGACTTGGATTATTTATTTTTTATACCTTTTTCTCTTTTGGGTTATATTGTGGAAATTTCATAACCATTTTGATTTCATGATTGGTTCATGTGTGATTTTGGTTGTATTGATGGGTTATGTTATGTTTTCCATTGAGTCTCGATCTTTATGTTATTTGACCACAAGAGGTGACAACTATTATTGTGTTGATATTGGATATACTTGGTCACCTTGTTGGTGTCATTGGATTTTTCTATGTTCTGAATGATAGTCGTGTGGATTACGTTTTACTCCATGTTTGGAGATAGATTCTACTGATGCTTTTTGATGATCATTCATCTTGCGATATGATAACTATGTGGATTTTGTATTTGGTGATTGTTATGTCTAGTATGGGATGGATAGTTTGGACCCTTGTATAGGATGCATTTTTGTTTATTACGCTCCAACACTTGTCTTTGATGACATTCATGGTTTATTGATTTATGGAAATCTTTTATGATTTTGGTTTTTCTTTTTCCTTGGTTCTTTTGTTGGAAGCATTAGGGTAGGTTATCTAGGAGCCTAGAGGGGAAGTGGCTTACTTTAGAGGTGTCAGAGCCCTAAAGTGTCTTCCTGGGTATCCTTTGTAAGTTGACTTAAATAAGTGATAATTTAATAAATTTATTAGGATAGAAATATTAAAAAGATAATTGTACTTCACACATGCCTTGAGTGCTAGTACAGGCTAGGATGGGAGTGGGAGAAGATGCTTGCTCATCTAGAGAGATATTGAGATATGGCATATTTGGTTTTTCCTTGTATGTACGAAAGGACTACTGGCATTGCATAGAGTCACTAGGAGGCTGAGGTACAAAGAGGCTACCAAGTGACCTTAGAGTTGACTTATGTAATGACACTTCCCTATATGTGTCCTAGGTTCCTACGTTGTAGTTGGTACACTTTTTTTGTGTCATAATCATTTATACTTGATAACCTTGTAACCACTTATTACCATTTTACCTTGTGTATCATTGCATTAGTATTTCTTGTTTGAATGTTTCCTTGAGTGAGACTTGGTGCTATCTCCTCAACATGGTGGGAGTGGACTTCTTGGTTCCACGTGGTCAGGTGGTAGTGATTCTATTACCATTGAGATCAACATTCATGACTTGGTGCTTGGATGATCCTTGATGTTGCTTCTATCTTCTTGTTCTTTGCTTAGAGACTTTCTCATGAGATGTATATCTTGCATTCGATTTTATGTATTAGTTAGTGTCAATGATTTTTAAAAATATATGTACTTGTATTGTATTATTGTTATCCCTATGATATGTGTAGTGGAAGTTGTATTATTATGTATGTCATGATGTTTCGGTTTTACTTTATAGATTGTATCTTTGGTTATATTGATGTAATTAATGTATCTTACTATTCAATTTAAATGAATATCTTAGTGTACTTAATGATTTGAGTTCTTTTCATTATGATTAAGTAAAGGATTAGGAATACTTCAATTTGGGTGTTAAAATGAACCTAAGATACATCATGTGATTATTTGTTGGAATTATACTTAGTAGATTAGTTAACTTATAAGTAATTCTACGTCATGGAACCGTTGAGGCTTGTAATTTGTTAATGAGATACATTTATGAATATGTATTGTCTTATATTTTATTGCTTCCGCATTGTTATTTATTACTGATTGTAAACTCTTAAGAAATAAAAATTATTCGGTAAACTTACGAACATGTTTTAGGTTAATTTCTCTTGGGTTCCCTGGCAGGGCATTACAAAATGATTATTACTCCTCTATTCTTTTACTTTCCAATTTGATCATAATCCATAATACCCTACATTAGATTTTCTTTATTGATTTTACTTCCAAAATAGATTAGCTATAATTATCTATTTCTATTTACAACCACAGACTCTATTGGATGATTAATGAGATGGATTTAAAAGAAAAAAAATACAATAAAATATATTTTCCAACTCTTCTAATTTTATCAAAGTTAATTCTTAAAATTTATTAAAAAATAAAATAATAAATAAATTAATATTATATTTTAGTATAACGTTCATTTTTTTAACAAAAAGTTAACATAACTAAATTAATATTAGTCACTACATACACGAGACATGTAGATACTTACGATTTTATTTGAAAAGTAAATGTTTGATTATTTGGGCCATGGAAGTTATTCTTTTGTGAATCATAACCAAAACTATACAAATATTGGCACAATAGTTGGATAGGCCATTGTAAAACTAAATTTATGTACGTATAACCCATAAATTGCACCAAATAAAATGCAAAGATGTTTTGGTGCAAATTTATATGAAAACCAAATTTAGTTATATGGGCCATGATAAATATTAGCTCACCAAAATTAAAACTGGGTATAGCCTAGTCCACCTTTCCATAAGGATTCAAGAAAATAAAATTATACTTTCATCAAATCTAAATTGCCTCATACAGTATTTGGTGGTTGTAGATGTGTTTATGGGCTTTAGTTCATGTGTCGTGGGGTTTATAACAATATCTAGTAGCTGTGCATGTGCCATTGGTCATTTGTATAGCACTATTTTCTCCAAAATTAGAAATGGAATTAAATTGAGATTTGAGAGATTATTGGGATTTTTTTAATTTTCTAAAAAAATAATTCAATGTAATTACAGACTCCAAGTAGTGTTTTGTAAATTATCATTTATTTAATATCACCTTTTTGTGGTATTATGGCCTTTATGATCTATAGATCATATACTTGTATTTGCAATTGTAATTTTACATATTTTATGTTACAATAGAAAAAAGACTAAGAAAAAAGTTCTTTCTAGCTCATTATATAAAATCAAAGGGAATCCTAAATTACAATTTATTGTATGCTTCAAAAAATATTATATGTATGTCAAGTTTGTACCTTAAAATTATATAGACAATAAAAATTATGTTTATACTTTTCTATTGGCGTCAAAAGGGTTGAGTATGTAGTTTGGAGGGAATTTTAGTGAATTTGATTTTTCATCTCACTTGACTTTAGGTTTTCTCTCTACACTTGCATGTGGTTTTTAACCCAAAGATAGGGAAAATTTGGTTTTCAACACATAGATACGGAAAAAGTGATAAAAAACATCCATAGTCTATTGCTATATTCTGAATCTTTGTGGTCAAAAGAGGTAAATATCCATAGATGTATCATTTTTTTATTGTTATCCTTCATTGACATGAGAGGTAAAACTTTCATTCTTAATTTCCATTTGCAGAAGAGTTTAAAAACCATCACGTTGAAATAAGGAGTTGCAGAGAAAGTAAGGAAGGTCTCAGTCAAGTTCCATGCCAATGGGTAAGAATTTATAGACTAAGAAAACCTCCCCCTTCAAAACATAAGAGATTTTATTGATTTTCTAAATATTTTATGGCTATAACTACTCTATGGTAGGTTTAGGACTTCTTTTTTGTAATTTTTCATTGCATAAAGTTCATACCCCTATTTTGAAGAGCATCGTTGATGTTCTCTTAATTAATGTACTTGATCTTAAATGGATATGAGTATTACTTGCCCCATATATGATTTTAGTTGTCATATACATAACTCTCTTTTGTTGATGTTGTATTGACTAGGTCATCAATGCTTTGAAACCCACCTTTTCCTTTTGATTCCTAATTGCTAATGATACTTCCTCTTGTTCTTTATAAGTTACTTCAACTCTAAAACTTTGTTGAACTCCTTGGATCATTCTCATGGATGTGAATAATAGTCCCTTCATAACTTCTATCCTTCTAAATGTGGTCCTCTCATGGTCATATTCTTCAAAGACTCGTTATCCTAATACACAGGCCTTCACTACTTCTTTATGCATCCATCCCTTGCACTTATCTTTGTAACCGTTCTCTTGCCTTCTTTTTTTAATAGACCGAATAAATGAGACGAGGGTGAATCAGTTATTGTGAAAAAAAAATCTTAACCTTATTTAATCTAAAGAAATCTTAATGCAATTTGAAACTTAAAATAGATATGAAAAAGAAAGCACATAAACACCATACACCATAAAAACCATAATTTATGTGGAAGTCCAAGATGGGAAAAACCATGAAGAAACTAATTCTCATGAATATAAACAATGGTTAAGGTGATTTTTACAAGGGCTCGCTGCTAGTATGCTCATTGCAAGTAAGGCTCACTAGCAGTTGGGCTAACTACCCATAAATGATAAGGCTCACTAGTCATACAAAACGAATCATCACTAGAATAAGAATAATGAAAGGGATCCACCACTAGAATCACTATCACCAACAACAACAACACTGAAATGATATTACAGTCTTCTATTGGTTCTACACAATTGCATATGCATCAATACACAAATCTTTCCTTGTCAAATTCATATTCACCACACACATTCATTCATATAAATAGTATCATTAATTTCTTATACCATGCCATACCATATAAATTACTGAGTCATCCTAACACAATTTTAAATAGGTCACCACAAAGCATTCCTGTAGTGGTAAGTAATGAAATGTGGACCACATAAAACCTCCTCTCTCAATACAACATGCTACACATTCACCATAGCATACAATATTAAGAGATAAGATGTACATGTTGTAATGCAAGCACATGTTATGGAGTATTCTAACAACTTTCCAGAAAGGTCCAAACCCAATAGAGTGAACCACAATATGTTGCAAGATTAATTAGACCAGGACAAACATGGCCATAGATAGATCTTCACAGCATATCATCCAGAGCATGCTACAACAGATCACCAAAATATCAAATCCACATCCAAACATAAGATATTGTTACATCAATGACAACTATTAATAAAACCAACAATAATATTATCAACATCACACTCCAAAAACATCCCCCTTTTCATTGATGGCAAGATTCATCAATAACAAAGAAAAAAAATCAATATCAAATAATCTCATCATTAAATATCTATTCTTCTCCCTCATCAACAACAATGAAAAAAGGAAAAAGTCCCCCTTACTCTGCTCCCCCTGAGAAGAAGCCACCAAAAATTGATCCAGATAAGAATGGGCATAGAATACCCTGGACAATGCATATACTATTGCATTTACTGAACACCAGGAAGGGGCATAACCCCTAACTTCTACTGAGATACTCAAAAGTATCCTTGCATAATGGTTTTGTAAAGATATATGCAATCTTCTCCTTTGTAGGTATGTATTCAAGTCTAATCTCATTCTCTGAAACCTTCTCTGTGAAGAAATGATATATGATGGATATGTGTTTTGTTTTGGAGTGTTGTACTAGATGCTTGGAAATATTTATAGCACTGGTATTATCATACATAATTTAGATCGGTTCATAAAAAATTATGCCAATATCCTTTAGAATTTGTTTCATCCATAGTACCTGAGTGCAACATGAAGATGTTGCAATGTATTCAGCTCCAGCAATAGATAATGACATATAATCTCTCTTCTTACTCAACCATGCAACCAACTGGGAGCCAAGTAAATAAGCTCCACCACTAGTACTCCACTAGTTATCAACACATTTAGCCCAATCGACATCAATATACACCATCAAAGTGAAATATGAACCCTTTGGATACCATAATCCAAAATATTTTGTATCCTTCAAATACCTAAAGATTCTCTTTATTGCAATAACATGTGATTCTTTTGGTTCTCGTTGAAACATGGTTGCTAAAAAAACAACATACATAATATCCAGTCTAGTAGAAATCAAATATAATAACCCTCCAATCATTGACCTATACTTACTTTCATCATCTTTCATTGAATCTTCTTCTTTTGCGAACTTACATCATGTAGCAATAGGTGTACATACTGGTTTAGAGTTCTCTAATCCAAAATTCTTTAATAATTCTTTGGTATACTTGGACTAATAAATGAAAACTCCTTTATTGTTCTGATTTACCTGTAATCCAAGGGAAAAATTTAACTAACCAATAATAGACATTTTGAATTCCTTCTACATCTCTTTTGAAAATCTTCAGCATAAATAATCTTTTCCTTTAAAAATTATGCCATCAACTTAAACCACAACAATCAAGATCTAATCTAAATAAACTTTGTAATACAAATTACTGTTAGCAGATCCCTTCTAAATTCCTTGTCTGATTATATAATTATCCAAGCTGCCATACCAAGCTCTAGGTGCCTACTTCAATCAACACAATACTTTTTTTAACCCAGCAAACAACATCTGGGTCCTTTCTAGACTTGAATCCCTCTGGTTGCTCAATGTAGACTTCTTCCTTTAGTTCTCCATTCAAAAATGTTGACTTAACACCTATTTGATAAGCTTTAAAACCTTTAAATGATGCAAATGCTAAGAATATCTAGATCACTTCCATTTGGGAAATAAGGGCATAAAGTTTTATTAAAATTAACACCTTTAATCTGAGTGTAACCCTTGCAAACCAATCTCTCCTTTTTTCTCATTCCCTTTCCATTTTCATCCAACTTGTTTTATAACACCCACTTTGTTCCAATCATATTTTTGTCTACCAATCTAGGCACAAGTTCCGAAGTTTTGTTTTTCTCTATCTAATCCAACTCTTCTTCCATTGCCTTTACCCAATTTTGATAATTACATGCTTCTTCCACTATCTTTGGTTCAATCTTTGAGAGTAAACATAATAACACCTATTATTGAGCTACTCTACTTCTTGTGATAATTCATTTATTCCTAATATCCTCTAATATAATTTTCTATGTGATTTCTCTATAAATACCTTGGAGTTTTAGTTGTGGATGCCAGCTAAGTCTAATCTATCTCTTCTGCTTCTTTCTTGTCTTCTTTTCCTTTGTCCTCAGAATCACTTGAATCATACAAAATATGTCTATTATAAGTTCTTGTATATCTTCATCAACTTTCACATTCACACTTTTAATTCTCTTGTTCAGTCTCTTGTTGTAACACTGATATGCTTTACTTCTTGTAGAATATCTGTAAAATATGCCTTCATCAGCATTGCTGTCAAAATTTCTAAAATTGTCTTCATCTCTCTGAATCTATCACTTTCTTCCAAATTTTTTGAAGTATTTCATTGTGGGAATGCTTCCATCCCATAGCTCATAAGATCTCTTACCATATTTCTTCAAGTAAAGTACTATGTTGAGTGTATATACTACTGTATATATTTTTTCTTTCCAATAAACTTCCACTAATCTTGCTTCTTTAATCATTGTCCTTGATGCTTCTTGAAGTGTCTGATTCATTCTTTCCACTACACCATTATGTTGTGGTGTCCTTGGGATTGATAACTATCTTTTCATGTCATGTTTCTAATATAATTTTTTAAATTCATCAGAAAAAGTCTCCTCTATCAAATATTATACATTTGATGTTCCTACCAACTATATTCTCAACTCTTTCTTTAAATATCTTAAATTTCTCTAATGCTTCTAATTTCTCTCTTAAGAATTCAACCCAAGTCAATGTGGAATAATCATCAATAAAAATAATGAAATATCTCTCACATTGTAAGCTTCTTGTTTTGGTAGGACCACATAGGTCAATGTGCGCAAGATCTAGAAAACTAGTAGATGAATGATTTCCTTTGAATGTCTCTCTTGTCTAAATTCCTTCCTGACATCCTTTGTAGATAATGTTGTCTAGTTTGGTTAGTCTTGACAAATCTCTTATTACACTTGTTGAACTTATCCTTACCAACTTGTCAAAATTCATGTGACACATCCTTCACTGCCAAAGCCAATTATCAATGAAACGAGATAATAAGAAACTTTTTGTAGCTCCTTCTAGTTCATATATTTTTCCACCTATTCTTCTACCAAATACAATAATAGTTATAGATCTCTTTCAAAACTCACAACCATCATCCTGAAATACAAAATCGTAGCCATTTTTGCACATATGTCCAACACTCAAAATATTATGATATAAACCATTCACATAGTAAACATTTTCACTATTATGATTTCCATCAAAGTAATAGAACCAATTCTAATAATCTATGCCACTTTATCATCTCCAAATCTAACAAGAACTCCATCATATTTCTCAAGTTTCATAAAGTTACTTTTATCACCGGTCATATGGTCATATGATTTGAAAATCCACTATCAATCAACCATTCATTTTTTAATTCTAACAAACAATGTAGTTTCAGTGTTATCATCTCGATAAATGTTAGAGATATCAAATCTAGTTTCTTCTTGTTCCACCAAAAATAATCTATCCTCTTGATTTGAGTCATCATCTAATTTGCTGACATTTTCATTAATATAATAAGTCTTCTTATTGAACTTTTAAAACTTCTATATCATTCTTTCTTCTAGACACCTAGTTGCTAAATGGCCAATTTTTCCACATCTAAAAAAATTAAGGGGTAATATACCTTTGTATTTATTGATACCTTTCTTCAGATTCCTTGTAAATTTTTCTTCCAACTTATCTAAACTATCATCATCCAGATCATCTTTTGTCTTCATGGATTTAAATGTAGTTTCAAATCTATTTTTTTCTTTTCCAAATTTCCTTAATTCAAACATGATCAAGATGCAAAACAACTATTCTTTGGTAAAATTATTTGGATCATAAACTTCCTCAATAGTTCAGATCTTGTCACTATAACTCTATGGTAAATTCATTAGAATATTCTTCATAACATCTTCATCAGTAAAAGTGCCACCTTGATTTTTAACTTCATTCACAACATTCTCAACCCTTTGAAAGTAGCTTACTATATCTTCACCTTCTTCCATTCTCAAATTCTCATATTGGCCCTTAGCATTCAACTTCTTTGATAAATTGACTCTATCATTTCCTTCATAGATTTATTAAAATTTTTCCCAAACTTCATAAGAAGTATTAAAATAAATAACTTTTGTTAACTTAATCTTTGATAAAGCACTAAAAATTGTATACCTTTCTTTTTCATTCTCCTCATAGGTTGAAATCTCATTTGCAATAGTAGGGCCATTGACCACTGCAACATATTTCATCTCAACAACCTTCCAAGTAGTATAACTTATAGAAATCATGTAACCTCTCACTTGTAATTTCCAAAACTTGTAATTGGATTCGTCAAACATAAGGATTTTATATTTATGTACCACCAGATCTACCTCAAGAAATTAAGCTTTTCTTCAAAGAACCAAATCTCTAATATGAATTATTAAATAGGCAGAATAAATGAGGTGGGGGGGGGGGGATGAATTAATAATTATAATTTTTTTTTATTAAACTTTTTTAGTCCAAAACAATTTTAATACAATCTGAAACTTAAAACAAATATGAACATGAAAGGACATAAACACCAAAATTTATGTGGAAACCCAATATGGAAAAAACCACAGAGAAACTAATTCTCATGAATATAAACACTAGTTAAGGTGATTTTTATAAGGTCTCACTACCGGTATATGCTCACTGCATGTAAGGATCACTGCTAGTTGGGCTAACTGCCTAGAAATGATAAGGCTCATTGCCAAATAGATAAAGGCTCACTTCCAATACAAAAAGGCTCACTACCAAAATAAGAATAATGAAAGAGAATCTGCCACTGAAATTATTGTCACCAAAAACAAAAACATTAGAATGATATTGTAGTCTTCTACCAATTGCACACAATTACAAACACATCAATACATAAATTTTTCCTTATCATATTTACATTCACTATGCACATTCACTCATACAAATAGAATAATTTATTTCTTATACCATTCCATGCCATATTAACTTCTAAGTTGGCCTAACACAATTTGAAATAGTTCACCACAAAGAATTCATGCAGTGGTAAGGAATGAAATGTGGATGACACAAAACATCCTCACTCAATACAACATGCTACACATTCACCATATCATTGAAGAATGAGAGATAGAATATACATGTTACAATGCAAGTACATGTTCTAGAGAACACTAACCACTTTCTTGATAGGTCTAGGTCCAAATGAGTAAAACATATTATGTTGCAAGATTAATGGGACTAGCAAAACACAACCAAAGATAGATCTTCATATAATATCATCTAGAGCACACTACACTAGATAACCAAAGAATCAAATCCACATCCAAACATGAGATATGTTGACATCAATGAGAAACATTAATAACAACAACAATAATAGATCAACATTATATTTCAACATTCTTAGCCTTGCAAACCCCAGTTTGAATCTTCTCTTTGTTCTTTGTCTTCTTCCTATATGACTATTTCCTTCTCATAGATCAAATAACAAGACTCTTCATTAATACTGTATTCATGATGGTAAGACTGTATTTTAGATCTTTTAAAAAGGCCTTCATATTGTCATTACATGCTCCACCTCTAGTAAGGTTGTTCCTTGAATTTTATGGTTGTCCTCTATGAATGATTAACTCTGACTATCATTTTCCTTAAATTTGTAACCTTTTTCACTCCTTTCTCTCCCAACTATCATAAATAATCTTCTTTTCATTGTAATTGGACCATGTTGTCCTTAATTATAGTTTTGTATTATATCTATCATGGGCCTTCTTCATAGCTAGATTATGACTACATTACTTTATCTATCTCTACTCTTTATAACAGTTATGGTCCTATATCTCTTAATGGCTTTAATAGAAACCTTGACACTGTCCAATCTCTCTATGGGTGCTTCCATTATGATTTCATCTTTGTGACTATCTTATAACTTCATTTAGTTGTTCATGGATTCATTCAATTTCATTTGTTATTGTAGGCTAATGGATCTTCATTTCATGTCCTTCATTTATATGGAGTTTTTTGGTCTTGAATTTCCATTGCATAGGGGTTTTATGTTCTTTCATTGTGAATTCTATTCCTTGAAGGGTTTTTAGCTGTAAGCAATGTCTGATTCCTTCATCCTTTGCTACAACTTGGAGGAAAATTATCTATGCTTGCTACTTATTGATATAGTCACCTTGAGGTCTCCTTAGTATTGAGAAAATTTCTCATAGTCATATCCATGCTTGAGGGTTTACAATGGTCTTAGAAGAAAAACCAACAAAAAGGAAGAACTGCCATGAAATAAGAAAACTAAAGGAAATGGATAGACAAGATAAATCTAATATTTTATAGTCATAGTCATAAAGGTACCAAGGGGTTGTAAGGGACTAAGACAGTTTTAGGATAACAATCTAAATGCCTTTAAACAAACCCTACAAAGAAACAATGACCAAAAGGTTTCCTCCATATCTTTTGCAGATTAATAAAAGACCTACAAAAAGAATGCACACATAATGTCTATAAAAGATCTTTGAAAACAAAATCATAAGAAATAAGGACAATCATTGTGTATATTCATTCATGATGACATAACCTTTTTTCTAAAATGTGAGGCATTGGTATGGAGTGAAAAGCCCTACCTCATTGAGTTTTAAATTAAACCCATTCTCATTTAATCTTCAACTAAACTTTGGAGTTTTGGAACAATTATGTGAAGATTTAGAACATCTCCTTAAGTTACTCTTCCACATGTGGATTTAAAAACTTAATTGTATGATCCATGTTTCAAGCTTGTAGCTTCTCTAAATGCCATGACTACAACATCTAACTCTAAAACTAGGGCTTCTTCTCTATTGTAACTATTGTCTTTGTGCTTTTCTTCCTAGTTTTCCCTCTCTTTTATGGTTCTCTTCCTTTATTTCTAGATTTGACCATAGTCAAAAATATTTTCAAAAGATGTATTTCATAAAGATTATGATAAATTATATGGTTTTACCTTATCCTTAAAGGCCTCTAGGACTATTAGCATGAACCATGAATAAAGCATTCACAATTTATTGGATATAATAGGACAAAACACAATGTTTATTGAACCTAAATAAAAGGTCCTAAAACTACTAATCCATTAGAAGAACTAATAGACCAAAGTATTAACCTAATGAACCCTTGTTGAATGAAAAACAAATAAAGAATGAAAGTCATGACCAAACTTGATCTAGAACTCAAATGAAAACTAACTTTATTTAATGACCTTAGGATTGAGATGAAAATCTCATTAAACTGATGAACTACAACTGATTGAATACTTGAATGACTTGAAGATCAGTGATTAGAGATCACCGAGTACTGAAATGATATGTAAGATAATTAAATCAATAATTTTGTTGTCACTAATGTCAACTAGTTTTGACAGTACTTATCATGATAGTTGCAAATATCTAAACATCTGTATAAGAGGAGAAAAGATGAAGAGCTGAGATATCTACATGGAGGAAGATGGATATGACAGATGAGGATAAGGAATACTCTTGGTAACTTATTGATGAGTCTATGACTTCATATTGTTGACTTGATTATGTTACATTAATCTATTATGAAGTTGGAAGCAAAACTTAACAAAGCAGTGTGCTCGGTAAATGAAGCACTTCAATATACACCGAGCCAGTGTAGTGTATATTGAGTGATAGTATTAACCAAGCTTGTGTTCACTGACACATTTCTTCTTTAACCGAGTATGGATGAAAGAACTAAATGTTTATTTTAGCCGACAGAAATTGATGAGATGGAATGTGTATGATTTTGAGGTTGAAGATAAAGTTTGTTATGAGATCAACGGCTAACAAAATTTGAAGAAGATCTAAAGGATGGAATTGAAACTAGTTATTGACACATGTTCCAAGGAAGGTTTAAGTGGCAAAATCAACGAAGGAGATTAAGCAGAAAAATTTGATGGATGAAAAGAAAATGGTTTACTTGTCTATATAAGAGACATTGGTTTCATTATTGAAACTATGCCGGAAGAAGGAGACTGCAGAGATATCATGTGAACATAACTTTGTGCATGCCTAATCAGACTAGTTGAAGAAGAACTAAACTACAGAACAGTACCGAGCGTCAAAGAGCTTTTACCAAGTGATAGTAAGTTATTGAATATTGATGAACTAAATTGTAATCAGATCACCTACTATTTCAGTTTAACCATTGTAATAGAAAAATCTCTTAATCGAGTGGACTTAACCATCTTATGATATGCCCTATGTCATTCATAGAATGTACATTATTATCCTGTCAATCCCATAGTGAATGATGGTTGGACAATAACTGTTAGTCTTAAATCCTCTAACAAGGTCACACCTTATAGTGTGTTTTGTAACCTTTAATAGAGTTGGCTCTTCACCGAGCTCACTTCAGAAGAGTGAAAAATATTCTGGGTTATTGGTCCCAGGTGGTTTTTCCCTTTACAGGGTTTCCATGTTAAATCATTGTGTTATGTGTTTCTGTGATGAATGTTTGGTTGTCATGCTTTACATATTGCATATTTGATTTGGTCGATAATCACAGTGAGTAATTAACTAGTAATCAGTAAAGGCACAGACAGTTTAGTATTCTATGTTACCAAGTTGCAGATATTTGCTGAATTTGTTTTAAGAGATACATTTTGGCATTGGGACTATTGGATAACTGATCTAACTGATTCATCCCCCTCTCAGCTATTCTAACAATTGGTATCAGAGCATATTGGTTGTTTGGAACAGAGTTTTAAGGACTTTAGCAGAAAGATCACAAAATGTATAAGAGGGAGGTACCAAAGCTGAACAAGGACAACTTTACAATATGGAAAAGCCGAATGAGACTTCATATATCTGGAATTGGGAATTCTACCCTCACCCTATTGGATAATGGCAGGACCTTTGACTCTTGATCAATTGAGAGATAGACATGAGCATAATATTACTATGATGGAGATTGTTGCTTCTCTATTAGATGTCAAATTTGAAGATGTCAAGGATTTCCTTACTTCAAAGGAAATGTGGGACAAACTTGCTCGAGTTTATGGTGGTGATGTTAACATCAAGAGAGCTCGAGTTGAAAGCCTAAGACGTAGGTTTGATGATATGAAAATGAAAGAAGGAGAAAACATTGTGTTGTATACAAATTGAATAAAGGAGGTAGTCAATGCTATCAGAGGATCTGGTGGTGTCATTGAAGAAGATACAGTGGTAAGAAAAATTCTAAGGACCTTGCTTCCTACTTATGCAATCAGAATATCAACTATACATGAAATGAGGTCTGCACCTGTCAACACTCTTACTCTTGATAATTTGATTGGTAAGTTAACAAATTTTGAGTTAAATAATTTTGATAATAGTATTGTACCATTTGTTGAGTTTTCTTTCATGACTTCTCTGAAGATTGGTAAATCTAGCAGTAGAAATAATAAGGATGATAATGACAATAACACTGATGATGAGCTTGATGAACTTGAAGCTCTTATGGCTTGGAGGTTACCTAAAGGTAAAGGTAGATATAGGGGTAAATTACCTTTAGCATGTTTTAACTATAAAGAAGTTGGTCATATTGTTGCTAGATGCCCAAACAGGAAAGAAGATGATAGAAACAAAGATTGATCTGGTGAAGGAAGCTATGGAAGGAGAAACAAAAAAAGTTACCACCACTACAACAAGGATAACCGGGACAATAGTGATAAGGGGAAAAAGGTATGTTACATTGCTGAAGAGAATGATACTGATACTGACATAGATGATGATTTTGAAGTAGTATTTGTTGCGATGAAGGATGATTCTGAGGAAGAAGAAAGGTATGTAGAGACAACACTCATTTCTAAAGTTAATAAAAATGATACATGGATCATTGATAGTGGTTGTACACATCACATGATTGGTGATGAAGATAAGTTTGATCATCTTGAGCAATATAATGGAGGATCAGTAAAAATGGGTAATGATACACCATGTATGGTTAGAGGAAAAGGATCTTTACTAATAAATGATACAATCAAGTGTGATAATGCTTATTGGGTAGAAGGACTAAATTACAATTTGCTAAGTGTGGAACAACTTAATAACTCAGGTCACTGAGTAGCTTTTGAGAGCAAGGAGGTAAAGATATTTGATGATGGAGGAAAACTTTTTGGAACATGAGCACAAACCAAAGGTAACTTGTTTTATCTTGACAATGCTAAGTCTTCCTGTTTAATGATGAAAAATGAGGATGCATGGCTATGGCATAAAAGGTTATGTCATGTAAACTTTGATAACATGATTAAAATTAGTAGAAAGAAAAAGGTTAGAGGTTTTCCTAGCTTAACTAAACTGGATCATGTTATGTGTCATCAATGTCAGAAAGGTAAAATGACAAAATCTAGTTTTAAGAGTAAAGACTATTCAACAAAGAGAATCTTGGAGTTAGTTCACACTAACCTATGTGGTCCCATGAGAAATCAGAGTTACTATGGAGATATATATTTCATTCTGTTTGTTGATGATTACACTAGATTAATGACTGTAATGTTTTTAAAAGAAAAATCTGAGGCATTTAAGATGTTTAAATGGTACAAAGAAAAAGTAGAGAAAGAAATCAGGAAAGAACTAAAATGCTTGAGATCTAACAGAGGTGGTGAATTTATTTCTGATGAATTTACTAACTATTGTAATGAGCATGGCATAAAAGATGGGTTTCTACCCCGAGAACACCTCAGTAGAATGGGATTGCTGAAAGGAGGAATAGATCATTTATTGATTGCATGAGGACACTGATGATACAAAAGAATATTGCTTAGACATACTAAAGAGAGGTAGTTAGCACAACTATATATGTTCTGAACTAAGTACTATTAAAGAAGGACACAAACAAAACAACCTACGAGTTATGGTTTGGTCATAAACTGACTGTAAGTTACTTCATAATTTTTGGTAGAAAATGTTTTATTCTGAAAGATGATAGAAATGGAAAGTTTGAATCTAAAGGGGATGAAGGGATATTTCTTGGATATTCCACTAAAAGAAAAGCTTACAAGTGTCTGAATAAAGTTACTAATAAGATGATTGAAAGTGTTAATGTCAGAGTCGATGAATTTGATGATAAGAATGGTGAAGAAAGAACTAGGGAGATGGAAGACTATGGTAGATTCACTTACATTGAACATCCAGAGTACCTACCAAAGCCACAGACTGAGTCGACCAAGCATCAGGAAAATAACACTGAGGAACAACAAAGGGAAATCAAGGACTAGGAAGGAGCTACTGAGCAAGGAAATGAACCATAATAGGATGAACAACAAAGAAGAGATCAAGTAATGGCAAGATTTTTCAGAAGACAGCATCCTGAGAACCAAATCATTGGGGACAAGAAAGCTGGCATGCTAACAAGAAGTAAGTTAAGACAAGGTACATGCTTAGTTTGTGAGTTTGAACCAAAAAATGTTAAGGTTGCACTGGAGAATGATGAATGGATAAATGAAATGAATGAAGAGATGGAAAAAATAGAGAAAAAAAAGACATGGACCTTAGTACCTAGACCAAAAGATAAGAATGTTATCGGTACTAAATGGATTTTCATGAATAAGCTAAATGAGAATGGAGAAGTTACAAGGAACAAAGCTAGGCTTGTATGCAAGGGATATGCATAGGAGGAAGGTATAGATTATGGTGAAACTTTTGCACCTGATGCTAGACTAGAGGGAGTCTGCATGTTACTTGCATATGTAGCACATAAGAAATTTAAAGTCTATCAAATGGATGTTAAGTCTTCTTTTCTGAATGAGATACTAGAAGAGGAGGTCTACATAGAACAAATAGAAGGGTTTGTTGATCCAGATAAGAAAGACATGGTATGTAGACTACACAAAGCTTTATATGGTTTAAAGCAAGCACCTAGAGCCTGGTATGAAAGGCTGCATACTTATTTGTTAAGTATTGGTTTTGTTAGAACTAGTGAAAACAACAATTTGTATATGAAAGGAGAGTCTGATGACACTATTTTGATTGCTGAAATATTTGTGGATGATATAATTTTTGGAGGACAAGATCATATCTGTAAATCATTTTCTGATGAGATGAGAAAAGAATTTGAAATGTCTATTTTTGGAGAGATTAAGTTCTTTCTAGGCTTGCAGGTTATTCAACAGAATGATAGAATTTTCATCACACAATCAAAGTACATAAAGGAAGTATTAAGAACATTTGGCATGGAGGATGCTAAACCAGTTGGAACACCGATGCTCACAGGCTGCAAAATGACTAAAGATGATGAATCTACAGAGGTAAACTAGACATTGTACCGATCCATGATTGGTAAACTGATGTACATAGTACACAGTAGACTAGACATTGCACATGCAGTGGGGATTGTTGCCATATTTTCTACCAATCCAAAGGATTCACACATGGTTGCAGTAAAAAGAATCCCGAGATACTTGAAGAAAATAGAGGACTATGGATTATGGTATCCTAAGGAAGGCAAGTTTGAACTAAGAGTCTACACCGACATAGACTAGGCTGGAAATATAGATGACATAAAGAGTACAACCGGAGGAACATTTTTCTTTGGTGAAAGACTTGATACTTCGACAAGTAAGAAACAACCTTGTATTTCTTAGTCTACTATCGAAGTAGAATATGTTGCTGCTACTACAAACTGTTCAAACATTGCTTACATCAAGCAAGTGTTGGAAGGGATGAAAGAGGTAATCATTGAGCCAATGATTATATATTGTGACAACACTAGTGCAATAAATATTTCTAAGAATCCTGTAATGCACTCAAATACCAAGCATATTTCTATTAAGTATCATTGTATGCACCCTAAAATGGTCGCCTAGACTTTGGGCCCTCATTCATCAATTTATTAATTTCCTGAATCAATGCCTTGTAATATTTTCAATTCAAATCAATTTCCTTGATCAAATCGTAATTAATTCAATTATTTTAATATTTTCTAAGGTTTGATCATTTTATCTTAAGCCCCATTTAATTAAAAGAAAAACTTCCCTTTTAATTAAATAAAATCATTTTATTAAAATAAAATTCCTCTTTTAATAAAATCCCCACTTAAATCTCTCTTTGTGTTGAAAAAGGAAATAAAAATAATAAAAAAATAATAAAAATCCCTTTTTCTCTCCACTTTGAATGCACATACTTTTAAGTGGTGGGCCTTTTTCATATTTTTGCCTCTTAAAGAATCTTGAGCACATGGATCAACCAAGATTTAATCTCCACCATTGCTCATTTCTTTTTGCCTCTTAATCTTGATTGTCCAAGATCCTTTATAAGGAGCCCTCTCCTTCTCTTTTGGATATAGAAGATTTTTGTATTGTTATGTTGTAGGTTTGGAGAGTAATTTTGGAGGAGAATTTGAGCACTTGAGCTTGGATATTGCAACTTCTCTTTTCTTGTCTTCTTCTCTCATGCTCCATGGCAATCCATTTAGATTAATCTTGCACTTGCATATTAGATTAGATTCATATTTCCTTTCATAGAATAATCTTGCATAAGAATTTCCTTTCATAGATTAGTTTTCTTTCATGCATTGTTATCATATAGAATAGCTTTCATTTTCATTTGCATGCATACTTGATGATCATGGAGAATAGCATTCTTTCTTTTCCTCTTTGAATCTCTCATTTTATGGTGTACTCGCATGAGCACAAACTAGGTCTAATCTGAGGGCCTCCATTATAAACCCTTACACTCCATGAATAGAGAGCTATGAGTCACCATTTGAGACCTCATTCTTGAGCAATCTTGGATTTAATGACTCATAGAAGTGTGTCAACATTTTAGCACACAATCACTACTTAAGAGAACAAGTACAGGAGAAGCAAGTCAAACTGGAATATGTTACATCAAAGGAGCAACTTGCTGATATTTTTACCAAGCCTCTACCAAAGGAAACTTTTAAATACTTGAGGACTAGACTTGGGGTTTGTCCCCTGTCTACCGGTCACTAATGTGATTTGGAGGTTGCATCAACCTAATCTTATCAGAAGATCATTCGTGGTGATGCAACATAGTTCACACTTTGGATTTTTTCTAAGGTTGTGAAATATTTGAGGAACTAGAACAAGTGGCATAACAGTATACCAGGATACATTGTATGCACCGGACAATAGAGAGTCACATGGCTATTGTAGAGCTATATGTTTTATGTTTTTCTTTGGCATTGTTGTCAAAGGGAGAGATAAACAATATGACAAACTGAGAGAGCACTGGAACATCTATCTAAGGGAGAGATAATCTGAGAAAGTTAGGGAGAATTTTGAAGATTTGTTGCTGAGAACAGAAAGGAATCTGAGAGCTGGAAAGATCATATCTGTAGAGGAAAGTTTGCACTTGCAATGCTTCTATGTAACATCATGATTAAACATATTAAATATCAAGCTAGGGAGAGCTTACCGAGCTACAACATTTGCTTACATAGTTGTAGAATACATGTTTGTTATATTTCATATTGCTTGAGTTTCCATCAATGCCAAAGGGAGAGATTGATGAACTACAACTGATTGAATACCTAAATGACTTGAAGATCAGTGAATAGAGATCACCGAGTACTAAAATGATATGTAAGATAATTAAATCAGTCATTATGTTGTCATTGATGTTAACTAGTTTTGACAATACTTATCATGATAGTTGCAAATATCTAAACATCTGTATAAGAGGAGAAAAGATGAAGAACTGAGATATCTACATGGAGGAAGATAGATATGACAGATGAGGATAAGGAATACTCTTGGTAACTTGGTAACTTATTGATGAGTCTATGACTTCATATTGTTCACTTGATTATGCTACATTAATCTGTTATGAAGTTGGAAGCAAAACTTAACAAAGTAGTGTGGTCAGTAAATGAAGCACTTCAGTATACACTGAGCCAATGTAGTGTATATCAAGCGACAGTATTAACCGAGCTTTTGTTTTTTGACACATTTCTTTGTTAACCAAGTATGGATGAAAGAACTAAATGTTTAGTTTAGCCGACATAAATTGATGAGCTAGAATGTGTATGATTTCGAGGTTGAAGATAAAGTTTGTTATGAGATCAATAGCTAAAAAAAATTGAAGAAGATCTAAAGGATGGAATTGAAATGAGTTATTGATACATCTGCTAAGGAAGGTTTAAGTGGAAAAATCAATGAAGGAGATTAAGCGGCAAAATATGATGGATGAAAAGAAAATGGTTTACTTGTCTATATAAGAGACATTGGTTTCATTGTTGAAACTATGCTGAAAGAAGGAGACTATAAAGATATCATGTGAACATAGCTTCATGCATGCCTGATCAGACTAGTTGAAGAAGAACCGATCTATAAAACAGTACCGAGTGTCAGAGAGCTTTTACCGAGTGACAATAAGTTATTAAATATTAATGAACTAAATTGAAATATTGATCAGAGGATTTTTATGGGCTTAGAATAGATCTAAACATCTACAAAATCAAGTTGTATTGTAATTAGATCACCTACTATTTTATTTTAACCATTCTAACAGAAAAATCTCTTAACTAAGTGGACTTAACCATCTTATGATATGCCCTATGTCATTCATAGAATGTACATTGTTATCCTGTCAACCTCATAGTGAATGCTAGTTGGATGATAACTGTTAGTCTTAAATCCTCTAACAAGGTCACACCTTACAGTGTGTTTTGTAACCTTTAACAGGGTTGGCTGTTCACCGAGCTCACTTCAGAAGAGTGAAAAATATTTTGGGTTACCGGTCCCAGGTGGTTTTTCCCTTTACAGGGTTTCCATGTTAAATCATTGTGTTATGTGTTTCTATGATGAATGTTTGGTTGTCATGCTTTACATATTGCATATTTGATTTGGTAAGTAATCATAGTGAGTAATTAACTGGTAATCAGTAAAGGCACAGACAATTTAGTATTCTATGTTACCGAGTTACATATATTTGCTGAATTTGTTTTAAGAGATACATTTTGGAATTGGGACTATTGGATAACTGATCTAATTGATTCACCCCCCTCTCAGTTATTCTAACATAAACTTCTTTATGATTTCTAATAAATCCTCTAGATATTTGAATGGGTGAACTTCCATACTTGATGACTAAATTCTTGTTGATGACCCTTTGATTATGCAACCATGAGTGTGGAGAGAAAAAATGAGTTGAAGCATGAGCTTCTTATGTAATCTTGAAGTAATGAAAAATCATCTAAATAATTAATAATTCATCACAATAGTGATTTGATTGGGGTTTTGAAGTATAATCTTGATAAGTTATTTAGTATGTCTTCTAAATTCTATTTATCTATTTGTTTACATATCTTTTCTATAGTTCTAAATCAGACAACTTGTAAAATGTATAATTGTTAGCTTGGGAATGAAATTGAGTTATTGTTGATGTTTTTTATTCTCCTAGACATGTGTTTAAGCACTTACTCTATCTGATGCATGTACTTGAAAAACATTTTTTAGGTGCATATAAGTGTAGCAACTACTTCCATGGACAATAAATTTTGTTTGGAGAGGACTTGAAGAATTTTGAAAAGGTGGGAAAGGAATTTAGAGTTTTTCGCAATGAATTTGAAGTCAGTGGATCCCTCTATAGAAATTTTGAATTTGGGGATGCCCTCTCTAGAAAATTAAAAGGTAATTCAAAACCCTCGTTTCCAAAAGTAAGTTGATAGGAAACACAAGTATACTCCATTCTTATTAGGTAAGCTTGAATTGAATGTATGAGAGATGTCAGAACACTTGAAGGTCTACTAAGATGGTGAAAATATTTGTAAAGGAAAGAAAAAAATCATTAAGTTTTTTAGGCTATCGTAATTCTTCTACTTTATCTCATTCTCACCACCTCTTTTCTCTATATTTGTGCTACTCAAGATGGTGTCTTTAGATTTTATAATCTACATAACCCCCACTATCATTGTATTTTAACTATCATGCAATGACTTTAACATTCCTCTATCTTTTCTTTAATCTATTTTCCCTTTAAATATCATTTCTTAGATAGAACACTTCTCATTGCATTTTTCTCTCTCTCTCTCTACTCATCAATAACCTCCTTTTCTACATCACATCCCTTATACCTATCAAAAGTCATGAAATTATCCCATCCTTAGGATTAATATCTAATTTTCCTATGGACACTATTCTATGCTTAGTAGAGTACTATTATTTTCTAGAGGTATCTTCAATATTTTCATAACAGTAACTTACCCTCTTTTCTATTCAGGGTTTCCCTTAAAATCAATGGGACAAAAAGAAACTCCTTTTGACCTTATTCATGTGATTATATTTTGATTTCAATCTTTTGCAACCTAAACCTAACCAAGAGGTCTACAAACTTTTCTCCATAATTGTGTTAGAAATACTTCTTTTCATAATCTTAGGACTGTAATATCTTATGCTTTGTATTTTTTCATTAACTCTACATATTTTATGTTTATTCTTGTGTTAAGTGGTAAGGTTTAGCTTTATAAGAGTTTGAGGTCTTTGGATGTGAATGTAAGCCTTTCGTCTATCACCACTAGTACTTTCTTGACCATGTTTGTGTTACTATAACTGATGGTGATGATGATAAAGACTGACCAAGATCAGAGGAATACAAGATAGTAGAAAGGTTAGATCAGTTATTATCTTGTCACTGATGTCAAGAAATTGATTTATGGTTTATATTGTGTTGCCATATCATTCAGAGTATGATATAAGTTGAATGAGTTAAGGAGAAGTTGAATTGAGATGTTATGAAGTTGAAAAAATTAAATGGGCAACTGATACAAATCAGACAATTGTAAGGTTATGATGATATAATTTTTTTCTACCTAACATATGATTATATTAAGTCGGTAAAGAATGGTAATGAAAATTTGTCAAGTCGGTAAGTTAAATTGTTTTGGCTATCGAGCAGGAAATGACACTCGATAAAGGTAAAAGGAATTATGTTTTGGTAAAGGAAAAGGAATGCTAGACACCAAGCAAGAAAGTTATAGGCACCAAGTGAAGTTAACCAAAATTTAGAGTTATCCACCGAGCAAGGAACAATAATTAAATACAAGGATTGGAACGACACTTAATGATTAGCTATGATGAGTTGGATGATCATGATGATAAGGAAAGTTAGTTAGATAAATCTACGATTAAGAAAATTCATGATGATGATATATGCTTTAGATCTAAATGGTTAAAAAAAAGGAACAAGTTTCAAGAAAGTTCAAGTTTGTAGGTGAAAATAAAATGTGTTACCAAGATCCAGATTCAAGATATAATAAATTGAATGGTTAAGATTAAACAAAGGAAAATGTAATAGAGGAGATTAAGCGGAAACACATCTATATAAAGGATGGATTTGTATGAAAAAATGGTTGTCAAATTGAAGAGTTGAAGAGTCACCATCTGATGTAGTGAAGAAGGAAAAGATAGATTATGAGTCAGAAAGCAAGATCTGATGAAGTGTTGAAGCTAGTGGAAAGTGAAGGTAGAAGAGCACAGAAAGGATCTAGTTATGCAAAGATAGTTGTGAATTTATAGGTCAGACTATTTATTGTTGCCTATTAGCATTTGTAATAGAGAAATATCTTAACCGAGTAGACTTAACAGTCTTATTGTAAAATCCTTGCAAAAGGTAACATTCTAAACAGTGTTCAAAGTCCTTTTACTAGGCCACTCCTAATAGGGTGAAGATCCTAATAGGTCTAAGGTAAATCCCTTGACTGACTCACACCTAACATTGTGTATTGTAATCTTTAAACAGATTGGCTCTTAACCGGGTGTACTTTAGAAGAGTATTTTCTTAGTGGGTGACAATTCCCATAGTGGTTTTTTCCAAAGCTGGGTTTCCACTCTAAATAATGATGTTACATGTGATGAATGGTTTATGTGATTGATTTAATGATTTTTAAAGTTTATTTACTGTTGTTGATAAATAGTGAATTGTGTTTAACTGAGTTAATCAGAGAATTTTTTTTAAGGTACAGAGAATAAGGGATTATTGATTCACCCCCCTCTCTGTAATCCAATAATTGGTATCAAAGCTAAGTACTCTAGAGAGATAATTTTGAAAGTATTGAGTGAAAGATCTGAACATGTATAGGAGAGAAGTAACTAATCTGAACAAAGAATTTTCTCAACATGGAAAAGGAGGATGGGATTGTATCTATCTGGGATTGGAGAAACTGCACTGAATCTTTTGGATAAAGACTACACTCCACCACCTCCTAGACCCATGATAGTTGATCAGATGAGAGAAAAGAAAGAGCACAAGTCGGTAATGATTGAGATTTCTTATTCCATGACCAATGCTAAATTCAATGATGTTAAGGACTATGTGAATTAAAAAGAGATATGGGATAGGCTTACACTTATATATGGAGGTCAGCACGTACAAAAAACTAAAGTTGATAGTGTTAGAGAAAATTATGATGAAATGAGAATGAAATATGAAGAGAACATTACTCAATATAATTTCAGAATCAAGGAAGTTGTAAGTTCCATCAGAGGTGTTGGTGGAACATTGACCAATGAAGAAATGGTAAGTAAAATTGTGAGAACTCTTTCTTTTTAAGTATGCTATTAGAGTATCTACTATTTAGGAATTGATAGCCATACCAAATAATGATATTACTCTTGAAGCCTTAATCGGTAAGATGACTGCATTTGAACCTAGCAATTATGATAATAGACTACCGACTATTGAAACTACATTTAAATCATCTTTGAGCATTGGAACATCAAGAAAATAAAGAGAGATTCATAATAGTTCATGTGGAAGTGAATATGACAGTATCCTAACAGAAGAGAAAGAACAAGAAGATTTGGAAGCACTGCTGGCTAAGAGACTTGTTGTCAATCAGGAATACGCCTCTAGCTTGATTGAAAATCTAGCCTTCTTGTTGAAACATGGAAATGAGCTCTTTGTGGGAAAGAGAATGAATCTCTAGATTCTAGGCTAGTTCCTATAGATTTGGAATATCACCTAATACTGATTTTTTAATCTTTGAGAAAAAAAGTAGAAGAATAACTAAAAAAAAATGAAACCTAACTAATAGGTGATACACCAAAATGGATGCAAATTTATCAGAATCACAAACCTATACCTATCAGATACACATTACTAAATTTTGTAATTAAATTCACTTTTCAACACCTAGAATGGTTTAAAACTCAGAATTAGGGTTTGGTACCACTAATGGTAAGAATTCAACTAGCAAACAGATAACTTCTGCAAAAGGTTAATTCTTTACAAATTAGAAAAGGAATTAGAACAATTCACTAATCTATGCTTGAAAGATACAAACACATAAATGCAGAAAACTTGAAAGGCTCAATGACAGAACTCAGAAAAAATATGTGAATAACAAGGCCAACTTTATAATCTTCAAACTCTACAAAAATGGCTACAAAATATGAGAAAATGGGCAAAGGAACAATATGCTCACTTAATACCTCTTTTTTATCAAACTCTGAACCCTTACAAATTAATATAGAGCTCAAATATATAGCCTCTAAGGCCAATCTCAAAAATCAAACTCCTCCTTCAAAAGAGCCTCTAAACAAAAAGATAATCCTAAATTTAAGGCATGCATGATGCCAAAAACCTAAGTCTTAAATTTAAATATTCCCTTAAATATATCTCTAATTTAATCAAATAATATATTTAAATGCCCCAACTATAATTAAGGAAAATCCTTAAAATATAACTCTACTGATCAAAAACCCTAACATGCATAACTTAACCTAATTCAAAAACCTATCTCATGGTCAACATGACCTTTAAAAATATATCTGCTTTCTTTTAAAATGCATGTGATTTAAGTGCCATGGCATGTTGAGAAAGGTCTTCGTACATTGCATGCATCATGGACTCCAAATATTATCAAAATGAATAAAGTCATTTTATTTCATCTCATTTATATCTATCATTTGGAATTTTTGCATTTGGAAGGAGAA
Source organism: Chamaecyparis obtusa (assembly GCA_027943335.1). NCBI lineage: Eukaryota > Viridiplantae > Streptophyta > Pinopsida > Cupressales > Cupressaceae > Chamaecyparis > Chamaecyparis obtusa. The sequence goes on along the minus strand of BSBK01004571.1, from coordinate 556,273 downwards.
CTTAGGGTTTGAGCCGCCATGTTGGTTTGCATTTCATCTCTGGTTTTCATGAAATTTGGAAGCTTGGAACTCACATTTTCTACATGTTTATTCTGTATACTCACACACTGAGGTTTCTACTTTTGAGAAATGGCTCTGAGAGTAAATCTGGAGTTTGAGTCTGAAGCTTTGGACCTATGAACTAAAATCTTCCTCTCTATGCCATCATGAATGTTAGGCCTTTTCCCTTTTTCTGTAGCTATGTAACTCGAGCTAACTAGAAATGAAGCTCGACCCTTCTTTTTTGAAATCTGACTGTGTTTATTGAAGTCATTGCTTGCATCTCGGCTTGGTTTGAGAAGCTCACGGGCTGCAAGCTAACACTCACAACCCTCAAAGCAGGTCTATGAAGGACTCGAGCTTGGCTTTTGACATTGTACTCAAACTTTCATTTTAACACTCTATCTTTGATTGGTGGGCCCACTTGGCTTTATTGCTGAAAGCTCACGGGTTTTGCATACAAGCTTGACTTGGAGTTCCAAGAACTCGAGCCTTGTTTTCCTTAAAGCACGGGTTGTATCTCTGAATCAAGCTTGACTAGAAGATATCAGCTTATGAACTCGATCTCGAACATGGCTTCATGATCTCCAATAGGGAACACATATTTTTTAATTGTTCAGACTTGAGCTTTAGACATAAATAAGTATCTTTTCCTTATTTTGTTAAAGCTCGAGCATGTTGTCAAATTCACTCCCTTTCTCTTGCGTGAATTTGGGTTCTCAAGACTGAGAACTTGGCTTTTGTAACTCACTATTATTGATGGCATTGAAAACTAATTACTATCTTTATTTTAAAAGAATCACAACTCACATTTTTTTGTTTGTCACATGCTCAAGCTCAAACTGGGACTTACGAGCTATTTGGGATTGCAATGCTCACTGTTTACCCTTTCTCTTGCTGGCTTTGCATACTGGCTATAAACTAACCTCAATTTATTGACATGAAACCTAGGGTTTTCTATTTCTGCATTTGTTAGTTCCATTATGTATATAACAAAATCTGGACTGTCATCTCTTTTGTGTGAAATGCTGTAGATTTATTTGTTGTATCATTGCGTGAAATCTGGGGTTTTGCTGTTTTACTTTGAATATTTTTATACATGGCTGAAAGATGAAGCTAAAACTGTGATGATATTGATTTGAGATCCTCTTTTAGTTAACACCATTCACTTTAATACTTCCTTCTCTCTATTTGTTCCTTAAGTTTGTTCTTGGATCAACTGATATTTGCTTCAACTTGATGCTCACTGTGAATTCACTGATTGCAGAGATCATATCTTTTAAATTTGACAAAACTTACCAAATTCCCAGCCTGATTTCACTGTGTACTTTTGGATATTTGGCACAGTCAACTTGATGTATTCTTTACTGATCTTATATAAAGAAAATGCTAAAACTGTTTGAAATTTCACTTACACTTTACCAGCATGTTGATTAATACTCCACACTTTGACTACAATCTCCTTTCTTTGATGTATTCAACTACCACTGGGTCTTCATTTGGTCCATACCAATCCATATTTTAAGCTCAATTTGAACAGATGAAATAATTATTTCTAGCTCAGTTCTTCATTTTGTCTGTCCTCTGTTGGCACATTAAAAAAAAATCTCTGATGGCACACTAAAATATCAAATACTGGGGCTATTTATTGGACTCATGCTTGTTATTCACAATCTTACCAGTCCTTATGCATTTGGAAACTAATATAAGATTGTTATCTTTATGCACTATTTCTATGCATAACTGTACTTTTTTCCTTTCTCTTTTTCAAGATATTAGTCTACAAAACATCATTAAAATAAAGTATCTATCTAATACCAATCAGTGAATAGAACTTACATGCATACTACCTCAACTTGATATGATGTAAATGAAACTTCTTTGAATGCATACCAGGTTGAAATGACATATAAATTCTTTGTTTCAAAATATATCCTACATACTTATCTTACTGTTTGATTTGTAATTATGTTCCTTCTATAGTAATACTCTGTTCTTAGCACTTGATCATCCATTTAGCATCTTTAATTTACTCTGCATATTGAACTATCACTCATGGGGTTTGAGCATGGGCTTGTGACTCCCACGAGTCAAATTCATGACAAGAAGCTCATTTTCTTTTAGTACTTTTCCTACATATGAAACAATGATTATGTGTTCTAATTAGTCTTCAATCTACACATGAAGCAAACAATATTAGTATAAAAATGATTACCTTTTTCTATTTTCTTCCTTTTCCTTTAGCAAATTTTGTGAACTTTCAGCACTATGTTTCCTTCTATATTCAACCATTGTCTCTTTTTCTCTTGTATTGATCTTTTTTATTGAAGTACAACTCTGAAAGTGTGAATGTAGCATGCTATTTTAGGTATCCGTGTATTGCTTAGATCCAATTTGGATCTAACTATTTTTCTCTCCATGACGTAGGGAAAAACTAGAAGAAGACCTAGGATGCATGATAAACAGGGACAAAGCCAAAGACATGAAGATACAAATAATCAGCCTCAACATGCAGAAGACCTCTTAAAGTCAATGCATGGACCCCTAAACCTTCTAATGCTCCTGTCTTACTTTCAGCATTACACATCTCTTTTATGTTTACAATTGAAAAATGTAACGTATTAAGAATACTTGTTTATTACATTCACTTTGAGTGTTCAATGTAATGATCATTTATGTGATTGAAAGTTTAAATTTGATCAATACTTAGAGAACAACATAAGTGTTAATATGAATGCAAAAAGTAATGTACTGTATCTTTAAAATCTAAATAGTAGTATCAAATAGGTATACATTTATGCAATTTTTTTTGATGTTTTCAGTTATAATGCTGCATATGTACTTTTATCTTTTGAATTTTTAACAATTCTGCAACTTAAAATAGCAACTATCAAATCCATATTGCAATGTAAAACAATTGTCAATTTACCAATTTAGTGTGAACTAAAATGATAACATTTTCTGGTGACCTCTTACGGGTGTTTGCCTGCTAAACAAAACAAACCAGCTACCTTTTGCATTTCATTGGGCACAGAGTCTTAAATTTTGATAAAACTGAACCTTCTCAAACCTTAGAAAACTTAGAAAATTGAAAACTTGAACACACCACTCAACTGCAAAACTGAAACTGAAACTGAAATTGAAACTAAAACTAGATACCTCATGCTAGCTATTAGGGAATTTGTACTTGTCTGTCCTCAACATTATCATATGGATGTTAAATCAATTTTGTGGTATGATGATGCTGATGAAATATAGTTATTGATTTGCAAACAACTAGCATAAGGTAGAAAACAAATTTGAGTCTATTCTCTGAATTATATCAAGTACTTTCTCCTTAGAAATTTGTCTTCTTTTCTGAAGTCTACAAGCTATTAGGAAAGGCCATGGATGACTTGTTTTGGAGTGTGGCCATTGCGCTTGATTTGAAACCTTGGAATATCCAATGTTTCACTTTAGGATTAATGTATACATTTCTAAACAGTTCTTCCATGAAGTTGTCTAACTTGCAGCCTTCAGAAAACTACCAACTGAAAATTGAAACATGTGCTGGAAGAACTTAGAGGAAAATAAAAACAACAAATAAACTTGTTGTTGTAGCACATGATAGAAAGATATTTGTGTTGGAAAGCTGACTATACTGGTGTATATGAATTAATATAGTGTTTTTATTATGGCAAAAAATTCATATAGTGTTTTGGAGTCAACGCACTTGATGAGAAGATCAGAAATTGGCTAAGTGTTGAAGACTAGACAGTATATAGAATACCTAAAGATCAGAGTGTCAGCGCACATGCATACAAAAAAATTATGGTATGTGCCCTAGAATTTAAGTTGGTAAGATCATATTCATGCTACATCTAAGAGTGCATGATTAGAAGATTCAGTATGAGGAAGATATAGAGAGTTCAAGTTGCACAGACAGTGAATGCTAGAGAAGAACAGAACAAGCAGCCGACTGTTGGTATTTTGGTTAGTGGTTATATTATTTTTGTGTAAGGGCTATGAACCTATTGTAATTGGATTGTAGACATGTAATTAACTTTTTTTTAAAAAATTCTTGAGCCAATTCAATTGGAAGCGTTGTGTGTAATCGGTTAAAGGGTCGACCTAGTTAATTATTTTGTATGCACATATAAATATTAGATGTGCCATTGTAATTAAGCATGAGAGTGAAAATAGAGTTGAAAGAAGTAGAGAAGAAGTATGCAAAGATTTGATAAGATGTATTAGAGCTTTGCAAGAGGTCAAAGCATCAGCGCATCAAAGGAACTGATTAGACAAGCAGTGTCACAGTGCCAGTTCATCCAGCAGATATAGTGTGTCTCTGAGATTAGAAGGTTGTAACCTTAACCACTTGAGTAGTGAGCTCTAGGAAAGTGTGTCCCCACCCCTAATAGGGTTATTGTAAAATACTCCTAATAGGGTCCGACCATTGACCAGGTCACTGTACTAAACATATTGTAAAGAAACTCCTAATAGGGTTAAGGATCTTCTAACAAGGATCATAAAACACTAGTACATATTATTAGTGGGTGTCAATTCCCATTGGGTTTTTTACCTATTTGGGTTTCCCCATAACCACATTGGTGTTATGTGTCGTGTTCATGTTTCTTATTTATGTTGATGTTCATTTTAGTACTTAAGCATTCAAGTTAAGTTTAAAGAGTTAAGCAAAAAGTTTGAATTTAGTGAACACTAATTCACCCCCCCTCTCAGTGTTCCCATTCCTAACAATTTGGTCTCCTATGATGTAGATCATTGAGTTAAAACTTGGCTCTATTATGATGGGTGCTCATTTATGAGGTATGATGCACTACAAAAACATGCTTATTTTTTGCAACTAACAACTAACTGCAACTAACTGAAAGAAAACTATCTATGTGCAAAGCACTTATTCTGATTAACTCACCTCAAAAACAACGTTTGAGATGAATCCCATTAATTGGGATTGGCAATTCTTCTCCTTCCATAGTTGAGAGTTGAAAAAAATTGTGAGCCTTGCATCCTATAATCACATATGAACCATTCCAAATGACATCAAACTTTGAATGCTTACCAGGTCTACTCTTCATCTCATCCCACTTAAGTACTAAATCACCTTCTGTAAAGACTCTTGCGACAACTTTTCTGTCAAATGTCTTCTTCATTTTCTCATGATGTTCTTTCAACTTATGAAAAGATTTTTTTCTAATCTCTTCTAACTCTATTAATTTAGCCAATCTTACCTCCATAGGTTGCTGGTCCAGCAAGTCTAATTCTTTGATCAGGCTCAAACTTGGCAATTCCACTGAAATTGGCAATCTTGCTTCTCTTCCATAAACCAACATATAAGGTGAATTACCCGTTGAGCGCTTGGGGGTGATCTTATCATCCCATAAGACCTATTTTATCTTGTTGTTCCAAACTCATTGATTGTCTTCAATAGTCCTCTTGATGATGCGAATCAGATTTTTGTTTGTTGATTCATCTTGTCCATTACCTTGTGGGTAATAATTAGATGAGGTACTAAGATATACATTGTTCTTAACTGCCCAATCAAAAATTCTTGTGCCTAAAAAGGCCAATGCATTATCAAAAACAATAGATTCAAGTGCTCCAAACCTTGCAATCAGATCTTCATAGAAATTAAGAATTGAAGATTCATTGGCATCTTTTAATGCAACAGCTTCAGTCCACTTTGTAAAATAATCTATTGCTGTCAATATATATCTATGACCTGAACTTGATGATGGATTTATGGAACCAATAAAATCTAGACCCCACTTGGCAAAAGGTTCTTCAATTTGAATTGGACTAAGAGGTAAAGCTGCTAACCTTTTCTTGTTTGAGAAAATAACACATTTCAAACATCTTCTTGCCCAAATGAAGGCATCTTTGTATATGTTTGGCAAAAGATAACCAGCCTTCAATATCTTTAATGCTATTGTCCTTGTAGAAAAATGTCCACCTGCTGGTCCGTTATGGAATTCCTATAACACTTTGTCAGTTTGATCTCCATTAATGCACCTCAGCAATACACCATTATAATCCCTTCTATACAACACATTATTCAATAAGCAATAAGGTATAGATTGCAATCTAAAGTATCTTCTTTTTTATCTATCCAAACCTTCAGGAAAATGTCCTATTTGCAAGAAAACAATCATTTCTTTCACCCAATCATTCTACAAATCTGGAACAAAAACTTGCTTATGGTCTTTTAAAGTCAAAATCACTTCAAAATCATCTTTTGGAGTATTATCTCCATTTCCAGCAAGTTGTTCCCATAAACCTTTACCTCTTACCAGCTTACTAACTTTAATTTCAATGTCATATTCCATTGCTTTTGTGATCTGGCCTACTCTTTTGGTGTTGAAATCCTTATTCAGCAAAACTCCTTGACAGCAAGATGTGCAACCATCAAATTTATCTTCTTGTTAGAAAGCATATCTCTGAATTTTTTCAGACTTCTAATCACAGCAAGAACATATTTTTCAATAAACAAATAATGAAGCTCATAATCTTTTAATCCTTGACTAAAAAAATCTATTGGCTGCTCACATCCTATATCATTCTTCTGAACTAACATGGCAGCAATGCTATCAACATTCCCATATGCATACAAAATGAAATCCTTAGAAAAATTAGGATTTAACAAAGTAGGGGTTGTAACTAATGCTTCCTTAATCAGTTCAAAATTGAGTTTACCTTTTTTAGTCCATTTGAAAGCAATATTTTTCTTGAGCATGGCTATTAATGGCATTAGTAACTCTGCAATATCAGGAATAAATCTTCTAACAAAGTTAATTCTTCCTAAGAAGCTTTGAAGGACCTTTTTATGAAGAAGAAGAGGTAATGCAAGGATAGCACTTACTCTTTCAGGTTCAATAGTAATTCCCTCTTTTGAAACAATAAAACCTAACAACTTACCTTCATGGACAACAAATCTGCTCTTCTTAGGATTTAGAGAGATACCATATTCCCTACATCTCTCAAATATAACCCTTAAATGATTAAAATGATCAGCTACATTTTTAGAGAAAATAGTTATGTCATCCAAGTAAACCAGTACAAACTTGTACATTAGATTTATGAAAGCCTTGTCCATGGCTTTCTGAAAGGTTGCACCAACATTAGATAGACCGAATGGCATCTTCTGATAAGCCATGGTTCCCCATTTGGTTGTAAATACAGTCTTAAATCTATCCTCTTCCTTCACCAAAATCTAGTTGTAGCCAGAGAAACTATCTAGTAATGAGAACCGTTCTGAACCTGAAACAATCTACAAGATTTATTCCAATGAAGGAAAAGGATGCCTATCTTTCAATGAAGCTCTATTCAAGTCACGAAAATCAACACATAATCTAATTTCTCCATTCTTTTTCCTAATAGGAACTAGATTGGAAACCCATGAAGTATGTTTGATTGGGAAAATGATGTTACTTTCAATCAATTTATTCAACTCCTTAATCATGAGAGGTTCTAGTTTGGGATTTACAAGCCTCTATTTTTGTCTAACTGGTTTAGCTCCTAGTTCTAATTCTATTTTATGTTGACAAATATTGGGATCAAATCCCTTCAAATCTGAATAATTCCATGCAATAATATCATGAAATTCATTTCATAAATTGATAAAGGTTTGACGTTCCTCAGGTGTACATAATTTTCCAAGTTTATGCACTTTATCATTTGAAACAACAATCTCTTCATAATGTTCTTCTTTGATTTGTAAGCTGGATTTGTCCTTTTTGAACTCATCACTAGTACCAAACATGGACTCTAAGGTCACCAGACCTTTAGGCATTTTATTTGTCCTTAGCTGAATAATCTAGTCTTCGTATTGATCCTGCAATTTTTTCTGATTTGGCTGTGAAAACTCAACCTCTTCTCTCAACAAATTTACAATATGTTGGTTAGATTCAAAAACCTGCCAACTATCTGCATTGTTAGGGACATCAGATCTGACAATTACTTTAACATAGTTCATTCCCTTACTATTACTGATCTCAGTTGGGATGTCATATTGGGCTCCAATAGAAGCAAGCCTATCAACATGTTTGTTTTGATTTCTAGGAATATATTGTAAATTAAAAGCCTCAAAACCTTCAATCAAGTCCCATACAACATGTTTATAATTTCTTAACAAATCATTCTTTGTTGTATGAACATTCCTAACTTGTTTCACAATCAATTCTGAGTCACCATACACTTGCAAACAGCTAGTACCTCTTTTAATGGCCCACTTCAATCCATTTATGAGGGCTTCATACTCAGCAACATTGTTTGTGCAACTAAAAGTGAATCTGGAAGAAGCATAATACCTTTTATTTTATAGTGAAACCATCATGCAACCACCTCCAGCACCTACTTTGCTGCAAGAGCCATCAAAAAACAACTTCCAGACAGCACCAGACTGCTGCTCTAAATCTGTACTTTTCATTACAGCCGGCATAAAATCAGTAATTTCATTAATAACATAGTTACCCAAACTGGGCTCCTCAATCTGTGCATCAAAAATATTTACATTTTTAGTAGCCCATGTGTCTAACAATATATCAGGAATTTGTCCAATCTATGTTTGTGACTCATGAATAGAATCAATTTCTTCTTGATCAAAAATTACAACTGTTGTTCTATTTTTAGTACTACGAATATATGGCTCAATACAAAATTTTGCAATAGGTTCTGAAGTAATAGTCACCTTAGTACCATACCTAGTGCAAAAAATCATATGAGACCAATTTGCAGACAAATGCCCTCCTATTTTGGCAGTGAAATCTCATGATAAGCAAATAGAGAAATTAGGAAGTAAGTCTATGATAAAAACATCCATAGGTACTAAAAACTAGGGCAAACATGCATGGTTAAACCCAAATTTCTTATAACTCCAACAGTATCTATTGTTGTACTATCAAGCTGGACTACCCCCTTTTCAATTAGTTCATATTCAAGGCCTAGCTGGTCTACAATTTTCTTGGGCATAACTGAGCTAGAAGCACTTGAATCAATCATGCAATTATGCACTAAATTTTGTCCTATTATAACAATGATATAGAAAGGCAGTGGTTTTATCAACTTGGGTGTCTGCTAGTTTGAAATTTCATTTCCAGCCATTAACACCTTAGGAGTTTGTTGTTTTAAAGCATCATCTGATAGTGTTAGTGCTTGCAATGCTTCCTGCAACATATCCTTTTGGCCTAGAAGTGCTAAAACTTCCCAAATAGAAATAGGAACATGTGTCTTCTTTAAATGATCAACAATATTAAAATTCTGAGCACTAACCTTTTGCTATTGTTTTGGAATAGTCAGCTCTTTTACTGATTGTAATGGCTATGAAGGTACATCCTGGGCTTGAATTTGTTGTTGTTTGCCCTTTAACGTTTGCTGCTGAGAAATAACAGTAGGCTATTGCACTTTATCAACCTATTGCTAATCATTGGAAACCTTATTTTTGAACCTTGTACTTGTTGCTATAGGCTTCCATACTTGATTTTGATCAAAATTAGCTGCTAAAATAGTCTCACCAGCATTAAAATTCATCAAAGTAACATGAGGATTACCTTGTGATTGCATTTAATCATTCTGAGCATCTCCTTGTACATTAGTCAATTGACCCTTCAAAACATCCTGCCTCCTAGTTTCAAGCGCATGAGGACAATCAAGCCAAAAGTGGCTTGTATTACAAGTGTTACTCTATTCCTCTTCTTGTGCATAGTTATTCTGAGGAACAACTACCATCTCCTTAGAAGTACTAGGAGTTACATAGTTATAAGGTTGATTAGTCTTCTGACTGTAATTCCTTTACTGACCTTGAGCTTGGCGTGGTTCATTTAAATCATAAGCTTGATTAGATTGCCTATTCTGTCGATAAGAATCTTGAGGAGGCCTATTGTACTGACCTTGTTGCCTTTTCAAATTTGTGATCTCATTGCCATAGGTTTGCAATGTTCTCATAATACTGTCACTTTTGTCCTTTAGCTCCAAATTCTTCTCTTTTAGCTCTCTAAAAGGAGTTGTGGCAGCATGCTCTTCTGTGAAAACTTGCATATTAAATGTTGGTAATGTGGCATAGGTGGCACAAATGCTATTGGTGGAACAATAGCTGGTACAACTAGCTGTACTTCTACACAATAAGGCATTGGAGGTCTAGGAGGTAACTTACCAGCTTGTATCAAGTTGTTCTCAACCCTAACAACAATATCAAATTCATTTGGTAAAGTATGTCCACCCATAGACTGAATCATCACTGAAATATCACTATTAAAAGCCTTCAAATAAAATAAAAATGCATAATCATTAGAAGGTTTAACAGATGTTGGAATTCTGTCCCAAATTCATTGAAAATGAAAGTTAAAATAAAAATATGCTCATTATGCTGCCTTTTAATTGTAGTCAATTGCTCAACCAATGAGAGATTATCAGACTTATCTTCAAATTTGCTAATCAAAACAGTCCCCAAATCATCCCACATAGCAATAGAATCAACTGGTAAACTTCTAAACCAAATCAAAGCTTTACCTTTAAAAGAGCCTGCTAGTAGTTTTAATGCCACATCATCATATGTGACTTGATGTAATCCACAAAGAGTGGCTACATCCTTAATATGTTCAATTGCTGAAACATGATTTTCACCAGTAAAATAAGGCAAATATTTTAACGTTGTTGGAGGAATATCATGATGAGTACCAATCCATAAAGGGCTACCAGCATTGAAAAGTACAAATGGCAAATTTCAGGTCATTTGATGAACTAGTGGTGCTTGCTGCTGAATTGCAAGTGTAACAGAAGGTTGGGTAGAATGAATTACCTTCCTTTGATATGTTTTCAAACTTTGAGAATTTTTTTTAGTATCACTTGTAGACGCTCCAGAAACAAATTGATCCTTTGGTAAATCTTCAAAACTTGGTAATTCTGATCTAGAATTATCAAGAGCACTTAAATCTTCAAGAAAATAGATATTGTCAACTAATACCTCAGGTTCATCCAAATTTGTAGCCTCACCTTCAAAAATGGGATTATCAAATGACGAAAAATTAGAATTAAATAGAGAAGATCTACCTATTGGATCTTGTGGTGTCCTTCCTCTTCTGGTTGATCTACCTCCCCTTCTACCTGGCTATAATTCCTGGTACACAAAACCCTCCTTGTTTGATCTTGTTGGAGTTTTTCTCATTAAAATGAATACTCAAATCTGCAACTAAATCTACAAGAAACTTGTAAAAAATAGAGTCGCCAGGTGCTAGTAAATGCCTTCTAAAAAAGCTAAAATACTATTACTCACACCAAAACAACAAGAAAAACTTGTGACTCAGGGAACTGAGAAGCAGTTCGTCTCCCACCGGGCATGCCAAAAACTATTGTCAATCAGGAATGCACCTCTAGCTTGATTGAAAATCTAGCCTTCTTGTTGAAACATGGAAACGAGCTCTTTGTGAGAAAGAGAACAAATCTCCGGATTCTAGGCCGATTCTTATAGATTTGGAATATCGCCTAATACTAATTTTTTAATCTTTGAGAAAAAAGTAGAAGGATAACTGAAAAAAAATGAAACCTAACTAAGAGTTGATACACCAAAATGGATGCAAATTTCTTAGAATCACAAACATGTACCTATCAGTTATACATTACTAAATTTTGTAATTAAATTCACTTTTCAACACCTAGGATGGTTTAAAACTCAGAATTAGGGTTTGGTACCACTAATGATAAGAATTCAAATAGAAAACAGATAAATTTTGCAAAAGGTTAATTGTTTACAAATTAGAAAATGAATTGGAACAATTCACTAATCTATGCTTGAAAGATACAAACACTTAAATGTAGAAAACTTGATGACAGAAGTCAGAAAACATATGCGAATAATAAGGCCAGCTTTATAATCTTCAAACTCTACAAAAATGGCTACAAAATATGAGAAAAAGGGAAAAGGAACAATATGCTCACTTAATACCTCTTTTTTTTCAAACTCTAAACCCTTACAAATTAATATCGAGCTCAAATATATAGCCTATAAGGCCAATCTTGAAAATCAAACTCCTCCTTCAAAAGCGCCTCTAAATAAAAAGATAATCCTAAATTTAAGGCATGCATGATGCCAAAAACCTAAGTCTTAAATTTAAATATTCCCTTAAATATATCTCTAATTTAAATAAGAATATATTTAAATGCCCCAACTATAATTAAGGAAAATCCTTAAATTATAACTAGATACTCATCAAAAACCCTAACATGTATAACTTAACCTAATTCAAAAACCTATCTCATGGTCAACATGACCTTTAAAAATATCTCTGCTTTCTTTTAAAATGCATGTGATTTAAGTGTCGTGGCATGTTGAGAAAGGTCTTCGTACACTACATGCATCATGGACTCCAAATATTATCAAAATGAATAAAGTCATTTTATTTCATCTCATTTGTATCTATCTTTGGAATTTTCGCATTTGGAAGGAGAACTTAGGGTTTGAGCCGCCATGTTGGTTTGCATTTCATCTCTGGTTTTCATCAAATCTGGAAGCTTGGAACTCACATTTTCTGCATGTTTATTCTGTATACTCAAGCACTGAGGTTTATGCTTTTGAGAAATGGCTTTGGGAGTAAATTTGGAGTTTGAGTCTAAAGCTTTGTCTATGAACTGAAATCTTCCTCTCCGCGCCATCATGAACGTTAGGCCTTTTCCCTTTGTCTATAGCTATGTAGCTCGAGCTAATTGGAAGTCAAGCTCGACCCTTCTTTTCTGAAATCTGACTGTGTTTATTGAAGTCATTTCTTGCATCTCAGCTTGGTTTGAGAAGCTCACGAGCTGCAAACTAACACTTGGCACCCTCAAAGCATAACTACGAAGGACTCAAGCCTAGCTTTTGACATTGGACTCAAAATTGCATTTTAACACTCTATCTTTGACCGGTGGAACAACTTGGCTTTATTGCTGAAAGCTCACAGATTTTGCATATGATCTTGACTTGGAGTTCCAAGAACTCGAGCCTTGTTTTCCTTAAAGTATGGGTTGTATCTCTGACTCAAGCTTGATTGGAAGATATCAGCCTATGAACTCGAGCTCGAACATGGCTTCATGATCTCCAACAAGGAACTCAGATTTTTGACTGTTCACACTTGAGCTTTAGATAGAGATAAGTATCTTTTCCTTATTTTGTTAAAGCTCAAGCATGTTGTCGAATTCGCTACCTTTCTCTTGTGTGCATTTGGGTTGTCAAGACTAAGAACTTGGCTTTTGTAACTCACTATTATTGCTGGCATTGAAAACTGATTACTATCTTTATTTTAAAAGAATCACAGCTCACATTTTTTTGTTTGTCACATGCTCAAGCTCAAACTGGGACTTACGAGCTGTTTGGGCTTGCAATACTCACTGTTTACCCTTTCTCTTGCTGGCTTTGAATACTGGCTATAAACTAACCTTATTTTATTGACATGAAACCTGGGGTTTTCTATTTCTACATTTGTTAGTTCCATTATGTATATAACAAAATCTGGACTGTCATCTCTTTTGCGTGAAATGTTGTAGATTTATTTGTTGTATCGTTGCGTGAAATCTGGGGTTTTGTTGTTTTACTTTGAATATTTTAATACATGGCTGAAAGATGAAGCTAAAAATGTGATGATATTCATTTGAGATCCTCTTTTATTTAACACCAGTCACTTTAATAATTCCTTGTATGTATTTGTTCCTTTGGTTTGTTCTTGGATCAACTGATATTTTCTTCAACTTGATGCTCACTGTGAATTCACTGATTGTAGAGATCATATCTTTTAAATTTGACAAAATTTACCAAATTCCCAGCCCAATTTCATTGTGTACTTTTGGATATTTGGCTCTGTCAACTTGATGTATTCTTTACTGATCTTATATAAACTAGAAAATGTTGAAGCTATTTGAAATTTCACTTACACTTTACCAGCATGTTGATTAATACTCCACGCTTTGACTACAATATCCTTTCTTTGATGTATTCAACTACCACTGGGTCTTCATTTTGTCCATACCAGTCTAGATTTTAAACTCAGTTTGAACAGACGAAATAATTATTTCTAGCTCAGTTCTTCATTTAGTATGTCCTTTGTTGGCACATTAAAAAAAAATCTCTGATGGCACACTAAAATATCAAATACTAGGGCTGTTTATTGGAATCATGCTTGTTATTCACAATCTTACCAGTCCTTATGCATTTGGAAACTAATATAAGATTGTTATCTTTATGCATTGCTGCTATGCATAACTGTACTTTTTTCCTTTCTCTTTTTCAAGATATTAGTCTACAGAACAACATTAAAATAAAGTATTTTTCTGATACCAATCAGTGAATAGAACTTACATACATACTATCTCAACTTGATACGATGTAAATGACACTTCTATGAATGCACACTAGGCTGAAACGACATATAAATTATTTGTTTTAAAATGTATCCTACATACTTATCTCATTGTTTGATTTGTAATTATGTTCCTTCTATAGTAATACTATGTTCTTATGTTCTTAGCACTTGATCATCCATTTAGCATCTTTACTTTACTCTGCATATTGAACTATCACTCATGGGGTTCGAGCATGGGCTCATGACTCCCATTAGTCAAATTCATGACATGAAGCTCATTTTCTTTTAGTACTTTTCCTGCATATGAAACAATGATTGTGTGTTCTACTTAGTCTTCAATCTGCACATGAAGCAAACAGTATTAGTATAAAAATGATTACCTTTTTCTATTTTCTTCCTTTTCCTTTAGCAACTTTTGTGAACTTTCAGCACCATGTTTCCTTCTATATTCAACCATTGTCTCTCTTGCTCTTGCATTGTTCTTTTTCATTGAAGTACAACTTTGAAAGTGTGAATGTAGCATGATGTTTTAGGTATCTGTGTATTGCTTAGATCCAATTTGGATCTAACTATTTTTATCTCCATGATGTAGGGCAAAACCAAAAGAAGACCTAGGTTGCATGATAAACAGGGAGAAAACCAAAGACTTGAAGATACAACCAATCAGCCTCAACATGTAGAAGACCTCTTAAAGTCTATGCATAGACCCCTAAACCTTCTAATGCTCCTGTCTTACTTTCAGCATTGCACATCTCTTTTATGTTTACAATTGAAAAATATAACCTATTAAGAATACTTGTTTATTACATTCACTTTGAATGTTCAATGTAATGATCATTTATGTGATTGAAAGTTTAAATTTGATCAATACTTAGAGAACAACATCAATGTTAATATGAATGCAAAAAGCGGTGTACCCTATCTTTAAAATCTAAATAGTAGTATCAAATAGGTGTACCTTTATGCAAGTTTTTTTGATGTTTTTAGTTGTAATGCTGCATATGTACTTTTATCTTCTGAATTTTTAACAATTCTGCAACTTAAAACAACAACTATAAAATCCATATTGTAATGTAAAACAATTGTCAATTTACCAATTTAGTGTGAACTAAAATTATAACAAGCAAACCGAGAGGTAAAGGAAAGTATAAAGGTAAATTACCTTTGAAATGTTTTAATTGCAATAGGATTGGTCACATTGGATCTAGATGTCCTGACAATGACAAGAATGATAATAGTGATAAGAAGGAGAACCAATACCGAAGATTTAGAGACTACAAGAAAAAAGGAAAGAAGTCTTGCTTCCTAGCTGAGGAAGGTGTAACCGATGATGAATCAGATGACACATAGGAAGGATATGAAGTTGTCTATGTTGTTGTAAAGGAAGACTCATATGAAGAAAAGTATGAAGATGAAAAAGAACTTATTTCTTATGTAAGTAAAGTTGACTCATTGATTATTGATAGTGAATGTTCACATCATATGGCTGGTGAAATTGATAAGTTTGAGAACCTAGAAGAGTATGATGGAGGATTTGTCAAATTTGGCAATGATGCTCCATATATCCTATTAAAGGTAAAGGATCCATTGTATTGAATGAGAAGATGAGATGTAATGATCCTTATTGGGTTAAAGGTCTAAACTACAATATGTTGAGTGTTTCACAATTGAACAATACTGGCCATTGACTAGAATTTCAAAACAAAAAGGTGAAGATTTGTGGTACTGATGGAGATCTAATTGGAACTAGTGAACAATCAAAAGGTAATTTATTTTATCTTGATACTACTGCAATGATTTTCTTATTTTTTAATTTTGAATATGTATGGCTATGGCATAAAAGGCACTGTCATGTAAATTTTGATAACATGATTAAAGTGAGAAAAAATAATAGAGTTAGAGGTATACCAAAATTAAGAAAATATGATAAAGTGATGTGTAAAGAATGTCAGATTGGTAAGATGACCAAATCAAGTTTCTCAAGAAAATGTTACTCTAAAAATGGTATTTTGGAATTAGTTCATACTAACCTTTGTGGTCCTATGAAGATAAAAAGCTACTATGGAGATCGGTATTTCATTTTTTTTGTTGATGACTATTCAAGAATGATATCTGTTATGTTTCTAAAAGAGAATTTTGATGCATTCCAAAGGTTCAAGTGTTATAAAGGGAGCGTTGAAAAGGAAATAGGAAAACAAATGAAATGCTTAAGATTAGATAGAGGAGGTGAATTTATCTCTGATGAATTTACTATCTCCTACAATGAAAATCAAATCAAAATTTGCACTAAGGACTCCACAAAAAAATGGTATAGTTGAGAGTAGGAATAGATCTATAGTTGACTTTGCTAGAACATTGTTGATTGACAAAAAGGTTGCACAAACATTCTGGAGAGAAGCCATAAGTATTGTTGTCTATACACTCAACTGAGTACAATTGAAGAAAGACACAAACAAGACACCTTATGAACTCTGGTATGGGCATACACAGAATGTAAGTTACTTTAAAATATTTGGAGGTAGGTGTTACATACTGAAAGATGCTAGAAATGGAAAGTTTGACTCTAAAGGAGATGAAGGTATATTCCTAGGATATTCATCAAGGAGAAAAACATATAAATGTTTGATCAAGGCTACTAACAAAATTGTTGAAAGTGAAAATGTGAGTATTGATGAATTTGCAAAAAGGAATGAATAAGATAGAAAAAAGGAACATGAGGATTATAAAAGACCTTTTTATGTAAAGGAAGGTAATTCAATTGATGTTACCATGCTGCAACAAGAAGGAACCAAGGAGCAAGATGAGCCTCCACCGAGAGATGAAAACATTGATGATCAGTCTACCGAGCTTGTATTAGCAAAATATGTGAGAAGACACCACTCACCGAGAAATATAATTGGAGACAAGAACATGAGTCATGACAAGAAGTAAGTTGAAGGATAACACATGTTTGATTTATGAGTTTGAGCCAAGATTAGTCAAGGATGCACTAGGAAATGAAGATTGGATGAATGCAATGAAAGAAGAAATTGATTAGATTGAAAAGAACAACACTTGGTCATTGGTACTGAAACCTAAGGATAAGAATGTGATTGGAACAAAGTGGATTTTTAGAAATAAAATCAATGAGAAAGGAGATGTGATCATAAACAAAGCAATATTAGTTTGCAAAGGGTATGCACAAGAATAAGGTATTGACTACAGTGAGACATTTTCCCATGTTGCTAGATTAGAAGGTGTAAGAATATTACTTGCATATGTTGCCTATAAAGGATTCAAAGTTTATCAGATGGATGTTAAGTTTTCATTTTTAAATGAAATTTTTGAAGAAGAAGTGTACATTGAAAAACAAGAAGGATTTGTTCAGAATTATGACAAGGATATGGTTTGAAAAATACACAAGGAACTCTATGGACTGAAGAAAACACCTTGAGCATGGTATGAAAGATTAAAATCTTATTTAATCAAGGTTGGATTTTAAAGGATGAGTGATAACAAAAATTTATATTTGAAATGTGATAGTACTTATAAGATTTTGATTGCTGAGATATTTTTTCATGACAATATATTTGGAGGAAATGAGATAATGTCTAGATCATTTACCGAGGAGATGAAAAAGGAATTTGAGATGTCTATGATAGGAGAGATTAAATTCTTTATTGGACTTCAAATTCAACAAGTCAAAGATGGGATCTACATAACACAATTGAAGTATATCAAGGAGATCCTAAAGACATTCAATATGGAAGAATCTAAACCGGTTGGAACACCGATGGCTACTTGTTGTAAATTGTCAAAGGAAGAAGACACAAAGGAAGTAAATGAGACACTTTACCAATCCATGATTGGTAAACTAAAATATGTTGTTCACATCCGACCAGATATTGCACATTTAGTTGGTATAGTTGCAAGGTTTTCTTCCAACCCAAAGGAAACACATATGTCTGCAGTGAAAATAATATTTAGATATCTGAAAGGGACTAAATATTTCAGTTTGTTATACACAAAAGGAGGTTATTTTGATCTCAAGCTATATACTGATGTTGATCGGGATGGAAATATTGATGGCAGAAAAAGCACAAGTCAGTAAAGAATGATATTGAAGATTTGTCAAGTCGGTAAGTTAAACTATTTTGGATACCAAGCAAGAAATGTCACTTGGTAAAGGTAAAAGGTAAAATGAAATATGTTTCAGTAAAGGCAAAGGAATGCTAGACACCGAGCAGGAAAGTTTTAGGCACCGAGCGAAATTAACCAAGATTAAGAGTTATCCACTGAGCAAGGAATAGTAATTAAATACAAGGATTGGAATGACATTTAATGATTTTCTATGATGAGTTGGATGATCATGATGAGGAAATTCAGTTAGATAAATCTATGATCAAGAAAATTCATGACAATTATATATGGTTTAAATAGAAGGAACAAGTTTCAAGAAAGTTCAAGTTCCTAGGTGAAAATAAAACGTGTTACCGAGATCCAAATTCAAGGTATAATAAATTGAATAGTTAAGATTAATCGAAGGAAAACATAATAGAGGAGATTAATCAGCAAAACATATCTATATAAAGGATGGATTTGTATGAACAAATGGCTAGAAAATTGAAGAGTTGAAGAGTCACCGATTGATGCAGTGAAGAAGGATTAGATGAAGTGTTGAAGCCAGTGGAAAGTGAAGAATTGAAGTGAAGATAGAAGAGCACACAAAGGATCTTTTTATTCAAAGATAGTTGCAAATTTACAGATCAAACTATTTACAGTTTCTAATTATCATTTGTAACAGAGAAATCTCTCAACTGAGTAGACTTAATGGTCTTATTGTAAAATCCTTGCAAAAGGTACCATTCTAAAGAGTGTTCAAAGTCCTTTTACTAGGCCACTCCTAATAGGATGAAGATCCTAACACATCTGAGTTAAATCCATTGACCGAGTCACACCTAATAGTGTGTATTGTAATCTTTAACCAAATTAGCTCTTAATTGGGCGTACTTCAGAAGATTATTTTCTTAGTGGGTGACAATTACCATAGTGGTTTTTCCCAAAGATGGATTTCAAAATTAAATACTAGTGTTAGATGTGATGAATGATTTATGTGATTGATTTCCTTATTGTTAAATTTTATTCATTATTATTGGTAAATAGTGAATTGCGTTTAACCGATTTAATCAAAGAAATTATTTTAAGGTACAGAGAATCAGGGATTACTTATTCACCCCCCTCTCCATAATCCAACACTTTTCACTTCTTAGAAGATTTTTTCCTTGATGCTTAGGATATTTGTAGTATTTCTTCTTTGTCCTTATGGCTTTAACAAAACCTTGAGACTGTCTTGATAGAAACATATGGTATTGAAAACCCTCTTCTCATAACCTTTGTTCTTTGGCTTCTCTTCTGCACTACTAGTATATTTTGATGATGTTGATCCCTATTGTTTCATTTCATGATTCTAAATTTTACTTATTGATGGGAATATGGAAGCAGGAAATTGAGAGGGGAGGGGGGGTGAATTTGTTGTGTCCAAAACTCCAAAAACTTAATAACTTAACAAAACATTTGACCTTAAACTTTAGATCTAATAAATAAACAATGAAGAACAAATCCACAACCCATCAAGAACACACAACACCAATATTTTTTGTGTGGATACCCTATCAAGGAAAAAACCATAGTGGGGATGCACCCACAAGATGATGTACTTTGTTAAAAGCACTATACCATGTTAGGAGTATTGCAATGGGAAAGGATGGGCATTTAGACACACTACCTAAAGATCACTACTCATATAAAAAAATGGAATTCTCACTACATTGAAATAATTTAGATTATAGCTATCCACAAATCATGAACTAGAGAATAGTGTCTTCAAAATGCAAGGGTCAGTTCTATTGAAGTACATATACAACTTTATTTTCCACACCAGATCTCTTCCTTCACATGATGTATACCTTCAACACATATGCATCCATAAGATCCACACATTTGTACACAATCTCACTATTCCACACATGAATATAATTACATTTATACATCTCATCAACCTTAAAAAAAAGAAAAACAAGGTTGACCAAACTATCACTAGCTAAATATTTAAAATATAATCTCTCAATTATAAATATTTAATGCAAACCAAACAATGTTGGATAAGACATATATCACACCATTAAAACCATCCTTGAACATCCTAATCATCCATAAGTCATGCCTTGAACATCTGTAATACGCTACATCACCATGTCATCCAAGAACATGAAGAAAATGAACTCGCCAACTGAAAATCACCAAATGCAATCACCACAATCAATGTGAACCAACAACATAATAAGATAATGATCTAGAAACATCCACAAGCATTGTGGATAACCTCAAGAACATCCACATCAACTCAAATATCTAAAATCATCAACATCTCTAAATTGAACCTCAAGAACACAATAGTAACCACTGTCATCCAAGAAAAATAGCTTGCGAACCTCCAAATCACAAACTGATTGAATTGAGGACACACATCATTGTCCCAAAAAAACTACATAGATCCACATATAAAAATATTCCAATGCCCGTGAACCATACAAAACCAAATACTATCACACTGTTACCATTGAACATCAAAAAAATAGTCACAACATCGAAACCCATAACTCACTCAAATCATCATCCGAACCTTTGAAAATTGAACTGAATAAAAAATAGACATCCCAAAACACAACTATACCATCCAAAAATATTGATCTTCAACACACATATTGAACAAAACCAAACAACTCACTAAACATCGCATGAACATTGTCTCAAATAGTAGAAATATGTTGACATCAATGAAAAAAAATCAATAGCAACACATATATGCATATTATTCCAATAACCCCCCCCCCTTTTGGAATTGATGGAAAACATATGATGTAAAAAATAATCAATGTACAAAGAAATCAAATCAATAGTACTACCAACAATATCCAACATATCTTTCAGAGTCTCTCTACAATTCCTCTCATACTAAATCTCTCCTCCTTAGTTGAATCTCTCTCCAATATTGAAACTTTCTCACCCTTTGTTTTTCACATGAATATATCTCCCCATTTTACATCAATGGAAAAGGAACATATATTCACTTAACCATAGAATCCAATAATTTAAACATCTAACTCACAAGACTAACTACTCCCCTTTAGGATTAGCCACCACTCATCAATCTAGATAAAATATATCTCTATGAAAAACACTATACTGATGAAAACCAATGCACCTTAGCTCTGACCAGGAGGGGATAGAACCCCTAACTTTCATCTAAGATACACAAAATATCCTTACACAATGTCTTGGTGAAGATATCCACAATCTATTCCTTAGTAGACATGTATTCAAATCTGACTTCCATCTCATTGACCTTATCTCTCAAAAATTGAAACTTGATAGATATATGCTTTGTCTTTGAATGCAACACTAGATTCCTAGAAATGTTTATAGCACTTGAACTGTCACAGTATATAAAAATAGGCTCATCATACTCAATTTTGATATCCTTCAATATATTTTTTCTCCATACCACTTGTGTACAATTGATAGAAAAAGAAAAGTACTATGCCTCTATAGTAGATTGTGAAATACAATTTTTCTTTTTACTCAACCATGAAATAAATCTCTTTTCCAAGAAGAATGCATCACCACTCGTACTCCTTTTGTCATCCATATTACCTACCCAATCAACATTACTAAAAGAACTCAAGGTAAAATCATCATCTTTAGGATACAACAGGCCATAATCAACCATCCCTTTCAAATATAAGAATATTATTTTAACAACAACAACATGAGATTCCTTAGTATTTTCTTGAAATCTAGAAACAATACAGACAACCCTCATGATATCAGGTCTTCTCTGAGTCAAATAAAGTAACCCACCAATCATAGATTTGTATCTAGTATGATTTTCCTTAGGTGAGTCATCATCCTTTGTCAACATGTATTCACCATAGGAGTACCAACTGGTTTTAAATCTTTCATACCAAATTTCTTCAATAGCTCTTTCACATCCTTGGACTAAGATATAGAGATTGCATTTTCTGACTATGTTATTTGCAAACCAAGAAATAAATTCATCTCTCCAAACATAGACATATCAAATTCATTTTGTATCTCATTAGTAAACTCTTTACTCAACTTATCATTCCTACCAAAGATAATATCATCAACAAAAAAATCAACAATAAGAATATTAGCATGATCAATCTTGAAATACAAATTACTATCAATAGTACCTTTGTTAAATCCAAGCTTCAATAAATAATTATCCATCTTTCATATCACACTCTAGGGTCTCACTTTCATCCATACAAAACTTTCTTTAATCGACAAACCATATTTCTCTGATCAGTCAATGGAAATTCATCTAGTTTCTCAAGGTAAAATTATTCTTCCAACTCACCATTTAAAAATGAAATGTTTTCATCCATCTGATGTAATTTGAAATCTTTGTAAGCAACATAAGAAAGAAATAATCTCACAGCTTCAATTCTAGCTATAGGATAAACATTATTCTCAAAGCCTATACCTTCCATTTGTGAATAACCTTTGCAAACAAGCCTAGTCTTATTTCTGATCACCTCACCATCTTCATTCAATTTGTTTTTGAATACTCATTTAGTACCTATCACATTATTTTCCTTAGGTCCGTGAACTAGAATCTGGGCCTAGTTCTTCTCAATCTGATTCAACTCTTGTTTCATTTCCTTCACCCAATTTTCATCTTGGCATGCTTCACTAACATCTTTAGGTTCAATCTTTGAAATCAAGCAGTATTCAACTCTATCTTCAACAACTCTACTTCTAGTTTGAACACCTTTATTCCTATCACCAATTATCTAATTTTTATAATGATTCAATCTAACATACTTGGGAGTCTTATGATTTTCATGAATTCCAGGCTCGTGTGTATCTACTTCATCATTTGTACCAACTTCTTCATCTTGAATTCCTTGAATAATCTAAACTTGATTATGAGATTGTAGTTTCTTGCCTTGATTTGCACTATCATTATGATCGTCTAAATCATATCCACAAGATCTAGCTTGTGTCTGATTTCTTTCATACACCTTGACATTTGCACTCTCAACTATCTTTTTCAATTTTTTATTATAACATCTGTATATTTTTCTTTTTGTAGAATAACCCAAAAATATTCCTTCATCAAATCTAGCATAAAACTTCCCTAAGTATTCATCTCTTTTGATATAGCATTTACTTCCAAAAATTTTGAAATATCTCATAGTAGGAATATTACCATACTATAGTTCGAAAGGAGTCTTACCAGTATTACCATTTATTTGCACTTGGTTCAATGTGTAGATTTCATCAAATGTGAATTCACCACCTCTGTCAAATCTTAGAAACTTTAGCTTCAAACCTATCTCAGTCTCAACCCTAGCCTTGAAAATATTGAATTTCTCTAGGGTCCTAGATTTATCCCTTAATAAAGTAACCCATTCCATCCTTGAATAGTAATCAATCAACAACATGAAATATCTATCACCTTGAAAAATTCTAGTTCTAGATGGACCACATAAATCAATATAAACAAGACCTAACATTCCTTTAGAAGAATAAGTTTTTCTCTTGAAATTAGATCTAGTTTGTTTACCCATCTAACATTCCTTACACATAGAATTATAAGGTTTCAACAATTTAGGATTATTCTTACCATCAAGAGTAATGGATCCTCTACCATGGATTAGACAAGGAGTGTCATTAGAAAATCTTACAACACCATCATACCTTTTCAATTTCACAAACTTTCTCTTGTCACCTGTCATATGATGTGAACATTCATTGTCAATCACCCATTCATATCTTTCCTTGACATGTGCATCCAAGGCTCTTTCCACATTTATGAAACTAGTAGATTCATGATAATATTCTTCCTTAATAGCATTGAATATCCATTCATCTTCTTTTGAACCACCTTCATCTAACTCATCATCTGTCACACCTTCATTAGTAGAATAGTAGCAGTTCTTTTGATATCTAGGTTGGGATTTCTTAGTTTTATGCTTTAGAACTCTTTCAAGACACCTTGAAGAAAAATGACCAATCTTATTGCAAGAAAAATATTTAAGATGCAACTTTCCTTCATACTTACTAGCACCATTAGGCAACCTCTTGGTAATAAGGGCTTCAAACTCTTCAATATTTCTCTCTTCTTCTTTAACTTCTTCCATCTCCTTTGCATATCTAGATACTCTTATAGAACTCTCTCCCAAATCATATCTCTTCTTATCCTTATAAATAGTAGATTTGAATGTAGATTCAAATTTAGGAAGGGACTCACCATATTCACTTATTTCAAAATCCAAAATCTTACCAACCAACATGTCTCTTGTCACATTTTTCACGGTTCTAGTATCCTCGATAAAAACAAATTCATGTTTGTAGGAAGGAGGCAAGGATCTAAGTATTTTTGCCACAATCTCTAATTCATCCAATGTTCCACCGAAACATATGATACAATTAAAAATTTTATTCACCTTATGAATGTAGGAAGAAAAATTCTCATCTTCATTCATCTTTAATGTTTCATACTTTCCTTTTAGACTCAATAACTTAGCTAGTTTCACATAAGTGTCACCTTCAAATAATGTCTCCAACTTCTTCCAGATCTCAAGTTTAGGCTTCAATTCCATAATATTTGTGCACTCTACATGAGACAGGGAACTCAACAATGCTTCCTTAGCTCTAATATCATATTTAGGTTTCTTCTTCTCATCATGAGTAGCAGTAGAAATACTTTCACAAGGAACATATATTGTCTCGGTAATCTCCCAATACTCTTCACCAATGCATCTCAAATGTGTTTCTATGTGACCTTTCCAAAGAGAGTAGTTAGTGCCATAAAATCTCAAATAATCCTTCTTAAAGGCTGTCATCCCAGACCATCTCAAGCGATTAAGCTTCCCAAAGAGGAACTATCTCTGATACTAATTGATGGAAATATGGCACCACACAACTGAGAGGGGGGGGGGCATGAATCAATTGTGTCCAAAATACCACAAACTTAACAACTTAACAAATATTTAACCATAAACTTCAAATCTAATAAATAAACAATGAACCACAAATTCAAAACATGTCAAGAACGTATAACACTAAGTTTTTTTTGCGTGGAAACCTGGTCAAGGTAAAAACCATGGTGGGGATGAACCTACAAGATGATGTACTCTGTTAAAAGAATTATACCCTATTAGGAGTATTACAATGGGAATACACATGCATTCGGGAAAACTGCCTAGAGCTTACTACTCAAATACAAAAAGGGAATGCTCATTGCATTACAAAAATTTGTATTATAGTCATCCACAAATCATGAATTTGATAATAACATCTTCAACATGCCAAGGTTTGTTTCATTGAAGTACATATACAAATTTCTTTTCCACACCAAATCTCTACCTTCACCAGATCTATACCTTCAACACATTTGCATCCACATAATCCACACATTCACACACACTCTCTCACATGCTCCACTCATGACTAAAATTATATTTATAAATCTCATCAACCTAGAAAAGAAAAACAAGGTTGGCCAAACTCTCACCACCTAAATACTAAAAATATAATCTCTCAATTAAAAATATTTAATGCGAACCAAATAATTTTGGCTAAGATATATCTCAAAACATTAACACCATCCTCAAGCACACTAAGCATCCAAAAGTCATGCCTCAAATATCCACAACACACTACATCACCAAGCCAACCAAGAATATGAAAAACATGAACTCACCAAACAAAAATCACCAAATGTGATCACCACAATCAATGCAAACCATCAACACAATAGGATCATGATGTAGAAACATCCACAAGCATCATGAATAACCTTAGGAACATATGCATCAACTCAAATCTCTAAAATCATCATCTCTAAACTAAACCTCAATTGCACAATAGTAACCACTTCCATCCAAGATAAATATCTTGTGGACCTCCAAATCACAAACCAATTGAGTTGAGGACACACATCAATGTCCCAAACACACTACATAGATCCACATATGAAAATATTGCAATGCAAAACTATACCAAACCAAATACTGTCACATTGTCACTATTGAACATCACAATACCAGTCACAACACAGAAGCCCATAACTCACTCAAATTATCATGCAAACCTCTAAAAGTTGAGCTAAATCAACAATAGGCATTCCAAAACACAACTATACCATCCAAAAATTTTGATCTTCAACACACATATTGCACCAAACCAAGAAACTCACTAAACATCAAAGGAACATTGTCTCAAATAGTAGTTCAAGATGTTGACATCAATGAAAAAACATCAATGGAAACACATATATGCATATTATTCCAACACATCTTTGCGACTATTTTAGGACATGTATTTCTCTATTGGGGTTTATTGATTAAAGTCCTTTTCAAATGTCCATGCTATTTTCTAAGAATGCATCTTATATGCTTTGTAAATGTATTTTACATGGGGACTATCCTTATATAATATATCATTTAGATGAAAATGAAATCCTTATATACTATGGTTGTGTTTGTTTATATGCTCTAGTTGAGTGAAAATAATGGCTTTGTTTATATTCTACTATTTTTCTACAGATTCAATTCAGTGATTTATATATTATTGTTTATTTGGACTTCAAGGAATGAGGAAAAAGACTTTGAGGCACAAATTAGATGATAGTGATCATAATAATTAAATTATAGTGATAAATTATGAGTTCTTTTATAGAGAACATGTGGCCAAAAATAATGAACATTTATCACATCTTAGTTTGACAAACACGCGATTTGTAAATCCACTAAGTAGTACATTATTTATTTAATAGTTTTTAATGAAATTTTATAGGCAAGAGATTTATGTATGTAAGACATAATCTAATATTTTTTTGTTTTATAGGAAAGAAAAAGAGTCCAAAGAAAATGGGGAGAGAAAACAAAAGGAAAGTAAAGATATAATGTTGCCAACTTGTAGAAGCCAACGTATTTGTGATTCAACAAATGCAGTTGGTGAAAAGAATAGTTGTGATAATGTGCAATCTAATATAACACATAGTGATGTGCAACTAGCCATAGTACATGGTGATACGCAGTCTGATATAGTACAGGTCGGTGATGTGCAATGTCATGATGATCTCTTAGCACAAAGTCTAAGAGATATATTTGAAAAACATGAGAGAAAAGGAACAAAAAGTATGTAGATGATTTATTCAATATTAAATGATGTGTTTAAAGTGAAATCTATGTAGACTGGTACTAATCTACCTACTCATGGAACACTTTATGTGGCCAAGGAGGATGAGGTTCCAATTAATGAAATTTATGAAGAGACATTGTTTGCATATTATGTTCTTTCTATAACTTTTGATGGAACTAGTAGATCAACCAAAAACATTGGTAGTGGTTTAATAGAAAATGTGTCTACCTAATACAAATTTTGATGGAACTAGTGGATCAACCAAAACAATTGGTAGTAGTTTAATAGAAAATGTGCCTACTTTTTTCAAAAGATCAATATTGAGTCAAGATTTATATAGATCTACAAAAAAGAATGTAAATGAAAGAAATTATAGAGGCAAGACGATATTCTTGGTTGATGTATCAAGAGATGGTGAGCTCATTGGGAAAAATGTTGCAATGTGGGGCTTTGAGTTGGGTGTAAGATGAAAGACCCATTTGGATATTTATAAATCAAATTTTGTAGATCAAGATCCACAAAGTGTAGAAAATGTTATACAAAAAATGAAAAATGATTATGACAATACTGGTGGACAAATCTCTAGAATATATTACAAGAAAAAGATGAGACTTTTGATGAATAATTTTAGATACAATTGCACAAAAACAATCATGGAGGGAAAAGAGGGATTAGAATCCACTCTATCTTCCAAAAAATGGGAGAAAGTATGAATTCTAAAGAATATTTGATGAAGAGTGATAGAGGCAAGAGAGAAATAGATAATAAGATAGCTGGATATAAATTTGGCCACGACAGGTTGTAGGCCAAATGGACAAATTCAAAGTAAGAGTGTGGAAATTTAGTTCAATTTACGTTGGTTATTTATCTCAATTTTGTAATTGAACTAGTTATATGTTGATATTGATGTTGTATTTTAGGTGGAAAATAATAATAGAGAAGAAGGTGCAAAAGATATTGTTAATTATATGGAAGCACTAGATCCTAGTAAACCTAATAGTAGTATGAAGTGGAAATATAGTTCATCAAAAACAATTTTAGAGCCATCTATTAGATGCCTAGAAAGAGCCCATGCAAATCATGTCAACTCAAATTAAGGGTACCGACATATAATGAGTTTCTTATACAGTCTCACTGAAAAGTGTCACAGTTGGTCACCTCCATTAAGCCTATAGTTTCTGCATGGAATGACCATAATTCCAAAGATTCAAATGAGGTAAGAGGCTCTATTACACTATCCTTTACTTCATCACAATAAATATAAATAACAAAATATGAATTATCATAGTTTATCTTTATGATTGTAATGTTCTTGAAGATGAGATTAACGAATACCTATGGCTTAAAATGGATCAAATTTAATTTCTAAATTTTTTTGATAATCAATACGCTTATTATAGCCAACCTTGTAATCAATGTAGCCAGTTTATATGTTATAATTATTACAATAAATGAAGTGCTCCAAAAAGAAAAATAATTTATATATTTGTTTGATGTATTTGTGCCCCTTTCTTTTAAGTCTAGGATAAGTTTTGTAAGGTGCATATATCTAGACTAATAGATGAAATGCCAATCGAACCACCTCAAGTATATGAAATTTTGTATAATCATTCAATTAGACATACTTGAGAAGACCTATGTTTGAATATTCAAGTCTCCTAATGTTACTACTTTTCTTTTTAAATATAACCTTCATACTATTTAACTAATCATTATCAATCCTTTTGCTCGTCACTGTTAAATCACTACCCTCCATGATCACTATGAATTGTGCATTATATTTCTATACCTCTATGTAGAATAGTCATCTTGCCTTATGATATTTATTCTTGATGTCTTTATTACTTATGTTTTCTTCTTGCATGTTTGAATTAAGGCCCCTCCTTATTGATTATGAGTTTTATCAAAGAATGATACTATTATTCTATTTTGTATTAGCCCTTTCAAATGATTTTCACTATTATTGATTCATAGAGAAATGCACCTCTTGATTTTCCATTGGTTAGGTCTTAATTCTCTTTATTTTAGAAAAAAACTAAGATAATAGGAATATATGTTTCTTGATATTTGTGCATTAATTTTACTAACCCTTTCTATTTATTTATTCATAAGAACGTTTACCTCTTGTTGTATAATGTTCAACAAATCATGATGAACATCTTTTTCCATGCCCTTTATATCACCACAAACATAAATATAGCCACCTTTAGAAATAAGTTAACATATATTTCTAGCATATATTTGACAAATGAATTATATGTGAGCTACTGTTTGTAAAAATACATGCAATATGTACTCTGTGAAAATAACCAAGCATATCAAATAGGAATCCTATCAGTTATAAGAGAAAAGTGAAGATCTTAAAATGTGTTCACCTCACTTAGAATTTTCTGTTGTACATAATCCTTTTGGGCACCTTGTTGGGAGAATGCTACATCTAGTCATTTATAGAGAGCCAAGGATGTTTTGACCTAGCCTATTGAAATAGCTAGGCATATCAATACAGATCATAAAACATTCAAATCATAAAAAGACTATTAGTAGATGAATGCAACATTCTTGCAAAAAAAGGTAAAGTTCTGAAATACTTTTCAATTCATCAACCAACCAAAAATTCTGTTAGAAATAGAGTTGAACCAATTTACATTTTGATAAGAAAACAAACTCCCAAATAGAGAAAGGTGATTGTTGCATTATTACAAGAGCAATTTTACATAATGTAAAAGGTTAGTGTCTCTTTGGGTTGCATGACAATTGAGAGTACTTTTGCATGAGAGGAAAAATCTAACACTATATAAGAGGCATATGTTCACAAGTAAGACACCAATGGAAGAGAGTGTGGAAACAAAAGTTAAGAGTTCAATTGATTATGGGAGTAAGATTTGTTTGTGCAAAGAGTAATTTGAATTTTCATATAAAAAAGACTTGTACCTTACTTTAAATATATTTTGGCTTTGCTACCAGATGTTTTCATCCATTTTCTCATTATTTAACTATTTTAATGTGGTGTAGGTAATAAACTCTGATAATGTTAGTCTCCATGTTTGGAAATTTGATTATCTTTTTCCTCTTGTAATTATCATTATGTCTCTAGACAACTCAATGGAGCCATTGTAATGTTTTCCCCCTCTTCCCTCATTCTTTGTCACATCAATGAGCTTATAAAATTCCTAAACCTATGAAACTAAAAGTCACATACCTTTAACTTACTATTAGTATAGCTCTCATATGGTTGTGTTTCCATAATATATCAAAATATGTGTGTTGGATATTGCTAATGCATTGGGGAGATTGTTGATACATTTAATATGTTTAATCACTACATTGAGTGATGTTGGAATTGCTAATGTTGTCATTCATGTTTTGTCACTGATGTCAAAATATGTTTCTATGAAGAGAACATGCTGAGTATTACAATGTACAAATACTATACGGATGTTTCAGATTGTGTGAAGTTAGTTGTGAGCACTGGAAGGTTTTTTGATCTTATATCCAAGATCGCATGATGTAATGTTGTGTATTGGCTGAGTTATAGATATTTTGGTGAAGACTAGTTACTGGGCAGTGACAATGGAAGTTAACAGAGTTAGTCTCTGTGCTTTGAGAATATCTTATAGGAGATGAGGATTCAGTGTATGCTAGCTTAAGTGATGACATATAGGGTACTAAAGAATGTTTGATGGTCTGCACAAGGTACAAAAAGTAGGATGACGTCAGTTGTGGCATGTGTTCTAGAGAAGACCTATTTGGAAGCTGACTTGAGGGTTGTGGTGTGTATTATGGATGGAGAACTTGAATTAAGGATGGCGGTCCTTAATTGTTGTAATTTAATTGTTGTCTACTTGTTTTAGGTACCGTGTGTATCTTAGCAAGGAGTTATGTAATTGTTTGTATATTGGAAAAGCCTAATTAGCTGACCTAATCATGTAGAATGTAATAGGGTATATATGTAAGACCTTTTCTTTTGGAAAAGATATGGAGAGAATGTATGTGATATAAAAGATATTGTGGAAGATGCAAGATTGTCTGCTGGATGTAGAGTAGAGGATTACTTGAGTACTTCATTGGAACTGATCAAGAAAAGATAGCTTCTATTGGA
This sequence comes from Chamaecyparis obtusa, assembly GCA_027943335.1. Classification (NCBI taxonomy): domain Eukaryota; kingdom Viridiplantae; phylum Streptophyta; class Pinopsida; order Cupressales; family Cupressaceae; genus Chamaecyparis; species Chamaecyparis obtusa. The sequence continues at coordinate 524,599 of BSBK01004571.1, read as the reverse complement.
CAGTTCAAAACATTGTGTATTTCTTCATATACACTTGTGTTGCGAATAGTGAGTTTTGAAGGTGGATATAAGCTTCTTTGGGTAGTGAGCCTAGGCAGTGAGCCCACCCTTCTTTTATTGACTCCTAACAAGGTATGTCCTCTAACAAAGACTATGTACTATAATGTTTTAATCATCTCCTAATAGGGCTAGATCTTCTAACAAGGATACTATACTCTCAGTACATTATTAGTGGGTTTTAATTCCCACCAGGGTTTTAACTTTAACAGGGTTTCCTTGACAACAAAATATTGTTCACTCGATTTTCATATAACATGGTCACAAGGGAACCACTTATCAACGCACTTTTTGAAGGAGAATTTACTAAAGTAAAAGATCTAGATTCTACACACAAGATTTGGACAAGATTAGAAGCATTATATGAAGGAGACAAGTTTACCAAGAGACCAAAGTTACAGAACTGGAAAAATAGGATGGAGAAGCTAGAAATGAAGGATGATGAAAGTGTTAGAGATTATGTACAAAGAGTTACAGAGGTTGTGATTGGAATCAAAAATTGTGGAGGCACCTTTGAAGAGGAAGAAGTCATTTCAAAGATTCTTAGATCATTGACACCTATCTACAAGACCAAAATTCAGGCTATAGAAGAGATTATACCTTTGAATCAAAACTTTAGTAGAGAAATGTTGATTGCAAAGCTAACTACTTTTGAACCTGTAGAAATGGGAGATTTTGTACCTAAAGTTAAAACTGCATTTAAAGCATCTACACATAAGAAGATAATGTTTGCACTTCCGAGCACCAACAATGAGAACATAAGAGAAGAGCTCAGTGAATATGTTGATGAATGGGAACATGTACAAGCAGAAGAAATAAAGATGGATGAACTTGTTGCACTGATTGCTAGAAGAGAAAAGAGAGGTAAGGGTAAATTTGAAGGAAAGTTACCTTTGAGATATTTTTCATGCAATAAGATAGGTCACTTTGCATCTAGAAGTCCTACAAAATTTCCTAAGCATAAACCTAAGTTTTTCAAGTCTAAGTATTGAATGGATAAGGAATTTTATTATTCTAGTGAAGGTATTTTTGATGATGATGATTTGGATTATGAGGAGATTGGATTTATTGCTATTAAAGATGAAAAATGAGTGCATGAGGAAAAATATTTAGTATCACATGTTGATAAGAAATTTGAATAGATTATAGACAGTGGTTGTTCACATCATATTACTGGAGACAAAAACAATTTTGTGAATTTAGTGAAGTATGGTGGTGGTGTTGTAAGATTTAGAGACAATGTTCCTAAATCTATCATAGGAGTAGGATCTATTACTTTGGATGGATAGACTAATACTAATAATGTATTGCTTGTTGATGGATTTAAGCATAACTTGTTGAGTGTTGGAAAACTGGTGGATAAGGGATTTCAATTAAATTTCTTTGATGGTAAATGTTTTATTAGAAGTAAGACAAGAAATTTGATTGCAATCGGTACTAAATCTAGAGGTAATGTGTTTGAGTTAAATACGTTTGGAGCTTCTTGTTTTGTTGTGGAGGTAGATGAAAGTAGGTTATGGCATAGAATATTTTGTCATGTTAATTTTGATAACATTGTAAAGGAAAGTTTGACTAATGCAGTAAGAGATCTACCAAAAATTGTGAAACCATCTAACACTGTATGCAGAGAATGTGTTATGGGAAAGCAGACTAGAAGCAGTTATAAAAGTAAAGCATATACATCAAAAGGAAAGTTGGATCTGATTCATACAGACCTATGTGGACCTACTAGGACAAGATCATACTATGGTGAAAGGTATTTTATACTTTTTGTTGATGACTTTTCTAGAATGATGTGGTTTAGTTACTTGAAAGAGAAATCAGAAGCATTTGATAAATTCAAGATATTCAAGGCAAAAGTAGAGAATGAATCAGGCTTAAAATAAAAATTTTGAGGTTAGATAGAGGTGGAGAGTTTACTTTAGATCTATTCAATTCATACTGCAAAGATCATGGAATACAAAGACATACATCTACTCCTAGGACTCCACAATAGAATGAGATAGCAAAGCAAAGGAATAGATCAATATTGGATGCTACTAGAACAATGTTACTTGAAGGAAATATATCTCATGTGCATTGGAGAGAAGCTGTCGAGATAGCAATGTACACATTGAACATAATTCATATCATAGAAGGTACAAGTAAGACTCCTTATGAATTATGGTTTGATCATACTCCTACTATAAAATATTTGAGAATATTTGGTAGTAAGTGCTATATCAAAAGAGATGATGAGATAGGGAAGTTTGATGCTAGAAGCGATGAAGAAATTTTCCTTGGTTATTCTACTAAGAGAAAGGCTTACAAATGTTTTAACCTGAGATTAAGGAAGATGATTGAAAGTAACAATGTGAAGATAGATGAAAGGTTTCAAATACAAGAGAGAATGTATGACTATAATCAGAATATAGAGATCAAAGAGGTTGTTGCTACAGAAGAAGAAGAACTTGTTGAGGCTAAATGCAAAAATGAGACCTATGATGATGACACAAATGAGGCTACTGAGATTCCTAAGACTCCAAGGTATGTTAAGAAAAACCATCCTAAAAATCAAGTTATTGGTAATACAAATCAGGGAGTAATGACTAGATCAAAGGCTAAAGAAGAAATTTGTTTTATTTCTCAAGTTGAACCAAAGACTACAAATGAAGCTTGTAGAGATGAATCTTGGATAAATGCTATGAAGGAAGAGTTAGATTAGATAAATAAAAATAACACTTGGGAATTAGTTCCTAGACCTAAAAACAAAAATGTAATAGGAACTAAATGGGTTTTCAGAAACAAAATGAATGGAGTTGTAGTAAGAAAAAAAGAAAGATTGGTATGTAAGGGTTATTCACAACAAGAAGGCATAGATTTTGAAGAAAAATTTTCTCCTATTGCTAGAATAGAAGCTGTGAGATTATTCTTGGCTTATGTTGCACATAAGAACTTCAAGGTATATCATATGGATGTGAAATCTTCATTCTTGAATGGGTATATTGAAGAAAAAGTGTATATAGAACAACCTGATGGATTTCCTCTATGCGAAGATGGAGACATGGTATGCAAGTTGAAGAAGGCACTATATGGACTGAAGCAAGCTCCAAGGGCTTGGTATACAAGGTTAGACAAATACTTACTTTGGCTTGCATTTAGAAAAGGTAATGATGACTGTAATTTGTATTTAAGAACTAGTGAAGATGGAGTTTTGATAATAGAAGTTTTTGTTGATGATATTATCTTTGGAGGCAATCATGAATTATATGAGAAAGTTTCTAAAGAGATGGAAAATGAATTTGATATGTCCATGATAGGAAAAATGAAATTCTTTCTTGGACTACAAATAAATCAAAACAAGAATGGTATTTTTATTTCTCAGACTAAGTATCTTAAAGAAATGTTGAAGAAGTTTGGAATGGAAGACTGTAAACTAGTTGGTACACCCATGGTGCCTGGTAATAAGCTAAAAAATGATGATGAATTAAAGTGTGTTTTTTAGACCAAGTATAGATCAGTGGTTGGTGGATTACAATATCTGACTCACACCAGACTGGATATTGATAATGTTGTTGGAATTGTGGCTAGATATCAAGCAGGACCTAAAGAGACACACCTAGCTGTTGTGAAAAGGATACTTAGATATCTAAATGGAACAATGGACTATGGCTTATGGTATGATAGAAATGATGAATTTGAACTTCATGCTTATACTAATGCTGATTGGGCATGAAATATTGATGACAGGAAGAGTACTAGTGGAGGTGCATTTTTCCTTGGGAAAGTTGGTTTCATGGCTAAGTAAGAAGCAAGATTGTATAGCTCAATCTACTACAGAATCAGAGTATGTTGCTGCTACTATTAACTACACTCAAATTGTTTGGATGAAACAAATACTGAAAGATATTGGAATAAATTTTGATGAGCCAGTGGTTATCCATTATGATAACACCAGTACAGTAAATGTTAGAAAGTAAAGTCCACCAAGATAACTAAGAGGGGGGGGGGGGGGGTGAATCATTTATCTGATAATTATAACCTTTATCAACTTTAACAACATTTAACAATATAAGTAATGTAATTAACAACCATAGAAAGATATTCATACACAATAACACAATGACACAAGATATGTTGACTAGGGAACCTCTTGATCAAAGGGTAAACCTCGATGTGAATGATGCCCACAAAAGATGCACTAATATGAATATTCCTTATGAAAGGATAGACTCTATTAGGAGTCTTATGAAATACATTTAGTACATATGAGTCCCTATTAGGAGACTTTGAATCCCTGCTAAAAGATTCTAACTCTGTTAGGAGTTATGGAAGACAGAAGGACCCACTTCCCAAACAGCTTCAATGGAAAGATCACTGAACACATTGTCCAACTGATCTCTAGATTATTCAATAGAATAATATCAAACTATTACTGATCTCAACAATATGTTACCTCTTCTTTGACTATGCCAAACCGCACTCACTGCTACACCAGATCTCAATTTCAGATCTTTGTACCTCGCATGTCCTCTTTCATAAATTCTCTTTCACAACTTCATTCACTTCATCATTACATTCATATCCCCATTACAACAAGGAAAAATATTCCTTCCTTTATACCACACTCAAGTAATTACAAATGAGTTGGCATCCAATTACAAAATAAAAGTTTCCACATGTTACATCAAAAATACACAAAACTATCGGCTTCCAATTAGAATAACTTTTCACTAGTGTGACCTCATAGTTTGTGCCATCATCCACATCACTATCAACATGTCTTCAAATTCTCTCTAACTACACAAAACTAGATTCCATCTTGATTAGGAGATACCATCTGATTTCCACAAACTGCTACTCAGGAACACTGCTTGAATACTGCTTCCACCAAAATGCTCATAATGTCCATGAATAAATGAATTACTATCTGCACTCTTAACCATGAAAATATAACATAACAAAGAGTAAATCCTCAACATCGTATAGCTCTATCTTCAATATCCCATGTGTGCTAATCCAAACACTGTCTACTCCTCTGCAAATCTCAGTAGATCACTGTGTTGACATCAATGACAATCTCAGTCATGAATGCAACAACAAATGCTACAGAATGGCTGCCAATACTCCCATAGGATATATTCATCATTCATTCCTAACAATCTCCCCCATTGGAATTGATGGCAACATAGATGAAAAACATCCAATGTTCCATAAATCCAACACTGCAACACTGCTGCTCTGAAAAATACTTCAAGTCCTCTTCATCAATCAAATCTTGCTTCATTTTCCTATTTAGTTCTCTTCAACAGATGGTACAAAAGGTTTTTCATGCACACTTCTCCCCCATTGACATCAATGACATAAATTTTATCATTATGTCAACAACAACTCCAATGTCAAAAGACACTATTCAGAAAATACATTCACTAGAGTCCTCATGACTCAGCTCATATACACATACTCCCCCATAGAGGAAGTACCAACATCTAGTCCAAAAGAAAGCTAAGGCTCATATACCACTGGATGGATGCAACAATTTGCATCACTTCTCAAAGATAGGCTGGGGCATAACCCCAAGCATACCTCTCAGATACTCAAATGTATCCTTAGGCAAAGGTTTTGTAAATATGTCTGCTATCTGCTCCTTTGTGCTTATGTATTCAAGTCTGACTTCTTTCTCATCAACTTTCTCTCTTACTACATGATACTTAATCTCGATGTGCTCAATCTTAGAATGTAATACAGGGTTCTTAGACATACTAACTATGCTGATGTTATCACAATGTATAACAATAGGTTCAAAAAAATTTAATCCAATATCCTTCAGCATTTACTTCATCCAAATTATCTAGTTATAATTGTTTGCTGTTGCTACATATTCTACTTCTGTTGTACTCTATGAAATATAATTATGCTTCTTTCTTAGCCAAGAAACCAATCTTCCTCCAAGGAAAAATCTCCACCACTGGTGCTCTTTTTATCATCAACACTGCCTCTCCAATCAACATCTGTATATGCACATATGGTAAAATCATCAGATTTTTCATACCACAATCCATACTCAATTGTGCCTCTTAAATATCTCAGTATTCTCTTTACTACTGCATAATGTGATTCTCTAGGTTCAGCTTGAAATCTTGCTACAATTCCAACTGAATGTGTTATGTCTGGTCTTGTATGTGTCAAGTACTACAATCCTCCAATCATAGATCTATACTTTTTCTATTCAACTACAGGAGTCTCATCTGTGCTAGATAACTTATGTCTAGTCACCATAGGTGTTCCAACTGGTTTACAGTTCTCCATTCCAAATCTTTTAACAAATCATTCAAATACTTTGTCTGACTAACAAAGATACCATCACTATTCTGTGTTATCTGTAATCCAAAAAAGTATTTCATTTCACCAATCATACTCATTTCAAATTCAATCTTCATTTCATTAGCAAATTTATCACTGGCTTCATCTTCTCCTCCAAAAATAATGTCGTCAACAAAAATAACTACAACAACCAAACCATTTTCAATTTCTTTTGTGTACAGGTTTCTATCAGCTATTCCTTTTGTAAATCCCAATTTTATCAAATACTTATCCAATCTTGCATACCAAGTTCTAGGTGCTTTCTTTAGTCCATATAAAGCTTTCTTTAGTTTACATACCATGTCTCCTTCTTGAGTTAAAGGAAAACCTTCAGGCTACTCAATGTAGACTTCTTCTTCCAATTCTCCATTCAAAAATGCTGACTTGACATCCATCTAATATACTTTGAATTTCTTGTAAGCTACATAGGCCAAAAACATTCTTACTGCTTCAATTCTTGCTACAGGTCCAAAATTTTCTTCATAGTAAATTCCTTCTTACTGTGAGTATCCTTTACATACCAATCTTTCTTTATTTCTTACTACTTCTCCTTGTTCATTCATCTTGTTTTTGAATACCCATTTTGTTCCTATAACATTCTTATCTTTAGGTCTAGGGACCAATTCCCATGGTTTGTTCTTTTCAATATGATCTAGTTCTTCTCTCGTAGCTTTAATCCAATGTTCATCTTCACAAGCTTCACTAGTAGATTTAGGTTCAATTTGAGAAATCAAACATAACTGTTCTTGTACCTTATTTCGAGTTAGAACTCCTTTGTCTATGCTTCCAATAATCTGCTCAATAGGATGATTCCTTGATAAATTCTTGTTAGGTGTCACTATCTCAAATCTCACTTCAGGTGTCAGTTCTTCAATGATCTCACTGTGGCTTTCATCCAATAGATCACTATTAGTTTCATAGAACAATTCAGTAGGCTCAATGTTAGGTCTAGCATGAGTTCCTTCATCTGATTCATAATCAAGCATTCTTTCCTAAATTTTAAACTTTTCATCAACTTTAACATTTGCGCTCTCAACAATAGTCTTAGTTCTCTTATTGTAACATCTATAAGCTTTTCTCTTCAAAGAATATCCAAGAAATATACCTTCATCACTTCTAGGATCAAACTTTACAATATCATCATCTCTCCTTATATAAGATTTGCTTCCAAAAATTTTAAAATACTTAACTGAGGGTGCATGTCCAAACCATAATTCATAGGGTGTCTTGTGTGTGTCTGCTCTGATTTTTACTTTGTTCATTGTATACACTATTGTGTTCACTGCTTCTCTCCAGAATATCTTTGCTAAGTCATTGTCAAATAACATAGCTCTTGCTGCTTCAGTCACTGATCTATTTCTTCTTTCTGCAATACCATTTTGTTCAGGTGTCCTAGGGGCTGAAAACTATCTCTTAATACCATTCACTTCACAAAAGGTGTTAAACTCTCTAGAAGTAAATTCACCACAAAAGGTGTTAAACTCTCTAGAAGTAAATTCACCACCTCTATCAGATCTCAAACATTTAATCTTCATTCCAGATTCATTCTCAACTTTATTCTTTATGATCTTAAACTTATCAAATGCTTCAGACTTTTCTTTAAGAAATGCAATCCACATCATTCTTGTAAAATCATCAACAAGAATCATAAAATACCTTTCTTCATAGAATCCTCTAGTCCTTGCAAGGCCGCTCAAGTCTGTATGAACAATCTCCAACTTCTCTGTAGAGGTGAACTTCTTACTAGGAAATGAACTTCTCTTATGTTTAGCCATCACACATTCCTTGCAAATCATGTTAGTAGGCTTCATAATTTTAGGCAAATCTCTTACTGCAAGTGTAGTACTCACTTTCACAATGTTATCAAAATTTATATGACAAAATCTTATGTGCCATAACCAACTGTCATCAATCTTAGTAATCAAACATGTCATCTCAGTAGGATTCAACTGAAATACATTACCTCTTGTTCTAGATCCAGTACCAATCAAATTTCCATCTTTGTCTTTTATCACACAAGTTTTCTCAGTAAACCAAACTTGATATCCCTTATCAACTAACTGTCCAACACTCAAAAGATTATGTTTCAAACCATCCACAAAGTAAACATCATCAGTATTAGTCTTTCCATCAAGAGTAATAGATCCTATATCTTTAATCAAACAAGGTGCATTGTTTCCAACTCTAACAACTCCTCCATCATAATTGTTAAACTTTATGAACTTTCTCATGTCTCCAATCATATGATGTGAACAACCACTATCTATAATCCAATCAACTTTCTTTTCAACTTGAGAAACTAGGGCTTTTTCTTCCTTAACCTCTATTTCAAATTTTTCTTCTTTAATTGCTACAAATCCTATGTCATTAGTATTCTCAGTATCACTTTCACTTAAGGTTCTCTCTATACTAGCTTCAAGTTCTTCATCATTAGCATAATAACATTCCTTAGATCTTCTAGGCTTAAAATTGTTTTTGTACTTTTTAACTCTCTTAGGACATTTAGATGCAAAATGACCATATTCTTGACATGTCCAACATTTAAAAAATTTCTTACCATCTGGTTCTCTCTTCACAAGCAAGGAAATACCTTCTTCAATCTTCTTGTCTTCTTCATTTCTAGATCTGCTGCTACCAACATAATTTCCACTCACACTTATGCTTGTTGACAAAGTAGGGCGAACACTAAGAACACTGAATGTTGTCTCCATTCTAGGCAAGTCTCTTGATAACCTCAGGTTCATCTCTACTGCTTCCAATCTTCCAAGAAGAGTCTCTCTAGTAAAGTTCAAAGTACAAGGTATAACTTGTTCAATCATCTATGTTGTCTTCTTAAATGCAGGAGTCAATGTCCTTAGAATTTTCCATATCACTTCATTCTCTATCTTTGTTCCTCCACAATATTTTATACTTGCAACAATTTCTGACATTCTACCAATATAGCTTCTAACAGATTCATCTTCCATCATTCTTATATCTTCAAATGCACATATCCAATTATGTAATCTAACTTTTTTTGCAATTCATCACCTTCAAAAGTAGAGTGTAAACCTTTCCAAATTTCATGAGATGTTTTCAAACATTTTACCTGACTGTACTCATTCTTCAGAAGGGTTGACAAAAGTGCTTCTCTGGCAAGTATGTTACACATGAATAGATCTCTCTCGTCATTAGTACATGTTTCAATAATATCTTCATCAATGATAGTCTTCTCATTCTTAGTAATCAACTAATAACATGGTCCTAAACATAGTAGATGTGTCTTCATCTTTTCTTTCTAGCTGTCAAAATTCACTCCATCAAACTTAGGGCTTTCTTTCTAAAAATTTGCCATGGATCTCCTTAAGCTATTAAACTTTTCTTTCAAGGACCTGTTGCTCTGATACCAATTGTTAGAAAGTAAAGTCCACCAAGATAACTAAGAAGGGGGGGGGGGGGGGGGGGTTGAATCAGTTATCTAATAATTATAACCTTTATCAACTTCAACAATATTTAACCATATAATCAATGTAATTAACAACCATAGAAAGATATTCATACACACTAACATAATGACACAAGATATGTTGACTAGGGAACCTCTTGATCAAAGAGTAAACCTCGATGGGAATGATGCCCAAAAAAGATGCACTAATATGAATATTCCTTGTGAAATGATGGACTTTGTTAGGAGTCTTATGAAATACATTCAGTACATATGAGTCCCTATTAGGAGACTTTGAATCCCTTCTAAAAGATTCTAACTCTATTAGGAGTTATGGAAGACAGAAGGACCCACTGCCCAAACAGCTTCAATGGAAAGATCACTGAACACATTGTCCAATTGATCTCTAGATTATTCAATAGAATAATATCAAACTATTATTGATCTCAACAATATGTTACCTCTTCTTTGACTATGCCAAACCGCACTCACTGCTACACCAGATCTCAATTTCAGATCTCTATACCTCACATGTCCTCTTTCACAAATTCACTTCCACAACTTCATTCACTTCATCATTACATTCATATCCCCATTAAAACAAGGAAAATCATTCCTTCCTTTATACCACACTCAAGTAATTACAAATGAGTTGGCATCCAATTACAAAATAAAAGTTTCCACACGTTACATAAAAAATACACAAAATTGTCAGCTTCCAATTAGAATAACTCTTCACTTGTGCGACCTCAAATTTTGCATTGTCATCCATTCACTATCAACATGTCTTCAACTTCTCTCTAACTACACAAAACTAGATTCCATCCTAATTAGGAGATATCATCCGATTTCCACAATCCGCTACTCAAGAACACTGCCTGAATACTGCTTCCACCAAAATTCTCATAACTTCCATGAATAAATGAATTAGTATCTGTGCTCTTAACCATGAAAATATAACATAAAAAAGAGTAAAACCTCAACATTTCATAGCTCTATCTTCAATATCCCACATGTGCTAATCCAAACATTATCTGCTCCTCTGCAAATCTTAGTAGATCACTGTGTTGACATCATTGACAATCTCAGTCATGAATGCAACAACAACTGCTACAGAATGGCTGCCAATACTCCCATAGGATATATTCAGCATTCATTACTAACATTAAACATGTCAAATAATTCTTTGATGCACTCTAAAACTAAGCATATTTCTATTAAGTATCACTTCTTGAGAGATAAGGTAGCAGAGAAGGAAATAAAGTTGGAATATATTAACACAAACGAATAGATAGCAGACATCTTTACAAAGCTATTGCTAAAAGATACCTTTGAATATCTTAGAGGTATGCTTGGGATTCAAGCCCCTCCTAGTCAGAATTAATTTATGTAGGGATGCATCGGTCGAAAGGTTTTTAGAGCCTTATCATATTCTAGACTGGATGTAGGGATAAACTCCTCAGGGGGAGTGATTGTTGAAGATAGTAATTGAAGAAAGTTGTTGAAGATAGTTGATGACTTATGGCACCCTTTTCCATTGTTTTCAAAGGGGGAGAGTTACCATGAGAAAATCCCTAAAGGTGAGAGATACTATATAAGGAAGAAGGTACTAAGAGAATATTACTTGGGTTGATGGATTTTCCCATATGTTTCCATCAATGCCAAAGGGGGACATTGTTGGATATTGCTAATGCATTGGGGATATTTTTGGATATTGCTAATGAATTGTAGTTGTTGTCATTCATGTTTTTTCACTGATGTCAAAATATATTTCTATGAAGAGAACAAGCTGAGTATTATAGTGTACGAACACTATATGAATGTTTCAGATCATGTGAAGTTAGTTGTGAGCACTAGAAGGTATTTTGATCTTATATCCAAGATTTCATAATGTAATGTTGTGTATTGGCTAAGTTACATATGTTTTGGTGAAGACTAGTTACTAGACAGTGACAGTGGAAGTTGACAAAGTTAGTCTTTGTGCTTTCTGAATATCTTACAGGAGATGAGGATTTAGTGTATGCAAGCTTAAGTGATGATAGAGAGGGTACTGAAGAATGTTTAATGGTCTGTGCAAGGTATGAAAAGAAGGATGATGTCAGCTATGGCGTGTGTTCTGGAGAAGACCTATTTGGAATCCGACTTGAGGGTTGTGGCATGTATTATGGATGGCGCACTTGAATTAAGGATGTCGGTCCTTAATTATTTCATACTTGTTTTAGATACCATGTGTATCTTAGCAAGGAGTTATGTAATTGTTTGTATATTAGGAAAGCCTAATTGGCCGACTTGATCATGTAGAATGTAATAGGGTATATATGTAAGACCTTTTCTTTTGGAAAAGATATGGAGAGAATTTATGTGATATAAAAGATATTGTGGAAGCTGTGAGCTTGTCTGTTGGATGTAGAGAAAAGGATTACTTGAGTACTTCATTGGAACTGATCAGGAAAGACAATTGCTATTGGACAGTTCAAAAGATTGTGTATTTCTTCATATACACTTGTGTTTCAAACAGTGAGATCTAAAGGTGGATATAACCTTCTTTGGGCAGTGAGCCCACCCTTCTTTTCTTGACTCCTAACATGGTATGTCCTCTAACAAGGACCATGTACTATGATGTTTTAATCAGCTCCTAACAGGGCTATATTTTCTAACAAGGATACTATACTTTCAGTACATTATTGGGTATGTGCAAGATCATGGTATGCCAATGTAGGCCCTTAAGTGGTAATGAAAATTCAGAAAATCAGGTTTAGGCAAGTTGACATAAAAATTTGAACAAGTTATAAATATTATATCAAAAATATGTATGAAGAGAATTTGTAGAAAATTGAATTTAGTTTCTAAGATACTAGGCCTTTTTTTTAAAAAAAATTTCTATATGTTGAAAATTTCAAATTTCAATGTAGTAGTACAAAAATTTCAGGAAAAAAAAAGTAGGTGTATGTATGACCACCTCAAACACAATCAAATGATAATTTTTTTTACAAGATTCTAGATATAAGTAGTAAACTCATGTCTGGATATGACACATATTTTTGTAATTTTTTTCCAAATAAATAATTAATTATGATTTTTCTTCAACAAATTTTCTAGAATACAAAAACTCTCGTGTCTGACCATGTTAACTTAGTCTAAACTTTATCAAGTTGAATTTTATTTTATTTTTCTTATAGTAGGAAAATCATAGAATGTGACACATGTTTTGGATTTAAAAAATGTTATACAATTTGAAAGTTATAGCTATTTTTCAATAAGTAGATATCAATCAGGACTAGAAAGATAACAAGTAGGTGTATGTCTTACCACATTAAACAAAATCAAATGATAATGTTTTTTATAAGATTTGAGATCAAAGTAGTAGACTCATGTCTAGATGTGATGTATATTTTTTTATATATTTTTTCCAAGTAAATAATTAATTATGATTTTTCTAATACAAATTTTCCTGAATATAAAAACTCTCATGTCTGACCACCTTAACTTAGTCTAAACTTCATCAAACTAAAAGAATTGTTTATTATTATTGTATTAGGTGAAGCATAGAATGTGATGTATATTTCAGATTTCAAAAATGTTATATTGTTTGAAAGCTATAGTTATTTTTCAACTAGTCCATCAATCAAGACTTCTTTTTCACATTGCATCTTTTTGGCATACCATGATCCTGCACATGCCCTATTAGTGGGTGTTAATTCCCACTGGGGTTTTACCTTTAATAGGGTTTCTTCAATAATAAAATATTGTGTTATTGTGTTAGCATTCATTGGATTTGATATTGCTACTACTCAAAGTTTAAAGTTTAATAATCTATCATACAACTGAGTCAACCCCCCCCCCCTGAGTTGTATTGTGGACTGTTATTCCTAACAATATGATGATTTATCATGATTTAGCTACATTATTCCAAGTTAATATATATTTATCTTTCATGAGTTATATGGTTTATAAGAAGCCACCTCTCATGAGCATGAATAGTTTACTTGGCTATCACTCATTGCATCTCAGTAATACTCAATGAAGTGAAGCTCTAAATTTTTTGAAGATGTTAGCCATCTAAGTACAAGTCCAACTCGAAAAAGATTAAATATGGAGTTTATGTCACAATCAATCCTTCTTAGCTCTCTATAAATATTTTGAAAAGAAAAGAGTCTTGAAATTTGACTTCCTAATAAAAATTATGCCTAGCTAGAGTTGCAGATTCTGTGTATGGGGTGGAATTCTACCAGAAAAACACCAAAAATGATCATTAGCTTACATTTGCACCTTAATCAGCATGATCATTCTAGAGACTACTCTTCAATAGGGTTAACTATGGACTTTGTGTGATATTACCTTCATCCATGTAGAGAACACACCTTGTTGTAAACGTCTTGTAGGACTAGGGCCACGAACTAGAGGACATGTAACATGGACTTTTTTTGGTACAAAAATGTCAAAACCATACAATAAAACCTATTATGATTATGTAAGATTACAAGAAAAAAATAATAAATCTTCAATTTTCAATTGTTATCTTAAAGCTGATGAGATGGAATAGAAACGTGGTTGTAAACATGCAAAAATGACACTGAAAAATACTCCTACTGGAACCTTCACGAAAGGAAACTTATCAAGAACATCTACAAGATTCCTTTGGCATGATAAGATCCATTCAAAATACTCATCCTGGTAGTCAGAACAAGATAAAATTTTGATGGAAGAAAAAAATAAACTAACTCTTTGGAAGAAAAGACTTGAAGAGAAAATATTCACAATTTGATTTGCAAAACCTTTTTTGATTTAATATGAGAATTCCCAAAAGGTAGCCATAACCCCTAGTGGTCTTGTGAACTACAAAAACTTGCAAGCAACTACATTGGTATAAGAAAAAACCACACCTTTCCTTTTGGTAAAGATAGGAATTTTGATTGTTATGCTTCATTGGAATTAGATGTTGTGTGTGTGAAAATCATTTCAGTTAAACAAAACACACCAATGAAACTTTATATTAGAAACCAATTTTAATTGATAAAAATAATCAAAACTAAAGAGCTAGTTCCTAAAACCATTCCATTGTCCTCTACCAATAAGGACCTATTTCATCTTTTTGAAATGGCTCTCAGTAGCACAAGATTATATAGATGACTACTTAATAGATGAGATTTACAAAATGGACTAAGAAAATGCTAATATGAGAGCTATAATGATAAATGCAAGATGATCGATGTGAGATGAACTAAACTAAAAAGATTAAGATGCAATTAATGAAACTAAACCATGATGAAAATGATCTAAACTAAGATGCAAATGAAAATGCTATGCAAATTAGACTAAATTATCAATATGCCATGAAAACTACACTAAAAACTATGATGCAAGCTAGAAATGAATTCATGATGCTCATATGGATGCAAAATAACACTAGCATGACTTTAATATGAAAATATTGTAGAGGATTTTTCTTTCCAACATGAGGCCTTTTATAGGATTTCCAAGGTCCAGGAGTGAAGTGGCATGAATCAACAGTCAGGATTTAATTTGTTGAAAGTGAAAGGCTTAGATGCTCCCAGGTGGAGAAAATAATGTTGTCATATTCCTTCCAAGCTATAGAATGATAAGTGT
Source organism: Chamaecyparis obtusa (assembly GCA_027943335.1). Taxonomy (NCBI): domain Eukaryota; kingdom Viridiplantae; phylum Streptophyta; class Pinopsida; order Cupressales; family Cupressaceae; genus Chamaecyparis; species Chamaecyparis obtusa. The sequence goes on along the minus strand of BSBK01004571.1, from coordinate 509,169 downwards.
GAGTTGTTTGAGCCAATTTGAAGGCATGTGTCTGAAAAGGTTGAAAAAATGTTAGAATAGAGGGCATGTGTCCAAGGAGGAAAAATGGAAGAGCTTGTGGTTGAAGAGGATGAAATATCCTTGCCATGTGGCCTTGGTGGTTGAGAGAAGGAATCTCTATATTTTGGAGATAAATACCCTTTTATTTATTAGAAAATTGAATTACATGTGACAAGGTGAGTGACCAGGTGAGATGGAGGAGAGAAATGAGGTGGAATTAAATTTGAGGTGAAAGAATTAAATTTGATTTAATGGGAGATGGAAGAATATTAAGAAATAGGAACTATATAATTAAACATTAAAATTTAGCTATATAGTAGAGGAAATAATTATTTGATTAAACAAATGGGTAATTAATTGATTTAATTATCAGGACAATCTTATGCGTATACATTTTTTCCCTCTTTGAATTAATGTGTGAGTAAAAACTTTGATTCAAAGAATATTGTCGAATGTCTTTGACCAATTTGTTGATGTAATTGAAGAGTTCACTCATTGCCCCTATTGTTAAAATGTTTGATGATGATGTTGCAGATGAAAATATATGCCCCCCATGTCTGATATAAGGTTCATTAGGATACCTACTCCCTTGGGAGATGAATCAAGGAAAAATTTGGAAGATTTAGAATAATGATGAATTTTTCCCAATTTTTTGAAATTTTTAGATTTTAATAAAAAATAAGTATTGTTTCAAAAGATAATAGATTCATCTTAGAATAAAATTAATTGGTTGAATAAGATGTGGTAAATAGGAGAAATAAAATAGATATCAATGGAGTACCCTTAGGGTAAATAGGGGTTAAAAGTGGTAAAAAGTTCATTTTCTCTCTCATATCTCTCCTCTTAGGCTTCATATTGTGATGATGGTGATTTTTTACACCAACCATCATTTCGAGAGAGTCAGGCATTTCTGAAGGTTACCCAAGTATGGACCCCCGGTATGTATCCTAGTTTTTGCCCCATTGATTCAATTTTTTCCATGTTGTAGTGCACGTTTTTAAATTTTGCATTTATTTTAGCGCATATGAAGGGTAGTTTAGCACTTTTTATGTCTTTTACAGCACAGGATTCTTGAATTAGCACCTATGAATGATAGAAAAATATTTCATATAGGGTACAAAATAACGCTTGTGCAACAAAGATTAGCATTGCTTGACTTCACAAAAGGGATTAATAACTAGGTGCATCACTCAACTCATGGATAGGATATCCTATAGGAGTAGCTATATTTCTCAATATAAAGGATCATATAATCATCAACCCAGGGGCGTGAACTTGAAATGGGTCTGCACAGTTTATTCACTAAGTTCCTACTAGAGCCATGTTATCTCTAAGCTGCAGGAAGTAAATTCTTGAAAATAACTCTATTCTATGGCTATATGAAATAAATTCTTGACAATAACTTAACTAAAATACTTACAGAATGAAATACTAAACTAAATTCATGCATCTAATCAAGATAAAGTATAGGTTGAATCAGATAGGGACTACTCTACCTTCTTTGGCTACAAGAATAGTAATAAGAAATGACTTTTAGTGGTTGTAGGAACATGCCAATTCTAGATCTTAAACTAAATACTACAGGAATGTAAACTAACACTAAATAAGTACTACTCACCAAGTGGGCCCCCTTGAGTGAGTGAGTCAAGAACTCGGTTACAAACTCTTGATCTTTAAAACTTCATCATTTTATTCATATAACGTAAACAATGTTGATTACCATCATGAAAACTAAACTTAGATAAAAATAGAATATGCTATTATAAAATATCTTCTATCTTGCTTCCACAAGAGAGTAGCTACTTATTTATAAGAGAAATAAATACTAACTAACTAACCACACCATAGAAATAGGTTGATTTATATTATTGCATCCTAGGAAGATTGACACAGTGCCAAGGTGGGAGAATCCCCAAAAGAGATGCCCAACCTCATAGCTAAGAGTAACACGGGAAAGAAACAACACAAAAGTAGAGAGAGAATTCATGATCCAATATATTCATTCAAATATCAAACAACATACATGTTGGGCTATCAGACCTTCCCAGTTACGACCATATACAATGAAATGAAACTCAATCCTAATTATGATCTAGAAAAGTATCAGATCTAGGTTCCATCAACTAACTACCACTACTGCACTCAAGATATGTCTAGTTATTACATATAGGTAGTACCTCTATAGGTTAGCCAATAGAGAATTACATTCTCCAAGAAGGAAACATGAACAAAAAAATAGGTTCAACCAAAATGAATCAAAGATCCAAGAAAGGAAACAAAAAGATATGGGATCATAGGAAACGATTCAAAATATATCCACAAACCACACGCTATGATCACAATGGTCAGAAGCCAAATATCAATGATCGTACATCGAATCTCCAAATAGGTCCAAGAAAGAAATGAACACATTACCCAAAGACATAAAATCGATCAAATCTCGAACAACCATGAATAACAGGAGGTGTGATCATAGAAAGATGATCCTAGATAGGTATAGAATAATAGCTTACAATTGTACATGCTATCTCGAACAAATGACAATCGACCAACACAATCTCTCCAACCAGTAAATAAGAAAAAAATTATTATTATTATTTTTGGTTGATGCAAGATTTCCATGAGCTCAAGATACTCCTGCATCAAACACTTGGGGTTAATAAATTTATTCTCCGAGTCAGAGCTATTGTACAACCTCAGAAGAATCCAAATGATCCAACTCATATTAGGAAATCTAAGTAGTGTCCTCAACCGGTTTATTTTTCCACTTGACCAAGTACTCCATGTAATCATTTTCCCTTGTGCTTCTCCCAATCCTTCTATCCAAGACCTTCTCAATTTCCTCAGTTTGCTTCTTAGGATATTCTTGGTTCATATCTATCTCATCATCTAACTCATGGTACTCATACAAATCTACAATGTTGAATATAGGTGATATATCCATGTCAACCGATAACTCAACCTCAAAAGCATTACCACTATCAAATTTCTTTAGTATCTTACAAGGCCCAAACTTCTTCATCTTCAAATTACTGTAGGTTCCAACATGAAATCTTCCCTTCTTCAAATGATCTTGACTTCTTCACCAACCTTAAAATTATTACGTCTCCTAGATCGGTCAGTTGTATCCTTATATTTTTTATTGATATGTTCCAAATTATACTTCACCTCATTATACAAAGTCTTCATAAATTAAGCATATCCTTTTGCCTCATCACTTATCTTCTCTTCTAGGCCAAGAAATTTCAAATTTGATATTCCTTTAGGATGCATGCCAGTAACAATTTCAAAAGGTGTTTTACCTGTACTCTAGTTCACTGAATTGTTAGGTGCAAATTTTTCTTGTGCCAAAACCAAATCCCAATTACCAGGTTTATCTCCAACAAGACCTCTTAAAAAATTACCCAAACTCCTATTCACAACTTATGTTTGTCCATTGATTTATGGATGAAATGTAGAACTGAACTTCAAATTTGTACCCATCTTCTTCCAAAGTGTCTTCCAAAAGTATCCCACAAACTTACTATCCCAGTCAGAAAGAATAGTCTTAGTCAACCCATGCAATCTCACAACTTCTCTAAAGAATAAATTAGCTATATGAACAACATTTGATGTTTTATTACAAGGAATAAAATGTGACATCTTTGAAAATTTATCTACCATAAAAAATATAGAATCATTACCTCTTTGTGTCTTTAGTTTAAGACAAGAAAAAAATCCATGCTATTGTCTTCCCATGGTCTACTAGGAATAGGTAAAGGTGTATATAACCCTTATTATAACTTACTCCCTTATAAACTTCACAAATTCTATAACTTTTGACAAATTTTTTAACATCCCTATACAATTAAGGCCAAAAGTATTTATCCTTAATCAGACTCATTATTTTATCAATGCCAAAATGTCCTGCAAGTCCTCCACTATGTTTCTCCTTGATTAGATTTTCCCTCATTGTTCCTCTTGGTATACATAATTGAATGTCTTTAAACAACATACCTTATTGAATGAAGCAATCAACCCACTTACTCTGATTATCTATGATCAATTCCTTACATTCTTTCCCAAGGTTCTGTAAAATCAAGGCCAGTTTCATACAAGATTTACAAATCATCAAAACCAAGTACCTCAACTTGCATCTCAGTTAATAAAATTCTTCTTCCCCTCAATTCATCTTCAACCCTATTTGAAAATCCACTTCTATGTTTCAACATAAAACTAAAATTCTGCAAGTATTCAACCCACTTCATATGTGTCTGATTCAACTTATTCTAACTACCCAAATACTACAATGCTTTATGATCGGTGTACAAAACAAATTCCTTAGGCATCAAATAATGTCTACATTTCTTCAAAGCTTGAACAATAGCATAAAATTATTGATCATCAACTTAATACTTCCTCTTAGTGCATCATTCAATTTTTCACTGTAAAAAGAAACAAGTTTACCTTCTTGACTCAATACTGCTCCAATTGTACTTCCACTTGCATCATAATCAACTTGAAATACCTTAGAGAAATCAGGTAAAGCCAGTACTAGTAATTCAGCTACCTTCTGCTTCAAGGTCTCAAAACTTCTGTCAGCTCCATGTGTCCACTTGAAATCTTTCTTGAAACCTCTCATTGTCTCTGTCATAGCACTACAAATAGAACTAAAATTCCTTATGAATTTTTAGTAGAAACTTGCCAATCCATGAAAAGATCAGACTTCACTAGCATTCTTAGGTGTAGGCCATTCCAAAAAAATTCTAACTTTCTCAAGATCCATCTTCAAACCTTCAGATGAAATCACAAAACCCAAGTACATTATCTCTTCCTTAATGAAAGAACATTTCTTCAAGTTAATCAGAAACTTTTCCTCTTTCAATCTTTGCAATACTTTTCTTAGATACAAAAAATGATCTTCCTTAATCTTACTAAATATCAGAATGTCATCCAAGTAAACAATCACAAACATACCCAAGAATTTCTTCAAGACCTCATTCATCAACTGCATAAAAGTACTAGGTGTATTAGTCAAACCAAAAGGCATAACGAACCACTCATACAAACCTTCTCTTGTCTTGAAAATAGTCTTCCAGTCATCTCCTTCTCTGATTATGATTTTTTGGTAACCACTCTTCAAATAAATCTTGGTAAAGTATTTTTCTCCACTCAAACAATCCATGAATATATGACCCATCCTAGGCAATGGAAATCAGTATTTCACTGTGATCCTATTTATAGCTCTTGAATATGTACACATCCTCCATTAGCCACTCTTCTTAGGTTCCAAAAAAATTGGTACTACATACAGACTCAAACATTTTCTATTCAAACCCTTCTGTAGTAATTCCTAAACTTGTCTATTCAATTCCGAACATTCTTTGCAGGTGTCAATCGGTGAGGTGCCTTATTATGTAAACTATCTCTCGGTATCAAATCCATGCAATTAATGATGCTTCTAATAGGAAGTAACCCATCAGGTACATTATCTGAAATGATATCTTGAGATCCTATCAATAATTCTTTAACTTCCAATGGTAAATCATCCTTTATCTTTACAACCGGCCTATTATGAATCAAAGTATAGCATACTTCATTCTTCTTCAATCTCTTTATGAACTGTTTTCCTTCAACTAATAAAAATCTAATAGTAATGCAATTCTCACTCTTATATCCTTCTACTAGAGATAACAAACCTTGTTTATTCCCATTATCCACAATTATATACCTATTCAATCTACCATCATGTATAGGTTGTCTATCATACTGCCATGGTCTACTCAAAAAGATGTGATAACAATCCATCCACATAATATCACAAAGTACTTCATCATGATAGTTTCCAATCTTAAATTATACAAGACATTGTTCACTTACCAAAAGTTTATGCTTATCCTTAATCCAAGCAATTTGATATGGCTTAGGGTGCTTCATCCTTTCTAACTACAAATGTGTAACCAGCTCTTCTGATGCCAAATTCTCTAAACTTCCACTGTCAATGATCACCTTGAAACACTTTCCACCAACTTTACATTTGGTTTTGAATAGGCCTCTCCTCAGAGGGTCCTCTTTAGTTCCTTCATTCCACAAAGCTCTGCTAATCATCAAGTTTTCACCACCTTTTGGTTTATTCATTAAAACAAGTTAATCTTCATGCACAAGTTCATTTATGCTACTATTACCAACCTTCTTACATTCAAATGGCCCATGTCCTTCTTCACCACACTTGAAACAAGTTCCCTTAAACTAGGTTTTGTCTTCTCTTTTATGATCATTACCTCCATGGTAACTACCTCTTGCATAACCTCCTCTTCGTCAGTATGAAATTTCTCCTTTCTATTCTGATTTACTTTTATCCTAATTTGTTTTATCCCAATCAGATCTTCTACTTTTTGAATAAGATCTACCTCTTCCTCTAGAGAATCTACCACCTCTTCCTCTCTTCCTGTGCTCATTCCTTTTATTTATCTTCTCTTATGCCTTTAATTCAAATTGATAGGCTTCCTCAACGCTATTCATCTTCACCAAAATGATTTCATCTTGTATAGAAGTTCTCAATCCATTCAAGTAACTTACAACTCTTTCAATTTCATCATCCATATGTCTAGATCTGATATCCAATCTATAGAACTATTTAGTACATTCATTTACAATAGTGTCCCTTTGCTTCAAATTTTGCATTCTTCTCAACAAACTAACTTGATAGTCACCTGGTAGGAATTTATCATTCAATTTGTTTACTAGCTTATCCCATACCTTGATCTTTTCCTTTCCTCTTCTCTTTCGATCAAGATGCACATGTTCCCACCATAAAGATGCATGTCCTTTTAACTTTGTATTGACAAAATTCACCTTCTTATCCATCGGTGTATCTTCATATTCAAAATATTTCTCCATTTTAGAGATTGAGTCCAATAATTCATCTGAATCCAACTTGGCATTATATTTAGGATGATTGAAATGTGACCTTGCATTCACACTTGTTAAATCTCTTAGGAATATTTCTACGCCTTGTTCAAGAACATGGGCTTATTCTTCTCCTTCTCCTAATTTATCTTCACTAACATCTTCAATAGTTCTTCCTCTTCTTTGGGTTGTCTCAACAACTACAAGCCTAGTGGAAAATTGTTTCAATATATCCAACACAATAGGATCAACATCTCTCCTTCCACAAACTATTTTCGCAACCCTCTACAATTGTAGGCTAGACCGCAATCTGCCACCCTAAAACCAATTCAACTAGGGCTTTTTACAAACAAAACGTTCTTTGATACCACTTGACATAGTGCCAAGGTGGGAGAATCCCTAAGGGAGATTCCCAACCTCACAGCTAAGAGTAACACAAGAAAGAAACAACACAAAAGTAGAGAGAGAATGTAGGATCCAAGAGATCAAACAAGATACATGTCGGGATGTCTTTCCTTCTTGGTTACAACCATATAAAATGAAATGAAACTCAATCCTATTTCCAATCTGGAAAAGTCTCAGATCTAGGTTCCATTAACCAACTACCACTATTGTACTCAAGATACATCCAACTATTACACATGATAGGTAGCGCCTCTATAGGTCATCCAAGAGAGAATTATATTCCCTAAGAAGGAAACCTATACAAACAAATAGGTCCAACCAATTAAATGAATCAAAGATCCAAGAAAGGAAACAACAAGATGCGTCATCATAGGAAATGATTTATAGGACATCCATGAACCACACACTATGATTGCAAAAGTTAGAAGCCAAAGATTAGTGACCGCACATCGAATCTCCAAATAGGTCTAAGCAAGAAATGGACATGTTACCCACGGATATAAAATGGATCAAATCTCAGATAGGCACGAACAATAGGAGGTGTGATCAAAGGAAGATGATCCTAGATAGGTCTAGAATAAGACTTTATGATCACACATGCTATCTTGAACAAATGGCGATCGACTAGCATAATCTCTCCAACTGGTAAAGAAGAAAAAAAATAAAAAAGAACTATTTTTGGTCTATGCAAGATTGACATAAACCCAAGATGCTCCTGCATCAAAGATGGAGCATAAATATCCACAAAATAAGGAACAAGAAACTTGTTCAACAGCATGAAGAAAATTTTTAGCATCCACTACTTCCTATATTTTACAAGAATTGAGAACTACATCCCCCTGACTTGATATTTTCTTGGTTTTCACCATCTTTATCCATGAACTTCTCCAATGACCACTTCTTCAGCTGTAGGAATGAGTCTTTACAACTAACCGCTTGAACACCATGCTGGTTATTCTTCCTTAATGATCTGATCTGCATCACAATGTTAACAAGAACAATACATATCTAATATGTAACATATATCCATTTTCCACATGATTAAATATCCATTGGAACATAATAATATTATCATATATAAGTATATTGCATAATGTCATAAAAGTATTAATGTTCAACCATGAAACTTAACTCTTTTGGTTGCATGCCAACAAATCTGATCAAGACAAAAATAGATGGGTCTGAGGATTATATAGAGAAAAATCCTATAGGAAAAACTAGACAAAACATGACAAATACTATCAGGAATATGGACACATTCACATCCTATCATTGCCCCCTACTTATACTAGTGCTGGTCCTCCAACACTGTAAAGTTCTTGATTTTTGCATTCACCCTAAAATCTCCAATGCTAATATGTCCAGTGCTCTGGTTGCCAATGCTCCAGTAAAATCCTTTGTTGCACTCCATCTTTTCTCTCCTGCCACTCTTTGTATTCTCATCCAATTCTATATTTGTGCATCTATATAGTGGTCACATTAGAATAAGTGGCTAAAATGTCAAAGGGAGATAATGGGTATGTGCAAGATCATGAGGGGCCAAAGTATGCCCTCAAGTGGCAATGAAAAATCAGCAAATCAGGGTTAGTCCACTTGACATGAAAATTTCAACTCGCTATCAACCTAATATCTAAAATTTGTAAGAATAGAATATGTAAAAAATTGAATTTAGTTTCTAAACTACTAGGCCTTTTTTGAAAAAAAGTTAGTATGATTGGTGAAAAGTATAGATTTCAATGCAGCAGTACAAAAATTTCTGGAAAAAATAAGAAGTAGGTGTATGTCTGACCACCTTAATTATAATCAAATGATAATATTTTATTATAAGATTTTATATATAAGTAGTAGACTCATGCCTGGATGTGATGCATATTTTTTTGTAATTTTAGAAAAATAATTAATTATGAATTTTCTGCTACAATGTTTTCAGAATTTAAAAAACCTCCATGTATGACCACCTTAACTCATTCAAAACTTTACAAAATAAAAAAAAATAAAATTCCTTATAGTAGGCAAAGCATAGAATGTGACGCATTTTTTGGATTTCAAAAATGTTATATCGTCTGAAAGTTATAGTCATTTTTCAATCAATATATAAATCAGCACTTTAGAGGTAACTCAATTAGAAAATAACTAATAATTACTTACTGAATTCAAAATTTGACAGCAATTATATTGATAGAAAGTTGATAATCTCCTTAAGATACCCTTTTCATTTCATCAAATTCGGGTGAAAAAAAAGTCATCAACTACATGGTCAAAGTCTAGAACTCAGAGAAATAGGGGAAAAACATGTTTTTGAGACATTTCAATAGTTGACCATGTAGGTTTGGTGCACAAAGCAATACCGAGCCTAATCGGGTACCCGATATTTTGGGTACCCAAAAAGGCCAGCAGAATTTTGATTTTTCACTTTTCCCTCACCTTTCTCCCTCCCATTTCTCCATCCTTCATATGATATCAAAATCAAAAACTATATATTATATTATATATTATATATATTAAATATTATATAATATACATTTTACAATAAATATTATTTAATATATATTAATTTTAAATGTTACATTATATATCATATATTATATATTATTTTATATGTATAATATATATTAATATGTATTTTACAACTATGTATGAAAGGTTGGAAGATTGCAGAAAAATCATGGATGGCCATTGAAAGAAGCAAAGGAAATCAATCATCCATTTAAAAAATTCATGGGCAGCCATTGAGGAAGAGAGAGAGTGAGAAGGTGGCGGGGGCTGAGAGAGGAAGAGAGAGTGAGAAGGTGAGAAGGATAGAGAGACAGACAGACAGACAGACAGATAGACAGATAGACAGACAGACAGACAGAAGGGGAGAGAGTAGGATAGAGAGATAAGGGGAAGGAGAGAAAGAGAGATAGAAGGGGATGGGGAGAGAGTAGGAGAGAGAGAGAGAGAGAGAGAGAGAGAGAGAGAGAGAGAGAGAGAGAGAGAGAGAGAGAGAGAGAGAGAGAGAGAGAGAGAAGGGGAAGGGGAGAGAGTAGGAGAGATAGAGAGAGAAGGGGAAGGGGCAAGAGTAGGAGAGAGAGAAGGGGAAGGAGAGAGAGTAGGGGAGAGACAGACAGACAGACAGACAGACAGATAGAGACAGAGACAGAGAGACAGAGACAGAGACAGAGACAGAGAAGGGATACGAGAGAGAGAGAGAGAGAGAAGGGGAAGGATAACCAATTTATTATAGTATTAATCAGTAAGGAGAAAGGAAAACTTAAATAATATCATAGCAGACATTAGAAATCCAAATTCTAATTAGGAGTTTTACGCAAAGTGAGTAAGGACCTAGATAGGGACATTACAGATCCACACATTGTTCAGTAGATACCTCCAAGAACCCACATACACAGGAGTAGGTTTGAAGTAAGACTAAGATTGTTTATCGGTTCAAAAATATTACTGTGTTGTACTTTTGATTAACATCCAATGATTGGATGTGAAATTCACAAATTTGATTATATTACCACTGGTTCTATTTCAAATTCTGGAAAAAATGGATATATGACATATGTTGATAAATTTCAGTCAACACCATTTTAAAATAACACATCAATTTATTTTTACACATTAAGAATATCATCAATAGGAATTGAACTAAAATTGACATAGGTCATAGTAAATATATGCCCCAGCTATTTGTTGTCTTCTGCATTTTGAGTTTCTTATTACAATCAGGAGAAGAATATTACTCTCCAAATGGTTTTGGATAGTAACATTTGTACTTCCTCTTCACAAATATTTCTTCCCTCATCTTGATGCCTATTGATACCGACAAACTAAATCTAGGCATTTCTACCATGTAATGGGAGAAAAATGGTTTCCTAATTGATATGTGTCTAAATAATACATGCAAGAACCTTTTCTTTTATATTGCTCACTAACACTTTACAACAGAAAATGTTTACAAAAACTGGCATGTACTTGCATAAGGACATTATATATTATAGAAATCCCACAGAAGCAGCTGGCAAGCCACTCAAAAAGTAGTAACTGATAGCAAGTGGGATAATGCAGATGCTTTAATAAACCACTATCTTCTTTACTCAAGCGACATCTGGTTCATCTGCTTGACTGGGGCATGTTTGGGAACAGACAGTCTCCATTTAAACTCAAGTCTCTGGAAGCAGTTATATTTTTTAGTAGAGGAGATACACCCATTGGATCTACAATAACTTTATGCTCACTGGAATTTCCATTTCTCTTCAAATGGGATACTCTTTAAAAAATTGCATCTACCCTTTTACCAATTTGGGAAATCAATGGGTCTATTTGTGGACCTCGAAGGAGTTGGTCACCTAAACGAGAACCTTGAGATCAATCAGGAACTTCTCTATGAAAGAGATTAGTACCTTGAGAAGCTCTCCACTTGTTAGCTAAATTAAAACCTTGGACCATAGATAGCTGCCCTTTGTTGTAAAATGAGTGAGACTGCCTTGCCAAAGGTGGCAATGAACTTACATTTGAGGGATAATGCCCAACATGAGTAACCTAGTTTCCCAAGTCCCGTAAATGAAATGCCATTGACGAATAGGCATTTCTAATAGAAATATTTGTGGTGCTAGAATGAAGTGCATGACCAAATTCTTTGCCTGCTAATGAACCAATTTGAGGCTTCATTTCACATTGCTCTGTGGATAATTCCATAGCACTTGTTACTTGTCTATCTAAATTTTTTGTGTCAGTGTACATGTGCATTGAAGAGCTTCTATCACTACTTGAGCTACTACCAAATGGTGAGTACTCATCATCATCATCTGACATAGGCTCACAAGCATTTCTTACTTCTTTCCTTTGTCACTTTCCCCTTCCTAGCTCTTCCTCCTTATCTATAACTTCTATCGTGGGTCCAAGAAGCTCTTCCCACTCTTTCCCATTAATATGCAAATATTTTTGTCCGTAACAGTATTTTCTATATTTATTATGATATTGATCCGATTTGATGCACCTTCGCTATTTGATCCATACTTCCCTTTCATTTTACTTTCTTTTCTCATTTTGCAAATCATAGGCTAGGATTTGACAGTGGGTATGACCTTGGTACTGTCGACGTTAATGATAAATTTTACCTTTTAGCTATTAATTTTTTGTTATTTTTCCTGTATGATGCTTTTGTATACGAATTGTGGATATTCTCTGGGAAACTTTTCATTTTTTCCTCTAGGATGCCTTTGTATACAAACTTTGGAGAATCTCTATTAACGAGTAGGTAAGGATGGCTAAGCTAAGTGCATTGGAGAGGGAGATGACTAAATTGAGAGAGCAGAAGCGGAGAGCGATAATGACAGAAATATTTCAAGGCTTGCGAAAATATGGTGTTGGTGAACAGATTTATCTTCCTCTTCTAAAATGAAATCAGTAAAAACTATATGCCTCTAAAGACAAACAATTCATCAACAGTTGGGTAAGCATCAGAGATTGCTTCTCTCTAAATTTTAAAGGTTCATCTTCCTTGTAGGATATTCAATCAATTATCAACATAAAAGTAAATGCATACACTTTTAACTAGAAAGTGTAGAAGGACCGCTCAGATACTCTTAGGTATTGAGGTGATCTCAAGAAAAATTAGGCAATAGATTCAAACTACGAAGAAACAAAGATCTACTAATCTGCTTCTAAAACAAAGGTGCTCAGTAAATAAAATAACTGAAGAGACATAACTAGAAAGAATCTAGAAATGACTTAAACATAAATAATATGTGCACAGATATAATGTACCAACTCTCAAAGTAACTGATACTTTACTGATTTCAATTCAAAGATTTAAATCAAACCATGCATTTATATATTTATATTTGATCAGATCAAAGTCTAATCAAAATAAGTCACGAACTATTTCTTTAATAACAAAACTTAAAAGACTGCTGAAACTATCTATTCAGGAAAACTATCTACTTTTCTATCAGTATTTTCTAACCCTTAAACTGTCTAATGCTCCAACATTTATAGTTTTAAGTCCGAGAGAGCCTCCAGAAAAAATTGGCCTCTTGAACACATGGCAGAAAATAGTTAACATAACAAGATGCACATTTAGGCTAAAGTTTTAAGACATATGTTCGTAGAACATAAAAAGCTAGAAAATCACCTGGAACTATGCCATCTTCACTCACGGATCCTCTGACGTGGTAGTCTTATCCAACTTCCAAGATCTGAAAGCATTCACAAGTTCCTATGCCAGCTGTAAGTGCAAGTTCTTTAACCCCATTAACTTTGCTCGAACTACATTCTTTTCCCATTTTAGTTCTCAAATTCTTTGTAACTACTTAGGCAATTGTCCTCTATTCAATAGCAACATGGATTCCAAGTTAGCGATCTTGGTTAAGTCTTGAACTGTTAGCTCTTCATTCTCCTTTAAAGCTCCCATGGTATCAATAAAGACTTTAACTATGGCATCAACATCCCTATTTCCTTCATCAATTTGTAGGATACCTGACGGACTCACTATCTTGATGTCTTTCAAGGCATTAGCATGCATGTCCTTTACCTCTTCCCCTATTACCCAAATTTTTGAAATTGAGGCTTTGAATAATGAACCTATCCAGTCGAGGTTTTTCTTTAGAATGAAAAACATATAGGGATCAACGAGCTTCATAGGATTCTCTGCCAGGAATTGGGTTACCCCATAAGTTTCTATCTCCCGTATCTAAGTATAGACTGCTGCACATTTTTCCTCTTCCAATTCCCAGGTAGGAATCAAAGTTTGTACATTGCCAAGTAAAGCCTCACCATCCATAAAAGTGGACACAAACTCTTGTATGAAAGTACAACCTTCATCAGTGATACCATCTATCCAAGCTTTCATATTTTCAATTAGGGCTTTCCCCTACTGCATCTGCTTCACCATATTCTTACTTTCAACTGAGTTAGGATCAAAAATTTATGGGGATTGAGAGAGTGGCAATGCCCCAACATCAGTGAGGGAAGAAATGAACTTGGCTATAGTGAAAACAAGTTGTTTTAGTTCACACTTCTCCCTTCCATCTTTTTGTGACTGGTTCAACATATGATCAGCTGAGAACTTGAAGATATGATCTTTTGAGTCCCTAGTCAAAACCCCTAGTTCCATTTTCATAACCTCAAAGTCTTCTGCTTCAGGTTAACGGGCTCCTTCTTTAGGCTTGAAGGTCATTATTTCTGCTGTTACTTTTCCAGTAGAGGGATCAGTAGAAATTCTTCCATCACTTTTCATCCTTTTATCTTTAGGAGTTTGAACAACATACTTGGTGATGATTTATTTCACAGGCAATGAAATTAGTTTGTAACTCTTCCTCTTATTTACTGAATCTGTTAGCCAGGGAGGAATTATATTAGAAACCATCTAGTTGTTAGGTGTTTTGGCAGGTGTGTTCTCATCTTGAAGATTCTCTGAATCATTGGTAGGTACCTCTTGACCTTTGTTTTGTTTCTCTGGTGAAAAAGAGACTTCTTCATCATTGATTTAAATATCAATGTAATCAGATATAGGAGATGCCATCTTAGAGTGACTTTCTGATCTTGTTCTGGCTCTTGTTTTGATTTTTGTAGGATGTCCACTGAAAACTTCCCTTTTCTTAGGAGATGAGATCTTACCTGCATTAGGAACCAAATGAGACACATTAGGCAAGTCATGGTTCATATTTATTGAAATAGAGTCTGCAGTTCTCTTTTTAGGAGGGGGGTTCCTTGTTCTTCTCTGCTTTTTCTTTGTCAGCCAAGCTTCTTTAATTCTAAAGATAGTTTTAGCCCTTGGCTTTATATCATCATCTTCCTTTCATGCCCAATCTATAGCCAGGGGATTCTCTATTCCCAAAATATCGACCTTTGAGACTATGATTTCAGAATTATCTTCCTCTACCCTACTTGTATGAAATTTTAATTGTAGCAACTCAATTTGTGAAACTAGGAGTCTTGAACAATATCTTTTCATTACTGCCTTTTCATCACTGGGGTCTTCCCACAGATCTTCAAGGTGTGAACTAGGAGATGGGTGAATGCTTAAATTTAGAATCTATCGAGAAAATCCTTTACTATCAAAACCCTTTCTTGGTTGATAGAACTTCATATGGAAACTCACCAAATTGCTACCTATCACTGAGGCATCCACCATGCTATTGCAAACCAAGGTTCCTAATTTAATTGGAAACATCGGAGCCCATTTTTCTTCTGGAAAACTGTTCTTAATCACTACAAATAATTTCCTACAGACCTCGGCTAACACAAAGCAATCAAAAGAAAAACTAGGGAGCCTGATAGGTTCTTCATCAAACCCTCCAATCTGAATATAAGTGAAACATGGAAATTGAACATAAAAACTCCCATAGGTTTGGACTAGCTTCTGGGCTTTCAATGACATTCTTTGATTTGAGTCTCCCACTAATTGTTAATATAGTTTCCCAAGAAAGACATCATGGACTCACCTGTAATCTCCCAAAACCCTATCTTTTCTCAACAAAGGACAGTACTCGGGAACAGTTAAATCTTCATTCCATGGGGTATGTGGAATCATTCCCAAATCTTGTGTGCATGCAAGACAATAAATCAAATAAGAGGACATGAAGAACTATTTCTTAATTTCTTGAGCCTGCTTTAGTTGATCCCTCAAGGTACTGGCAATGATTTCTACCCAATCCAGGTGTTGTCTCCCTTCTAAAATTATTTCTATGAAGTGAAACATCCACTCTTCAAAGAGGAGAACCTGCTCTGAACCCTTTACTCAGTGAAGTAAAACTATCACATCATGAATGGGTGGCTTCATATGGTCTTTGGTGAGGATTTTTGGCAACCAGGATCCTCCCTTATAATTAGTTTGGGTCCATTTCCAGGCCATATGACTACAATTTTTATCTATGTTTTCCTGGAACTGAGCCAAAGACTAGGTCGGGGCAAAGCTGGCGAAGGACTCTTCTCGGATTTTGAAAGCTGACATCACAATTTCCCTAGTCACGGGTAATAGAATTTCACCCTCAGCATTTAGTATGCATTGGAACTTGACATCATATCTACTAATACACTATTGAATTATCTTTGGGCTAATGACTGACGAGGGAAAAGCCATAGCTTCAAGCAATCCGCTCGAAAGGATTTCAAGACTATACTCTTCCACAACATGGTCCATAAGGTGAACAACCATTTCTCCTACCTCAATCCCTAAAAGGTTTGTATCTATGATGACTAGGGCATGACACTCCATGTTCTTATAATTCCCAAAAAAATGCATGCTAGACTTCATCCTTTTTTTTTACTGGAAAGGCTAACCAAAGTAACCCCCCCTTTCTTCAACAAATATCAATCAAATAGGAACAGGAAAATAAAGAAGGCTTTCAATGGCTACCTGCTTTCTGAAGACTCAAGAAAAACTAGTTTCCTCTTCCATAGCTGAGACTCTGCGAGATTATGATAGGACAGAGAGAGCTTACAGAGATATTTATATTTTGAAAGATTATGTCATGAAGAATCGACTTAATGAGCATTAATTTGGAATTATGTGAGTAATAATGACTTGGCAGTGAGATGTCCTTGAAATACGCATTCCTTATAATCATCATTAATCTTCCATGAGAAATATCTCCTACTCGTGTTAGAGATTTCCTTAATCGCAACCCTAAACTTTACTTCAGGCTTGCCCCATGGCTCCTGTCAAATCAAGACTATCCACATTGATAACTTAACCATTACTTCACCATCGGCTTACATCATCTATCACATCAGTTGTCACTTCACTTATCAATCAACCCACTAACAGTCCTTGAACCTCTTTGAACTACTTTGAACCGGAGTTCAAAGGGGTTCAAAGTGGTTCACATCAAAAAGGTGACGTAGACCGGGGTCCACCTCCATAAAATAATCGTTAGAAAGAAAAACTTTATTGAACTACTTCCACCTACTTTGAACCAGAGTTCAAAGAGGTTCAAAGTAGTTCATATGTAGCATAGGCTTTAAGAAAGACTCAACCATGGAAAGCTAACATTTTAAGGAACAATCTCAGAGGCTTTATCTTGACGATTAGACGGCTCAGCAAACTATGAGAACTGTTGAGGAAAAGACAACAGGAAGATGACGCTAGATCAGACTTTAAATAAAATGAACAAACAAGGGTCGAAGACACTTTTAACATGGTGACTCTAATTGACCCTAACATCGGCTCTATCTGGGGACTACATATTGCCAAATGTGCAGAGAGCTCATAAAAATTGGTTTTGCTAAAAAGACAACTAAAGGGAAAGAAAAATGAACACAAAAAAACACCAAAACAAAATGCAGGGAAAAACAATCTAATATGTACAAGGGGGTTGACTGGTTAGACTGTTAAAGCTTGTATAACTTGAGGTCCTACCCATTGTAAGTAAAAGGCAGATTCACACCATCTGGACAGGACAACCGGAAAGCATTTGAACCAAGAGCTTTAGAAATGATGAAGGGGCCTTTCCAAAAAAGACTCAAATTTCCCATGAGACCCTTTGGGTGCCCATCTTTTATCCCATAATAGCACTTCATCACCCTTCATAAAATTACGAGGTCATGCCCGCATGTCAAAAATTTGTTTTACTTGAAGTTGATGCCTTGTAATATGATCTACCAAATCATCTCTTTCTTCTTCCAGTCTACTCAAATGCATGACTCATTTCTCTAGGGGGTCTTTAAAGTACTAATCTTTGATGACAACTTGGAGCTTAGCTGTAGAAAGTTCTAGAGGCAGAGATACATGAGCTCCTATTCCATACACTAGTTCAAAAGGAGCCATCCCAATTGCTCACTTCAAAGTAGTTTGATCTGCCCATAAAGCTTCATACAGCTTCTTATGCCATTCACGGGGATTGTCATCCATTAATTTTTTCATTATTTCCACCAGGTACTTATTACTGGATTCTTCTTGGTCATTCCCTTGTGGGAAATAATCAAAAGAATGAGCCAAAGATATGCCATGTTCATAACAAAAAGTTGAGATCTCTTTAGAAGAAAAATACGTAGCACTGTCTGCTACTATCTTAATTGGTACACCGAACCTAACAAAAATGTAATTTAAAAGGAACTCACACACAACTTGGGAGTTTGTTTTTTTAGTGGGGACTTCTTCCACCCACTTGGTAAAATAAACAGTGGATGTGAGAATGTAAACATGCCCAGCGCTGGATGGGGGATTCAAAGGTCCCATGAAGTCTATTCCCCATTGCTTGAAAGGTTCGTCAACAATCACAGGTTTAAGGGGGAGGGCTGCAAGCTGAGGTCTCCCAGTGAAAAGTTGACATTTTTCACAATTACGAATATATTGGTACACATCCTTGAACATTCCAAGCTAGTAAAAGTGATTCCAAAGAATCTTAAATGTTGTTATGGTTGAGGAGTAGTGTCCTCCACAAGCTTCATCATGAAATGCTTTCAATAACTCTTTTTGCTGCTCAGCATCTACACACCTAAGAAAGGTTCCATCTATGCCCCACTTATATAGGATTCCCTGAGATATCACATATTTACTTGCTTCAATTTCAAGTTATGCCTCTCTTTGGGGTTTAGGTGACTGGGACACTCACCATAGGTAAGGAAGTAAGTCATGTCCAAAAACTAGGGGTTAGTCAAACTGACTAGCAACGCCATGGGCACTTCATCAATTTTTTCAGATGGCTCACCATTCTCTACTATTAACTTACATAGACCTCTCCCCCTCACCAAATTGGTCGGCTTGATTATCAAGTCATAATCTTGAATCTTTTCTATCCAAACTGCTCTATTGTTCATACCAATCTCTTTTTGAGTCAAACTACTTTTCATTGTAGTTTCAAGTACGTAAACTATACAATGGGAATGAAGTATATAATACTTGAACTGTTTCACCGCTTTTACTACGATGAAGGCATGTTTTTCCATCTAGGAATACTTGAGCTCATGTCTTTTCAGAGGCATTCTCATAAAGGCTATGGGCACTTCCTGACCTTTTTCATCCTTTTGCATCAGAATACCCGACAGAGTGTGCTCAGAGGCATAACAATTTATAATAAAGTCCTTTTTGAAATTGGGACTCCTTAACACAGGCGCCTGAGATATTGCATCTTTAATATCATTGAAGGCTTTATGTCCATTCTCACTCCACTTAAAAATAACTTTATCACTCATCATATCAACCATATACCTAGTAATCTCTGAAAATTCAGGGATGAACACACGCAGAAAATTCACCTGGCCAAAGAAAGACTTCAATCCACTCCTGCTTGATAGCAAGCTGAGCGGTTGGATTGCCTTAACCCGCCTGGGATCAATCCAAACACCATCCTTTGAAACAATATGACCCAGTAATTTACCTTCCTCCACGATGAACATTGATTTCTTGGGGTTCAAAGAAATACCGTGACTTCTACATCTCAAGAGCACTGTTTCAAGATCTTTTAAATGTTGACTCCTCTTCTTTGAAAAGATGGTAAGATCATCTAAGTAAACCACTATAATCTTGTTCCAGAGATCCTCTAAAGAAGAATTCATTGCCCTTTGGAAAGTTGCACCCACATTAATCAGCCCAAATGACATATGATTATAGGCATAAGTTCCCCATGGAGTGATAAAAGTTGTCTTATGTTGGTCATTTTCTACCACACTGATTTGGTTGTACCCAGAATAGCCATCTAGCATAGACATGACCTCAGACCCTGATATAGCTTGAAGAACATGTTCCATCACAGGCAATGCATAGTTATCCTTCAAACTTGCCTGGTTAGGTTACGAAAATCAACACAAATCATGATCTCGCCATTCTTTTTTCTCATAGGAACTCTGTTGGTGATACAATTTGAATGATGAATGGAATAGATAATTCTAGCTTGGAGCATTTTTTCCACCTCTTTCAATATGGCTTTAGATACTTTTAGATTATAGTTCCTTAACTTTTGTGGAAATGGGGTAACACCAGGCTTCAAAGGGATTTGATGTTCAAATGGGCCTCCTCTAAAATTCTTCAAGTCCTCATACCCCCAAGTGAAGACGTCTCTGTATTCCATAAGTAACCTCTTTATGTCTTCTTTTTTAGACAAAGTACATGTCTGACCAATATAAATCCATTTTGGATCACCTTGATTTCCTATATCAATCTTGTCATACTCTTTGGAATTATGCACATGAGATAACTTCTCTTTAATAGTACTATCATCTTTTCTCCTAAACAAATGTTCTAGGGAGACGAGGCCTTTGGGAATTTTATTTCCTTTCAGCTAAATCACTCCGTCACTGCCTGCAGTATCTTGGTAGACTTCTTTGCACTCACTATTAGATCCTTTAAAATATATATCAGAAAAACCTGCGGCACATTCTGGAAAATCTCTAAGATGGAAATCACTATCAAAGACTTGCCAATACTCCACATTATCAGGTACTCTTGGCTTGTAGATCATCTCAATTTGATATTTTTGAGTTGTAAAGTTAGGGTGAGGCAACAATAATGAAGCCGATACTGCCAAGGCATCTGCTCTGGTGTTCTGATTTTTGGGTATAAATTCTATGGAGAAAGCTTCTAAGAAATCATGCTCATCCCATACCAAATTCTTGTAGTGCTTTAACCTTTCATTCTTAATAGATAATTGTCCTCTCACCTACTTCACGATTAACTCAGCATCACCTTTTACAACTAATTTCTTAACTCCCCTCAATTTTGCCTCTTCCAATCCCAGCAATAAAGCTTCATATTCTACAGTATTATTAGTATTTTTGAAATCTAACTTGAAAGAAAGAAGAATACATTCTTCATTAGGAGGGAAAAGAACTACCCCCATGCCTGAACCTGAATTGGAGTAGCTACTGTCAAACTCTATCTTCCATACATCCTCTTCTTCAAAGGAAGAAACTTCACCATCCTTTTCAAGACCGGCTGTAAAGGATAAAATAGTGTATGGGGTCCTAGAACAATGGATTGCACATAAAAGAGACCCCAAAACTAATATTTTACACTTACATGAAATTGTATTGATGTAGAAAGTAAATGTAGATGACTAATATTGAAATTAAGAAATAAAGGTACTTACCTCCGAAAAATAATTGGCTATAAACCCTATCAAACGATCTCAAAAATAGTTGATTCTCACAATCTTGAACCGAAACTACGAGATCTACAAAACCCAAAAATCTTTTTTCCAGATTTGATCAGGTCGACTTTGACCTTTTAAAAGGTCAAGGACGACCTCAGGAAAATGAAGGTCAATTTTGACTTTGTTTGCGGATCTTGAAAGTTTGGCAAAAAGGGTATCCAAATCTACTCTCAGATCTAAACTTCCGCACCTGTACCTACAAGAAAAAGAGCATTTTTGTTGTTTGTTTGGGGGGGTTTGCCTCAGTCAAACCCCAATTTAGGAATTAACCTTGAAATTGAATTGAAATTGCTGGACTAAACAAAGTAAATGGAACAATTCACCTTGCTTGAGTTGAAACCCTTGTGGAGGATTCGAATCCTTGAATCCACAAGAATGGATGAATGTAGAATCACATGTAGGATGTCTCCAATCAATTGTCTTTAGATCTTCAATGCCAATCTTGAATGGATCTTGAACTTGGAAAAGGCTTGAATAGAAAATGGATGAATCTTCAACAAGAGAGCTCCATAGAGCTTCAATCCTTCAATGACTACTAATGAATTGGATGCTTGAATGCTTGAAGTCTTGAATGCTTTATCTTCTTTCTTGAGAGCTTGAGAGATTGAGAAACTTGATGGATGAAATGAGAGGGGAAGGCTCCCTTTTATAGTGATCTAGGGCACAAGAGGGGCCTCGTAGAAAACAATAATTAAAGGCCCATGGCACAAAACTCTAGAGAGGTGCACATGGAGAGGAAATTAAATTAAAGTCTTGACACAAAACTCTAGGAGGGGACCATCCTTAATATAGAAATAAATAATTATTTAAGAGCCTTGTTACAAAATTCAAGGTAAGGCCAACCCCAAAGTTAATTTGAGTATTAGGCACAAAATTCGAGAAAGGCTAATCTCCAATAATAAATTAGGAATCCTATACAAATCTTGAGAAAGGTCCACCTCAAATATTAATTTGAGAATTTGACACTTAATTTGAGAAATAGTGGCCCCGAAGAGGGAAAAGATAAGTTTTTAATGAGATCCCGAAACTGGAAGCTAACACCGATGATCCCAAACCCTAGGGTCAAGGTCAAGGTCGACCCTGACTAGGTCAGGGTCGAGGTCGACCTTGACCTAAAAAGGTCGACCTTGACCTTATGGTCAAGAATCTCAGGTTCACAGTTCAGGATGGAAGAAAATGCTAGGAAGAAGTGGAAAATGGGGTAGAACAAGGGGAAAAGCCAGATCCAAGTCAAATATCCATTCAAGGTGTTCAACATGACCCCAAACCACTTACTCAGAGGGCTAAACACTCTTAACATGGAAGTGCTTCCATTTTAAGATGATACACCAACTAAAATGACATAGTTACCAAAGTGACATTCCTCGTACAGGATTTGAGCTTTTGGATTATCTGAGGGCACTACAGTATATTTATTTTTAGGCTCGGGTTCTAGTTTTACTTTCTTTTTTCCAACTGGGATTAAGGCTTCTAACCAATCTATCTTAATGTCTCCTCCTAAATCTTTGCAAAAGGTTCTACTGAGCAGCATATCGTAGCTAGCTGGAATATCTGCCACCAGGATAGTCAACTTCGGATGTTTGTCAGGGTATGTAGCAAGAACGGCTTGGGAGTCTTTAACCTGACCCATTAATGGTACTTGCTTCTCATCCATAGAATAATAGTGGCCAAAGGTCTTAGTCAAGGTGAGGCCTAGGCCTCTTGCGACTGGGGCAAGCATGATGTTATCTAATGCACCAAAATTGATAATGCAATTGCTGATTTTCTGGCCATTCAACAGCAAGGATATATAGAAGGGATTAGGCTTCTTTTCTTCTATTTCACTTTCAGTTGAATTGAAAAAGGGAAAATCTTTTGGTATCTTTGGAGTGTCTTGGGGCTTAAAGACAGGGGGTTCCTCAACTTTGGTCATCTCACCTATGAGAGGTTTATCTAATTGAGGACTTGAACTTGACTCTCCTTTAAGATATTTTACTAGTTTGTCCAGCTCCTTGGGATTCATTTTGAGGTATTCGGCAGGGGAAATGGAGATTGTGGTTGTTTTATAGAATTTGACAAAGTCAAAAGGAGAGGGAGGAATTGGATTACCTCTTGCCAAGATCTTCACCTCTGGACTCTTTGGATTTGTAGGAACCTCACCACTTCCAGCATCTTTTCCTTTGGGGTAGGCATTGGTAGAACTAGCACCGGGAGTGAACTTCTATGTTCTTTTATTTCTTGTTAGGATAGGACAAGATGGATCTTGTAGAGTTGCCAAAACACCTCCACCTCTGTCATAACCTGGCTCATATTCTAAAAAGAAAGAACTAGAGAGCCCAATGTCAGGTGAATCTTTCTCTTCATGAAGCTCTTCTTAACCAATGGCATCTTTTGTTGCATTTATTTGAAGGCACCTCAACCAATCAGTACATGTTTCTCCATCATGATCAATTGTTAAGTGAAACAAACACATCATTTCCTTTGGTGCGGACTCTATTTGCAATTTCGGTTGTGAACCCACCAGGAGAGGAACTTTTCCATGAGGTTGATTATACTGCCTTTGGCTTACATCCTGGTAAGGAGACTGATATGAGGTACTAGTTCTATTATTTTGTCTCTTAAACATGGCCATATCATTCATCAACCTCTGCATCAAAGGATCTATTGTAGTAGAAGATGAGGAGCTTCCTGAGGCCTGAACTTCTCTCTTCCATTTACCAGCTGTTATAAATGTATCTTCAAGCTGAATAGCTTATCTTTGTGCAACAACCAAATCAGCCACTCCATCTTTTAATAAGTGAAAACTTATATTAGGCGGTATATCATTTAAGAAGAAGATCTTATTCTCATCACTTGGTGTGGAATTTGTCGGTATCCTTTGCAAGATTTTGTTATACTTAGCCACAAACTCCCGCATAGGTTCATGAATTTCTTTCTTGAGTTGACTAAGTTGGAGCAATAATGACATCTCATTATCAGGAGTTTTAAATCTTGTTTCAAAAGCAACTCTCATGTCATTCCAATTAGTAATTGAACCATTGGGTAAATGACTGAACCAGTCAGCTACAGTGTCAACTAAAGTTCTGACAAAAATCCTGACTGCTACTTCTTGGGTAGGGACACTAATAATACCGCATGCAGTATGGAAAACACTAAGATGATCGTCAGTGGTTATCTTTCCATCTCTGCTGAATTTAGGCAAGACTTGATTAGCACCTTTAGGCAAATCTCCAAGGGGGTTAGCTCCTAAATTCAGTGGGCTGATATTTTGACCCCAAGGTTGATTGGCAGCCATGTTAGGTAACTGGAAATTCAAAGTCTGGATATTAAGAATAGTAGGTACCACAGTACTTGGGGATACAATAGCATGGAAAGTGGGTGGAACAACAAGGCTGGACAGAGGTGATGAAGGTCAGCTAAAGGTTTGGGTCTTCTTCTTCTTAGGGGTATCCTGATCAGGTGCAAAACTTAGATTTCTCAAGGCTTCAAAATCTTCATCTACTAATCCCCTACTCTGATCACCTCTGGTGTACCTTTTTTTTGCTAGCTTCAATATTAGTTCTTACCTTAATTTCTTGTCGATGTGTGTGCAAGCCTATTTACAATAACTACTTCTCGAGCAACTAGTATACACCTCAGCCGATCATCTATTTCTTCTGCTCTCTCAAGCACTTCTTAGACTTGATGAAACTGCTGATTACTGCGCTTAAATCTCCACGCTGCTACAGCTAGGCTTGAAATTATGTCTTCTTGTGTGTCTTCAAATCCTAGGTTAGGTTGAAGCACAGGAAACACATCATTATGTGGTAACACCATTTTGTGGCATTATATCAATTGAGAACCTATTGTTTTAAACTGGACTCTCCCTAGTAGAGTCACCAAAAATCTGTTGGCGAACAGATTTGTCTTCCTCTTCTAAAATGAAATCAGTAAAAACTATATGCCTCTAAAGACAAACAATTCATCAACAGTTGGGTAAGCATTAGAGATTGCTTCCCTCTGAATTTTAAAGGTTCAGCTTCCTTGTAGGGTATTCAATGAATTATCAACATAAAAGTAAATGCATACACTTTTAACCAGAAAGTGTAGAAGGACCGCTCAGATACTCTTAGGTATTGAGGTGATCTCAAAAAAAATCAAGCAATAGATTCAAACTACGAAGAAACAAAGATCTACTAATCTACTTCTAAAACAAAGGTGCTCAGTAAATAAAATAACTGAAGAGAGATAACTAGAAAGAATCTAGAAATGACTTACACTAAATAATGCATGCACATATATAATGTACCAACTCTCAAAGCAACTGATACATTACTGATTTCAATTCAAAGATTTAAATCAAACCATGCATTTATATATTTATATCTGATCGGATCAAAGTCTAATCAAAATAAGTCATGAACTATTTCTTTAATAACAAAACTTAAAAGACTACATTAACTATCTATTCAGGAAAACTATCTACTTTTCTATCAGTATTTTCTAACCCTTAAACCATCTAATGCTCTAGCATTTATAGTTTTAAGTCCGAGAGAGCCTCTAGAAAAACCCGGCCTCTCAGAAACATAGCAAAAAATAGTTAACATAACAAGATGCACATTTAGGCTAAATTTTTAAGACATATGTCCGTAGAATAGAAAAAGATAGAAAATTGCCTGGAACTACGCCATCTTCACTCACGGATCCTTTGACATGGTAGTCTTAACCAACTTCCAAAATTTGAAAACATTCACAAGTTCTTGTGCCGGCTATAAGTGCAAGTTCTTTAACCCCATTAACTTTGCCCAAACTGCATTCTTTTCCCATTTTAGTTCTCAGATTCTTTGTAACTTCTTAGGCAGTTGTCCTTTGTTCAACAGCAACATGGATTCCATGTTGGCAATCTTGGTTAAGTCTTGAACTGTTAGCTCTTCATTCTCCTTCAAAGCTCCCATGGTATCAATGAAGACTTTAACTATGGCATCAACATCCCTATTTCCTTCATCAATTTGTAGGATACCTGACAGACTCACTATCTTGATGTCTTTCAAGGCATTAGCATGCATGTCCTTTACCTCTTCCCCTATTTCCTGAATTTGTAAAATTGAGGCTTTGAATAATGAACCTTTCCAGTTGAGGTTTTTCTTTAGAATGAACAACATACAGGGATCATCGAGCTTCATAGGATTCTCCACCAAGAACTGGGTTACCCCATAAGTTTCTATCTCCCATTTTTTAGTACAGACTACTGCACATTTTTCCTCTTCCAATTCTTAGGTAGGAATCAGAGTTTGTACTTCACCAAGTAAAGCCTCACCGTCCATACAAGTGGACACAAACTCCCGTATGAAAGTGCAGCCTTCATCAGTGATACCATCTATCCAGGCTTTCATAGTTTCAATTAGGGCTTTACCCTGCTGCATCTGCTTCACCGGCTTCTTACTTTTGGCTGAGTTAGGATCGAAACTTTGTGGGGATTGAGTGAGTGGCAATGCTCCAACATCAGTGAGGGAAGAAATGAACTCAGCCATAGTGAAAACAAGTTGTTTTAGTTCACGCTTCTCCCTTCCATCTTTTTGTGACTGGTTCAACATATGATCAGCCGAGAACTTGAAGATATGATCTTTTGAGTCCCTAGTCAATGTTAGAAATAGGAAATACTGAGAGGGGGGGGTGAATCAGTATTTCACAAACTTTTACTTTTGCCCACTTATGGATATAACAGATTACTTTAAAGCATAAGAAACTAAATAGCATACATAACAGTAAATGTAAAGAACTCATAACACATGATATGTTCTTGAGGAAACCCTAGCCAAGGGAAAACCCTGGTGGGGATGGTACCCACAAAGATCCACTAATCAAAAGATATCCGGTTAAGGATGTTGACCCTGTTAGGAGCCTGTTACAATCATATAATGTATCAGTCCTAGTTAAGGGACTATAGGCCTTGTTAGAAGCCTCAACCCTGTTAGGAGTTGTAGATACAAAACCTAATTACCAGATGAGCTCACTGCCCAAACAAGTAATACAAATGTTTACTGATTAAAATATGGTACTGCTTACAACTTCGCATCAACAACTTTCACTGCTATCACAAGTTACACATATTACATGTTATATTTCAAGTATGTTCGGTACATCTTTATTTATACAAGATACAAACATAATATCTTTCTCATGTTGGCTTGCATATCTTTATCCAAGAGTAAACATCTAGGATGTCATCTCTTTATAATATAAATTCATTATTTTGACAACCAAACTAATCCCTTAATTCATTTACTAGTTATGTCTTCAAAACTGCTCTGTCGGCTATACTCTGTCATCGGTAAAACAATCATAACTTTGTCCATACTATCCGTACTCTTTTGCGCACTAAGATGGGGTATCCTTAGACACCATAGAGTCTATGTTCAAATGCGCAAACTCTGATCATGCTCCAGTGAACGTCGCCAAAACAAACTGTATCGGGTGCTCGGTCAAAAACACTATTTCATACTTAGACAATTTTAGTCTGCGATCTTCCATACTTACTTTCCAGCTTATGCGATCTTCATAGGGAACATATGTTTCCATAATGAAAACATCTATGTACATACCTTAGCCAAATTTCCAACAGTCAAAACCCCTAGTTCCATTTTCCTAACCTCAAAGTCTTCTACTTCAGGTTCACGGGCTCCTTCTTTAGGCTTGAAGGTCACTATTTCTACTGTTACTTTTCCAGTAGAGGGATCAGTAGAAATTCTTGCATCACTTTTCATGCTTTTAGCTTTAGGAGTTTGAACAACATACTTGGTGATGATTTCTTTCACGGGCAATGAAACTGGTTTGTAACTCTTCCTCTTATTTATTGAATCCATTTGCTAGGGAGGAATTACATTAGAAACCATCTAGTTGTTAGGTGTTTTGGTAGGTGCGTTCTCAGCTTGAAGATTCTTTGAATCATTGGTAGGTACCTCCTAACCTTTGTTTTGTTGCTCTAGTGAAAAAGAGACTTCTTCATCAATTATTTAAATATCAATGTAATCAGATATATGAGATGCCATCTTAGAGCGACTTTTCAATCTCATTCTAGCTCTTGTTCTGATTGATGTAGGATGTCCACTGAAAATTGCCTTTTTCTTAGGAGATGAGATCTTACCTACATTAGGAACCAAAGGAGACACATTAGGCAAGTCATGGTTCATATTTATTGAAACAGAGTCTGCAGTTCTCTTTTTAGGAGGGGGGTTCCTTGTTCTTCTCTGCTTTTTCTTTGTCAGCCAAGCTTCTATAATTCTAAAGATAGTTCTGGCCCTCAGTTTTATATCATCATCTTCCTTTCGTGCCCAATCTATAGCCAGGAGATTCTTTGTTCCCGAAATATCAACCTCTGACACTATGATTTCAGAATTATCTTCCTCTACCCCACTTGTATCAAATTTTAATTGTAGCAACTCAATTTGTGAAACTAGGAGTCTTGAACAATCTCTTTTCATTACTACATTTTCATCACTGAGGTCTTCCCACAAATCTTCAAGGTGTGAACTAGGAGATGTGTGAATGCTTAAATTTAGAATCTGTCAAGAAAAGCCTTTACTATCAAAACCCTTTCTTGGTTGATAGAACTACATATGGAAACTCACCAAATTGCTACCTATCACTGAGGCATCCACCATGCTATTGCAAACCAAGGTTCCTAATTTAATTGGAAACATCTGAGCCCATTTTTCTTCTAGCAAACTGTTCTTAATCACTACAAACAGTTGCCTATAGACCTCGTCTAACACAAAGCAATCAAAAGCAAACCTAGGGAGCCTGATAGGTTCTTCATCAAACCCTCCAATCTGAATATAAGTGAAATGTGGAAATTGAACATAAAAACTCCCATAGGTTTGGACTAGCTTCTGGGCTTTCAATGACATTCTTTGATTTGAGTCTCCCGCTAATTGTTGACATAGTTTCCCAACAAAAACATCATGGACTCGCATGTAATATCCTAAAACCCTATCTTTTCTCAACAAAGGATAGTACTCAAGAACAGTTAAATCTTCATTCCATGGGGTATGTGGAATCGCTCCCAAATCTTGTGTGCATGCAAGATAATAAATCAAATAAGAGGACATGAAGAACTCTTTCTTAATTTCTTGAGCCTGCTTTAGTTGATCCCTCAAGGTACTGGCAATGATTTCTGCCCAATCTAGGTGTTGTATCCCTTCTAAAATTATTTCTATGAAGTGAAACATCCACTCTTCAAAGAGGAGAACCTGCTCTGAACCCTTTACCTGGTGAAGTAAAACTATCACATCATGAATGGGTGGCTTCATATGGTCTTTGGTGAGGATTTTTGGCAACTGGGATCCTCCCTTATAATTAGTTTGGGTCCATTTCTGGGCCATATGACTATGATTTTTATCTATGTTTTCCTAGAACTAAGCCAAAGATTGGGTCAGGGTAAAGCTAGCGAATGACTCTTTTGGGATTTTGAAAGCTGACATCATGATTTCCCTAGTCACGGGTAACAGAATTTCACCCTCATCATTCAATATGCATTTGGACTTGACATCATATCTACCGATACACTATTGAATTTGCTCTGGGCTAATGACTGATGGAGGAAAAGCCGCAGCTTCAAGCAATCCACTCGAAATAATTTCAAGACTATACTCTTCCGCAACACGGTCTATAAGGTGAACAGCCATTTCTCCTACCTCAATCCCTAATAGGTTTGTATCTGTGATCACTGGGGCATGACACTCCATGTTCTTATAATTCCTGAAGAAATGCATGCTAGACTTCCTTTTTTTTTACTGGAAAGACTAACCAAAGTAACCCCCCCTTTCTTCAACAAATATCAATCAAATAGGAACAGGAAAATAAAGAAGGCTTTCAGTGGCTACCTACTTTCCGAAGACTCAAGAAAAACTAGTTTCCTCTTCCACAGCTGAGACTCCGCTATATTATGATAGGAAAGAGAGAGCTTACAAAGATATTTATATTTTGAAAGATTATGTCGTGAAGAATCGACTTAATGAGCATTAATTGAGAGCATTAATTTGGAATGATGTGAGTAATAATGACTTGGCAGTGAGACTTCCTTGAAATCCGTATTCCTTCTAATCATCATTAATCTTTCCATGAGAAATATCTCCTACTCGTGTTAGAGATTTCCTTAATCGCAACCCAAAACTTTACTTCAGGCTTGCCCCGTGGCTCCCCTCAAATCAAGACTGTCCACATTGATAACTTATCCATTACTTCACCGTCAACTTACCTCATCTGTCACTTCACTTATCAATATGCCTGCTAACAGTCCTTGAACCTCTTTGAACTACTTTGAACCGGAGTTCAAAGGGGTTCAAAGTGGTTCACTACAAAAAGGTGACGTAGACCGGGGTCCACCTGCATAAAACAATCGTTAGAAATAAAAACTTTATTGAACTACTTCCAACTACTTTGAACTGGAGTTCAAAGAGGTTCGAAGTGGTTCATAGGTAGCATAGGCTTTAAGAAAGACTCAACTATGGAAAGCTAACATTTTAAGGAACAATCTCGGAGGCTTTATCTTGACGATTAGACGACTCGGCAAACTATGAGAAATGTTGAGTAAAAGACAACAGGGAGATGACACTGGATCAGACTTTAAATAAAATGAACAAACGAGGGTCGAAGACACTTTTAACATGGTGACTCTAACTGACCCTAACATATGGAAATTATAATCTTCCTCCTAGAGCATACATTAATGAAGTTCTCTGTGCCTTAGCAGAGGAAGCCGACTGGATTGTTGAAGCTGACGATACTACATACTGAAATGTGGTATGTATTTTTGGACTAAATTTTATTTTTCATTTCTTTTAGGTCTTTAAAGGCGGGCAGCTAAATCTTTGTATTAAATGTAAGGGAATGCATGAAAGTAATATGATTTTGAGCACGATCATGAGTCCCTACAGGGGCATACTTGTGCCTTTTATAGGCATCATAAACCCTAGCTACGCAGAAATGGAGGCTTTGAAGAATAGTTCACACTTGGAATCCTCAAGTGTGTCCTAAGGGGTCCTACGACCCCTTCGGACACACTTGAGGGTTCAAATGTGTCAAAAGGGGTCATGGGGACTTCCTAGGGGTCCTAGTATGCCTTATCACGTGTTAGGACCCCTAGGAAGTCCCCATGACCCCTTTTGACATATTTGAATGCTCAAGTGTGTCTGAAGGCATCGTAGGACACCTTAGGACACATTTGAGCATTCAAATGTGTCAAAAGGGGTCATGGGGACTTCTTAGGGGTCCTAGTATGCCTTATCACACGTTAGGACCCCTAGGAAGTCCCCATGACCCCTTTTGACACATTGGAACCCTCAAGTGTGTCCCAAGGGGTTGTAGGACCCCTTGGGACACACTTGAGGGTTCCAATGTGTCAAAAGGGGTCATGGGGACTTCCTAGGGGTCCTAACGTGTGATAAGGAACACTAGGACCCCTAGGAAGGCTCCATGACCCCTTTTGACACATTTGAACCCTCAAGTGTGTCCGAAGGGGTCGTAGGACCCCTTAGGACACACTTGAGGATTCCAAGTGTGAACTATTCTTCAAAGCCTCCATTTCTGCGTAGCTAGGGTTTACAGCGCCTATGTGTAAAAAATTAAATAAATTGTGAATTTAAGAAATAATCAACCAAATTACTTATAAGTTATTTGATATTTACATCATCATGATTAAATTAATTATTAGTATATACCATATATATTTTATGATTTACACATCTTCCTAATTTTAATTTTTGAATTCTTTGGTGTTTGATTATTGTTTATTTTTAAATCTTAGTATCAAATCAATGTGTTGGTTCAATAATATGGTTTGAATTCTTTGGTGTTTGTTTATTGTTTATTTTTAAATCTTACTATTAAATCTATAATATTTAAATAATTTATATCTATTATATTAATAATTTATTTTCATCATAATAATTTTTAAATTCTAAACATTTTTCATTTTATCAGGGTTTGGACTTAAAATAATTTATTTAAATCTTTTGATAATAAATATAATATTTATAAGTAAATTACTTGTTAGTCTTTTTATAATTTATATGTTTCAATGCTTTAATTTTTATTAACAAATTATGTATATCAAGTCATAGTACGTGTCATGCAAAGTAAATCAGAATGGAGTATGCGTGCGAAAATAGTACAAAATATTTAAAAAGTTTAACAAATTATATAGGTAATAAAGTTATACCTAGTAGGTAATATATTATTTAACTTCTATATCTGTGTAATATTATTAAAATTATTATATAATATATAAATTATTTTAAGAGGTATAAATATATATTTTTATTAAAATAATTATAAATCTATAGATAAATAAAGGTTAATAGTTATAAAGTGAAGAAAATTGGAATATAAATATTTTTATTTTATTCAAATGTTAAAAATTACTTAATCTTACAATGACATATATCTTGTTTAAGTTTTTAAAATACAACTAAAATTTAGAAATATTTTATTGAATTAAAAAGATTTCAAATAAGTTAATAAATTTATTAACATGTTATAACATTAATAAATACATATGTTTAGGAAAATAATTTTTTTTATTTCATTCAATCAATTTAAAAACTATTAAGTTTAGGAAAATATTTTTTTTTAATTTTATTCAATCAATGTTAAATCAATGAAAATAAATTTGGTTAAGATTTATAATAGTTTAGAAAAATAGATTTATTTTATTTTATTCAATCAATGTTAAAACTATTAAGTCTTACAAACAAAAATTTGAGAACATTTTAGTAAATTAAAAAATATTTCAAATAAGTTAATATTTTTTTTTATAAAATTATTCTTATTATTTAGATTTTAAAATAATTATATTTTGGTATTTGAAGGATAATTTCAAATGGATAGGATAAACTTTAAGAAGTAAATTGTTATGAAAATAAGATCCTTATCCAAATTAAAAAATTTAGAAATCTATTATATAATTTTAAAAATAATTATATATATAATAAACATGATGTTTTTTCAAGGGGAGACTACATCTTGTGACATTGTGTTCTATTAAAAGAAACATAAATTTTATTTAAAAGGATTCAAACATAGCTCTCTAACATGAGAACCTCATGGCATTGCCATTTAAACACAACTCCATTCCATTGAGGATAACATAATAATTATTAAAATAAAAATTAATATTTTTAAAAATATTAAACATATAATTTATTATAAAAAAATTAAAATAATTATTTTTAAAATAATTTAGTTATTAAAAATACTAAAAATTATTTATTATATATTTCTAAAGTTGTTATATATATATATATATATATATATATATATATATATGAGAATTATATTTAATTATTAATATATTTTAATAATATAATCTACCAAAATAATAAATAAGAAATTTGAGAAAATTATTTTGAAAATGGAAAAGAAAAAAATTATATAATATTTTTTTTACATTGTCTAATTATGATTTGACACAAGCCAAGGTTGCATCCACCACTACATTATATAAGCAATATATTGTACCATTCTTAAAATATGTATAATATTTTATAATATAATTATTATAAAAATATTTAAAATTTGAAAATTTGAACATATAAATATTATATAAATTTTAAATAATAAATAATTATTAATATATTATATTTGTTAGTTTACAAATAAAACTTTTAAAAATAATAAATTTAAATTATATATAGTTAAACTCATAAAATGATTTTCTTATATAATTTTCTATTTCACATTCATATTAATATCAAGTGTCAAATAACATAAACATCTGCTCATATCTTACCATGGGGCACACTTAATTTCTTTTTCAAACTGTCCTTATATAGGGGAGAGGACCCAGTAGTTGTGCAGCTGATGTGGCATCACACTATTGGCTGCTTTTTAAAACAAAGGGTACATTTCATTCAATTATGAGTAGTCATGATTAGCAAAAACACCTTTAAAGTCACAACCATTGGTACAATGTTGTCAAAAATATTGGATATTAAATCAACAATTATAGGTATTAAGTTAAGAACTACTATCCAACTATTGGAACGTGTTCAACTACTAGGTCCTCTCCCCTAGGTATTTTACGTTTACAATTTAACCAATACTTAAAAATCTCACCTAAGTGTGAAGTGTATGCAATTTAATATTTTTTTAAATTTAAAACTGCGAGTATTCCTATGAAAAAGGTATACATCTGCAGTAGTGTGGTGGGAAAAGAGACATGACA
This sequence comes from Chamaecyparis obtusa, assembly GCA_027943335.1. Classification (NCBI taxonomy): domain Eukaryota; kingdom Viridiplantae; phylum Streptophyta; class Pinopsida; order Cupressales; family Cupressaceae; genus Chamaecyparis; species Chamaecyparis obtusa. Next base: position 474,579 of record BSBK01004571.1, on the reverse strand, counting down.
ATGGTCTCTGATTTGACCAAACTAGTACTAAGTACTGACTGAGGCAATAGTGCGGTGGGAAAAGAGACATGACAATGGTCTCTGATTTGACCAAACCAGTACTAAGTACTGACTGAGGCAATAATTACGATGAGCGACTGACAAACCCAGTACATAAGTCATGTATAACATGCATCCAGCCATATCGAACGATATGGCTGGATAGCCGTCGCCGACCATGATAGCCAACTACACATTCAGTTTTTCGTTTTTACTTCTTTGTTTTTTTTGGGTCTTCCCACACAACTAACTTGGCAAATGACAGTCTTAGATCTCAGTTAAAATTTATTATTTTAAGGTCTAATCATTTGCTCTTCATTGTTTAAGGTATGTTTACATTAGCAGTGAACTGATTCACCTCTAATTATTTTCCCCTACATTGCACTTTTATGAGTTCAGTAAGCTTACAAGTAATGAGAGTTTATAAGATAGAGAAGGGTAAGTGAGATTTGTGACAAGAATAGCTGTTATATATGAAAGTAAAAACTCCCTAAAAGTCATTGCCATGGATAGATATCAAGCTTTATTGTCCCTCAAATAGATGGCATGCCAGTGACTTCTTTACCCTTTAATTGTCCAGGGAAAGAGAAATTAAGGCCTTTTTGGATCCATAAATAGAAGAGATAATACTAAGTTCTTGTCTGCTAAAGTGCCCAACTGAAAATGGCTCGACCTGCATGCTCTTCCAAGGCTAAGACTGCAAATGAGGAACTATTTTTGCTAACAAATGTGTTAGAGAAAAAAGGTGGGAATTCAATATTTCAATGGGTACTTTTCAATTTTCTCTTTGAAACATATTCTAGACTTTGTCCTCTTAACAGATTCTTTCATCAGACCCATTAGTGTTCAGAAATTTTCTGGTGATTTTTTATATATATTATATGATTTGAGCTTCTAAATTTGGCTCAGATGTAACTTTTTGGTGTGGGCTAAGCTTTTTATAAAACGTATTAAAGACAAAATACAGTGATTTTTTTATAATTTTTTTGTGATTTTCGACCACAAAATATGCAGATCATGAAGAACAGATGCTGAAAATTTTGGGAAAATCTGTTGTGTTTTCTGATTTTTGAAATTTGGTCAATAGTACATTTTGTAGGGAGCTTAACGGACTCCAGAACTTTTTTGTCAGCATTGATGACAAAGGTTTCTTTTTCTTCTAACAGATCTTTTCATTAGACCTAATACTGTGCTAAGTTCAAATTTGTTTCTTTACAGTGTGAGGACTTATATAATATAGTTTAGAAGTTTTTCTGGTGATATTTCATATATTATGTGAATTGGGCTTTTGGATATGATTGTGTGTAACTTTTTTGTTAACATTTTGAATCATACTCAATAATTCATCATCAGAATAGTTGTAACATTTTCCATCGATGCTTCAAATTATAAATATTCTATTCATCAATATTTCGAATCATAATCTATGATTCAGCATCAGAATAGTTCACAGAGTATGATTTGAAATGCTGCTAAAAAATGTTGCACACGATTAAATCTGAAAGCTCAAATCACATAATCATGAACTGTAGAAACCTAATATCTCTAATTTCCATATATGACTCACTAATCAGCATACTAACATAGTGATGTTTATAATGAAGCATATACAGGCCTAGTAGATCATAGACAGAGTAACAGGTTGCATTGGCTGAACTACTTAAGACCCAAAGTGAAAGAAAGAAGCTGGACTCCTGCTGAAGAAGATCTCATCATTCGTCTGCATGGTCTTCTAGGAAACCGGTTAATGTCTATATTACCATTTATAAAATAGTACTACAAAATTTTGATTATTGATCTCTTTAACCACTCTTGACTGAAATGGTGCATATAGATTTACCACATTTTATTATACTTCTGCAGGTGGTCATTGATAACTGGCAGATTACCTGGAAGAACAGAGAATGAAATAAAGAACTATTGGAATACTCATCTCAGTGGAAAGGTCAGAGCAAAAGGCATGGATCCTCAAGTTCAAAACCCTAATGACAAATTTGAGTTCAGTGCCCATGATATGCTTCAACCACATATATTTCATCAAAATGATCATGTAGAGCTTATTGATGCTCCACCCAATGTAATACCCAATAGTAATACCATGCAATTACCAATATCTTCTGAATCTGACACATTGGATCAGCTGCAATCTTACCACAACTTTGATTATGATTTCAACAACATCACTGCTAAAATCATGGCCACGGAGCTGATGAATGATACTCACATGGCATGGACCCAATATTTGGAGGCGAATAACCCAATTCAGATGGATGCTTTCATTTTAGGGGATGAATTCCAACTTCAGCATGACGCCTTCATTCATTCCATTCAATGTTACCATGATAATTAGTAACTACGGCTTACAACTTGAATGATCTTTCACTGTTGGTCAATGTCTATCACAGAAATGGGTTGTATTAAATGTTGGGATGTGAAAGCAAGGTTTTCTTTGCTTTGTTTTGTTTCGTTTTTTTGAGCATGTGCGATAATAGGTACTGTGCTTGATTGATTTTTATTGATAGATTTTTATTTTCTTCCACATATTTTATGAGGTATGATGTATGGTACAAAAGTTATATGAGGAAACTAATAATATGTACAAAAGTTAAATGTCAGGATGTGAAAGCAAGGTTTTCTTTGTTTTTTTTTCTGAACATGTTTTGAGGGTGTCTGATAATAGGTACTGTGTTTGATTGATTTTTATTTTACTTCTGCATGTTTCATGGAGTATGACATATGGTATAAAAGTAAGCTAGTGAAACTAATAAAATATGGTGAAACTAATGAAATGTGATAATCTTTCATATATTAATTCATGAGGTATGATAAATGGTATAAAAGTTAGAAGAAGAAACTAACAATATTTTATTTGGCGGAAAGAAAAAAATGATAGAGATTTCTGGTAAATACAAACATTTTCTCATAAATCTTGATAATTTTGAGGAATATACATCAAGCATGCTTTGGTTTATTAGCTGTAACTTTTTATGTCAGGATAGTACTGGTGTTAAAGGTATCTTTCAAGTTACTGTTACAATGTTATTAATTGTTTTCAGTTTAGGTTTTCTGTTGATAGCTGGTCTTATGTCTAGATGTATTTTTTTGATAGTGTTTCAATAAACAAAAATATGAATAAAAATAAATATATATTATAATATCATAGGTTTTTATTTAAATTATATTATATTGTAAAAATTAATAGTATAAACTAGAATAAATTCAAATAACATAGTTTTTAATTTAAAAATATATTAATAAAAATTAAAAAAACTTCATGTGAATTGAACAAAATAATTTAAAAAAACAAATCTTAAAAAAACTCTTATAAATTCTAAAAAACTTCTATAAAATTTATTCATGCCTAAAAAATAGGTCTATAAGACCTTAAATGTTTTAGCCAATCATTTCATCAAAAAATATTTTTTACAATTTATAAACTTAAAATTTTTACTCTATAGAAAATGTTTTATTTTTAACAAGATAAAATTAAACTAAATTGTAATTGGTGGAAAAAATCAGTTTTAATCACTAGTTAATCGAAGAAATCCAAAAATGGATGCAATAGTACTTGCTTAGTCTATGGGCAAGTACTAATAAGATAATTATATTATTTCTTATATTATTTACATTATATATATATATATATATATATATATATATATATATAATAAGATAATTTGAAATAATTACTTATTATTAAGAATTTTTGTGACATATTTTTTTTGTAGAAGCATATAAATTCTTCCAATAGAATGTAGAGAGAAAGGTAGGATGATAATTGAAATAGTAAGAGATCATAAATAGGAATATACTAAATATCTACCAAAAGATATGAGTAAGGGGCGGTTATCATTCACATTTACTATTTATTAATATAAAGGTAGGGTGTGGTCATACTATAGAGTTAATGAAATCCTAAGTAGAATATTATTTAGGACAAGTGGAGTTGTAGGGTGAAAAAATGAATTATTTGGTTGACAAGATTAAAATGGTACATGCACTTTAGAAATTAATGAAATGGTATATAAATTTAGACAATGTGATGATTTGAAATTTATATTTTGAAATCTTCATACTTTATGTTCAAAGATGATTTATAGACCACATTATTTTAAATTTGGTCAATTCTCATATTAGCCACAATATTTGTAGCTTGATATTCTTCTCTATAACTATCATTAATTTCATATAAGGGAAAGTCGTGTGTATAAGTCCTTGAAATCTAATATTTTTATTTTAGAAAAACTTGTCCTTACATTGTGCATGTTGGTTGAATCTATTTTGATAAAAAATATTATTAGCATATCTATTTTATGAAAAAATGAATTTAACTAGTTTGCATCATTTATGATGTCCAAATTGTACTTAGAATGTGCTTTGCTAGTTTTTAGTTTCGGCCAATAATATTTCCATGTGATTTTTTTGAGATAAAATTGTTTAGGTCACATAAATGATGTGTTAGGATGATGAATAGTTTTCTCTATTTTTTCCAGGCTATCATAACATGTGACAAAACTTGGGAATTTCACTCAATTGTAAATCCTTTATTAGATCCTCCGCATAGTAATGAGATCAAGAATAAGAACCTCCTAGTTAGAATGTTTATTCAAGATCCCAAACTTGGTCTACTTTTTTTTTTTTTCATTAATTTATCCTATATTGTACATGATATAATATAATGTCTTACTTCTCCCTAATTGGCCATTTAGGTCATTTTATAATTATATATAAGGGCCAGGATTAGATTTATTTATTTATTGCATCTTCCTCTAGATTAATTAGTTAGGGATTATATTAGGTTCTTTTCTCAAGAATAGGAATTTAATATAAAAATTACATTCACAAGTGAATAAAATACCACAATAGTCAATTACAAAGCACCTGTATAAAAAAATGAATATTAAATTTCTATGAAAAATATATAATCCATAAAATCAGGGTTCACCACTTAGTGTTTTGGTTAAGTGGTGGTGTTATTGTTATCGCCACTCAGGGTCAAAACTCTTCTAGACTCTTCTAGGCCATTTTGATCACAGGCTTGTGCCTTCATTGATCCAATATTATCATGGGCTTGGACCTTAGCTTTGTAATAATGGGATGAGATCCCCCATTTGTAACTTCATTGGTTCATAGCTCTAGGTCAAAAGCATTTCAGGTGACGCTGGAGGGCATATCGTGCTAGTGTCATCGATCACCTTTAGAAGTTTACCAAGAACTTAATTTTACCAAAAAAAAATATAATCCATAAAATAATTAAAGTAAATATAAAATTATAAATTATGCTCCTTACAAACACCATAACTATAACAAAAAACATCATGAATAGCAAGGGAATCAACAAACTCCCTACCACCAAAATCTTGAATTTGTTGTCAAATTGCAATCCACTAGGATTTCAACCTTTATTCCATTAGTGTTATACTTTTACATCCCTCGCCAACCACAGAATCAAGTGATGGGAACCTACTTCATGAAATAAATCCTTCCTATGTCATTATTTACTGATCTTATTTGCACAAAAGATTTGCTCATCATTGCATGTAAAAAAACGTGGAACTGCTAGTAATAATATGCAATTGTAAAATTTGGAAATTACTAAAATGTCAAAAATCACTAATTATTTATTTTGATATTGTAGAAGATACCATCTACATACCTACAACATGAATTTTATCATTAAACCTTTTCTTTTCCCTCCATTAGCATATCATAATAATCATTTTTATAACCATATTTCATGCGTTATAAAAATAAACTGGAAACCCATTCCAACACCATAAAACGTTACTAAACAACATTTATTCCTACCAAGTTTTCCCTCAAGCCAAAATATTAGCAGGTTTGCTTTTATTAAATATTTTAGGTCACTACCCTTGCTTCTCTATCGTGTTTAATGCCAATTTAAAATACTCTACGGCACTGATGCTACTTTCCAAATAACAACAAATACTCAGTTTTCAAACGCCTTTTATAAGTCTCTAACATTGAATTACAACCAAATTACTGAGCACACCAATTATTGGTGATGCGCAAAATACATACGAGTACATGGTTGCTCATAACAGTTTTCTCAAAGATTACACATAAATAAATCCAAACCATAAAAGTTTTAAGTGCAAATATTAGAGTTTCACGCCATTGCTTAATATAGAGGGATAAAGCATAATTCTAACATTAGTAGGCATTACTATATTTAATAACTAGTTAGCCAAGATATATAATGATGATTAGCAGTTGCAGGGATCGCAATTGCAGGGACTGCACTTGCAGGCACTTGGAACATCTCCTCCCTCAGCTGCCACACTTACCCCCTCTACTTTTCTGCACATTTTTTCATAACACAAGTTTAACATGCATCCACATTTTAAATAATTTTCCAAATTTCCAATAGTGTTTAATACATTCACAATCATGGATAATATACTTATTAAAGTTTAAACTATAAATCTTCTTTGAATTTAATTAACTTTCTAAAACATCTACTATAACAATCAAATTTATAACTGTCTATAATAACTATCATGTTGACCTAATCATAGTAAAAGTACCTTTAATTTCACCTGCCCCTCGAAGCAGGGTTGTATGAATTTTAGTATTACTTTTCCATATTGGTACTTACAATAAAAACTTGTCACAAAGAATATAATTCTTTTTATATTTATATTTAATTTTTTTATTTTTCATCACCCATCAAAAGGGATATAGATTTGTACTGTTTGATCAAGATTTACTTCAATGTTAATTAAATAAAATTAATGAATAAATAAAATAAAATAAGAGTAAGACAATTTATATGATTATCATAACACAAAATTGTACTAATATTTTAATTTTAGACGATTTATATGATAATCATAATAAAAAATTGTGCTAATATTTTAATTTACAAATTCATTTTCATATATATTCTATTTAATTAACAAAATTTATTTGACTTGTATATTTTACTTTTCAATGATATTCCTAAAATAAGTCAACACTTAGAAATTTATGAATTCATGTATATACTAAATAAAATAATTTCAACTTTAAAAAAATAAATTATTTAAGTAAATAGAATAGTTCTAAATAAGATCAACTTTTGGACTTAAGAAATTATTCCAAACATCTTTTTTTAATTTTTATTTTACACTTAAAATTTATGAATTCATGTATATACTAAATAAAATAATTCCTAACTTAAAAAAAAATTATTTAAGTAAATAAAAGTATATATAAAATAATTTCTAACTCAAAAAAAAAATTATTTAAGTAAATAGAATAGTTCTAAAGAAGATCAACTTTTAGACTCACGAAATTATTCAAAACATCTCTTTTTAATTTTTAATTTTTATATTATTATTAAGATATTTATTCTGGTTTAATCTAATTAAATGTAACATTAATTTAAAAAATCTATTTTCACTTTCTATTTTTTAAAATAAAAATAAAATATCATCAAATATATCAAATATTGTAATTATTTTTAAAGTAAAAATTTATATATTTAAAATTAAGATAGATGCAAAAAATATATGAACAAATCTTTCTAAATTTGATATTTAAAAATAATAACTTTAAAAATCCTAAATCTTAAGATGCTACTCTTAAATTATGCTCCTAAAAAAATTAGGAAAAATCTTTAAAAATCTTAATCTAGTATTTATTTCTTAAGGTATTTTATCTTTAAAAAAACTAAATAAAACATTACCATTCAAAATTAACAATTTTATCTCTTTAATTTTCTTCTCCAAATTAATCTTTACTGGCAGATCTAAAACCCCTAAGAGTTCATAAATATTAAATACCAACATACAAAAATATAATAGCACACTCCCATTCCTTAAATATTGTTCTCCAAATTAATCTTTTTTTCACAGATCTAAAGTCTGAAATACCAACATACAAATCTAATAAATCGCTACAATTTTTTTTTCTCCAAATTAATCTTTTTTAACAGATCTAAAGTCCCTATATTTACTTCATAAATATGAAACACCAACATACAAATCTAATAAATCGCTACTATTCAGAATTAACATTTTGTCTTTCCCTTCAATTTTCTTCTCCAATTTAATCTACTTTAACAGATCTATAACCCCCTGTTCATAACATTAAAAACCAAGCAGATCAAAATAAACAAGAGAAAATTATAAAAACTTCAAAATTAAAGTAAAACTGAATCCACTTAAAAAAGGCACTATTACATTAAAACCAAATTTATCAGAATAATATAAACCAGATCAGAAAAAATGAAAATAAAACAACCCTTAAAATGAGCATTATTTCATTTAAAACTAAATTTATCATTAAAATATAAACAACCAGATCAGAGAAAATAAAAGTAAAACACCCCTTATAATTTCTTTACCCATGATTTTCCCTTCAATAACCCATATCCCTCGAGATCCAAAGGCTTCCCAAAAGAATATTATAAAAACAACTAAATTTAAAATTAAAAAAATTATACAACTCTGCTTTTAACATCTTCTATGATTTTTCATGATGACCAACTACACAAGATAAAATCTGATCTTCCTTGATGACCAACAACACAAAATAAAATCAGATCTTCCTTTGAAAACCAACACCACAAAATAAAATCTGACATTATTGACTATCTTACCCCATTTCAGAAGAAGCTCCCTTGGTCTCCTTGGCTGACTCAACTATCTCTGGGTACATCTTGCACCTGCAATAATTAAATTCAACACATTTAAACAAAATAAATATAAAATCTTAAATAAAAAACGGTCATGACAATATAGTTTGAGTGAAGAAATAAACTAACCCAGTGCATCCATTGCCACACCCACAGTTATCTCCACACCCACACTTTCCACCACAGCAAGACATTTTTCCTCACTTTACTAACTCCAGAAAAACCTCAAAAAAAACTCTGTAAAGCAAACTAATTTGTTAGGAATGTAGTATGTGAGAAGAATGAAGGAAAGGCGTGGCTATAAAGGAACAGTCAAGAGTCCTAGCAGTACAGCATCACTTCAATATCTGGGCCACAAAAGCCTGTTCTGTGGCAGATCCGGTGACACCTGTACCCCTGCATGTGGGTTGGTCTTTCCTATGTCTTTATTCTACTCTGCTAAGTGTGTGGTCAATGCTTCACCACGTTGTGTCCTTTTTCTGCTTTGCTGACGTGTCAGGACAACAAAGGACAACCGGGCAAGCAGAGAATTGCACGCCATTTGAATATCTTTCCTACGCATCGGCGGTTGAGATCGTTTGAATGAGTTTGATGCGAATCGCAGCCGTTGATGAGAATGTGGCACTATCGTGCCTGTCTTTTCAGCGCATAATTTCAGCTGAGTAGCTTTATTGCGGTGGGGTGGCCCACCAGATGGGTATAAAATTAGGAGGTTTTATAGGGCTGCTTTTCCTTACAGATATGCATCAAATCAATATCTCGTTTTTGGGTTAGAATTTGGTCAATGTCTTTAGGAAAAGGTCAAAATAATAGAATAGTTGGTCTGCGATTTTTTCATCAAGATGTAACAACAAAATTGAAGGAGAAAATGATGGTGGAATCTAGCCATCTGAATCTAAGTCTTACCAAGAGGAGTTTTTTTTGTTTTTTTTGAAGTCTTTCTTTGGTAACATTTTAGGGAGTTGGAAAATAAAATTAAGTCCTTTTTTGATAAGATTTAGAATCTCGTGGTCGGATAGATGCTTCCATGTAAAAAATTGATATAAAAAAATACACAATTAGGTAAATCTAGAAACATCGTTTATTCAACATGGACTTCTAGATATTTGATGCTTTTGAGTTAATTAAATTACTTTTAGCTGTAATTATATCATTATTTTCAAATGTAGAAGTATTGGGCTGTTATTTATATTTACATACTCTTAGTGGTTTTTGTCAATAAACCAATAATGTTGCTAGGGAGCAGTTTATAGTTGGGTTAGATTCCCCCTTAGATAAGTAGGGCCCCTACAATTCTATGGCACGAGACCCTACTATGGTGTAATATAGATATCTCTTTTTAAAGATTATGTTAAGTTTTTTTCTATGAATTTGCATATGTGTTTCTAGACTTTGGGGGAAGGGGCTCAATCATTCAAGTTCTAATAGTTGCCTACTAGTATAACTAGAAATTGGAAAAAAAGAAATAGATCAATTGTACATCTTTATTGGTACCAATAATGCACGATTACCAAGGCATTTGTGCATAAGCATTGCAAATATTGTGGTGGTCAAAGTGAATGGTTAATGGGGCAATAGAGAATATGTATTGGCCATCAACTCAAAACGATTACCTTTTTTTGCTAAAGGGTTGTAGCTCAATTGGTTGAGTTGGTGAGAATGATGGTATGTGATATAGAAGTTATCCACCAAGGATCAACCACCAAGAAAAACGTTTCGGCCAAGTTTAATTCTTAAGTGAAGTTGACAAATTGGACCCCCCGCATGTGGTTACTTAGCTAAAGGTAACTTGGTGTTTAGATGTATGCTTACTCAAATTGTTGTAATCTCCTGTATAAAGGAAGAGATCTCAACATTTATGTATTCTGACTTGTTTCCATAAATAAAGACCACTTTCTGGGCCCTGTGTGCATGCATAATAAATCCCATCATGTCCATCATTACTACCTAGAAACCAAGACAATAGCTATAAGCACTTAAGTTGGATATGAAGAAAACCAAAACAAATGTCAAGATTTGATGTACTATTTAAAAGCCTAGGATGTGTGAAGTTATCTATAATTACTATGGGTACCCTTCTTCTAATTAATTCTATGACTATTTTTATTTTCCCTTTTTCAAATTTTGCTCTTTTGCCAAAGCATGTAATAGAATTTGTTGTTAAAGATAGCCGGTTTCCACAATCCATGACAATGTTGACATGCTTCCTAAAACGATTATTGATGTTGAAAAAAATGACACACAATGGTTTCCCAAAGCATGCCAGTAGAATTTGTTTTACTATGTCAATTTATGTTGTTTCTTTTTGGATTTGAGGTTTTTTTGGAGTTACAAATTGTTAGAGTTAAGTATTAATTATGTTAATTAATCTTTACTCCCTTCTTAAGATGTCAACTCCCTTTTGCTTTAGTTAAAAACACATGCACTAGTTATTCTAATCTCATGCATTAGTCGTGTAATAGTTAAACTAATTATTATATGCACTAGACTTCGCTTTTCAAGGCTTTCGATCTCCTTTATAAGGATGATCCATTGTACATTCAATTCATTCATTATTTGAGGATATTTTGTTCTTCATATTTTTGAGTCAAACCCTTGCCCTCTTCTTGTCTCTACTTCCTTGTAACAAGTTTTTGTATGTAGGTGATCTTTGGGTTTTGTGGATTTGTATTGCTCAAATCCTACACAAATGATATTTAATTTATTATTATTTGTTATTTTTTCAATTGAAAAAAGGTCGAATAAAATTGAATAATCTATATATTTGAAATCTTAGTAGAGTTATCTTTGACAAAAAAAATTAATGCATATATTGAATGCAATTTCTTTTACTTAGTCCATCATCATCTAAAATTAAAAAGTTTGAGCAACAATCTTAGAGTCTATAATTATATTTTTACTTTAATTAATTTGAAAATTCATTTATCTATTTTCATATTGGTTGATAATGAGAAAAAGTAATACATAAGTGGAATTATTACAAGTATATTTTATTACATTTTCAATGCATTAAATTCTTGTGATAAAAGTTCAACTATATCAATAATGTATTATTCAAACATCAATTCATGACTCAAATTTCAACCATATCAATAATGTATTATTCAAATAGCAATTGGAGCCTCAAATTTCAACCTTAATAATGAATCCCAACATGTCCATCATTAATACCTAGAAGCCAAGACAATAGCTATAAGCACCTAAGTTGGATACATGAAGAAAATCAAAATAAATGTCAAGATCTGATGTACTATTTAAAAGTCTAGGATGTAAGAAGTTATCTATAATTGATACTGGTACCCTTCTCCTAATTACTTTTATAACTATTTTTATTTTTCCCTTTTCAAATTTTGTTCTTTTGCCAAACATGTACAATAGAATTTGTTGTTAAAGATAGAAGGTTTCCACAATCCATGACAATGCTGACATGCTTCTCGAAAAGATTGTTGATGTTGAAAAAAAATGACACACAATGGTTTCTCAAAGCATGTCAATAGAATTTATTTTACTATGTCAATTTATGTTGTTTCTTTTTGGATTTGAGGTTCTTTTGGAGTTACAAATGATATAATTTATTATTATTTGTTATTTCTTTCAATTGAAAAAAGGTCGAATAAAATTGAATAATCTATATATTTGAAATCTTAGTAGAGTTATCTTTGACAAAAAAAATTAATGCATATATTGGATGCAAATTCTTTTACTTTGTCCATCATCATCTAAAACTAAAAAGTTTGAGCAACAATCTTAGAGTCTATAATTATATTTTTATTTATAAATTTAAAAATCCATTCATCTATTTTCATATTGGTTGATAATGAGAAAAAGTAATACATAAGTGGAATTATTACTTATATTTTATTACATTTTCAATGCATTAAATTCTTGTGATAAAAGTTCAACTATATCAATAATGTATTATTCAAACATCAATTCAAGACTCAAATTCCAACCAGATCAATAATGTATTATTCAAATAGAAATTCGAGCCTCAAATTTCAACCTTAATAATGAATCCCATCATGTACATCATTACTACCTAGAAGCCAAGACAATAGCTATACGCACTTAAGTTGCATACGAAGAAAACCAAAAAATATGTCAAGATATGATGTACTATTTAAAAGCCTAGGATGTTTAAGAAGTTATCTATAATTACTACTGGTACCCTTCCCCTAATTACTTCTATGATTTCTTTTATTTTCCCCTTTTCAATTTTTTCTCTTTTGCCAAAGCATGTAATAGAATTTGTTGTTCAAGATAGTAGGTTTCCACAATCCATGACAATGCTTGCATGCTTCTTGAAACAATTGTTGATGTTGAAAAAAATGATACACAATCATTTCCCAAAGCATGTTAGTAGAATTTGTTGTATTATGTTAGTTTATGTTGTTTCTTTTTGGATTTGAGGTTCTTTTGGAGTTACAAATGATATAATTTATTATTATTTATTATTTTTTCAATTGAAAAAAGGTCGAATGAAATTGAATAATCTATATATTTGAAATCTTAGTAGAGTTATCTTTGACAAAAAATATTAAGCATATATTGGATGCAATTTCTTTTACTTAGTCATCATCATCTAAAACTAAAAAGTTTGAGCAACAATCTTGGAGTCTATATTTAAATTTTTATTTAATAAGTTTGAAAATTCATTTATCTATTTTCATATTGGTTGATGATGAGAATAAGTAATACATAAGTGGAATTATTACTTATATTTTATTACATTTTCAATGCATTAAATTCTTGTGATAAAAGTTCAACTATATCAATAATGTATTATTGAAATATCAATTCAAGACTCAAATTTCAACCATATCAATAATGCATTATTCAAATAGCCATTTGAGCCTCAAATTTCAACCTTACTAATGTTTTGTTATTGATTGCATGACAATAAGCACTGTTATAACCATCATAAAATTAATTATGCCTTCAACTTTCCATAAAATTTCATTGTTGACTTTTAAATCAATAATTTTTTTAGAAGTGCATTATATAGGCTTATGCACTAAATATATTATTAATTATATGTTTGCAAAAATTGATTAATGCCTAACAAAATTGTGTGTTATTATCTAATATAATTTTATTACATTCTGCAAAAACATACTAGTAAGAATTTATGCCATTTGCCATCATTGACCTAAAATTACTACAACAGTACAATATTTATGCAATCTAATAGTTAGTAACCTTCACTCTAAGTGTGATTTCAAATATTAAATCATTAATATGAACCAAATCCAATGTGGTCAAGCAAATAGTTGATCTAAAAATTGTGGCTGCTCTAACTTTAACTTGGAGCTATTTAAGTTCACAAATAGATGTTTTCTAATAACTCTATTGTGATGCTCAACAAAAATAATTGGTACTTCACAATCTTTTATCTCTACAAAATAAACAAACTAATCAATCTTAAGAACCAATGCAATGAGTCTCTTATTAAAAATAATTGTGATATCTTATTTTAAATAAAATTTACATGGTTTTTGATATGTTTATATAAAACCCAAAAGCTATATTAATTTATGAGAAATAGGTTATAAGAAATATACATAGTACTATTAGTGTAAATTATGTGACATATTTTATATTAATATATTATTTTTTCTCTTAGATATTATTAAAATTTATGTCTATCATTATTCTAAAATAAATAATTAAATAAACCTGATCTAAAATCAATTTAAAAATTCTTCCTTAAAATCCTCACTGAAATTTAAAATCAACTCTTTTATGTCAACTTGAAACCCCAAAAGTTAACACTTCTATTAACATCAAAAACCAATACGACAACAAAGCTATTAACTTTTAATTCTAACTATCTTGAAGTAATTTTAATCATCACAAATCTATAGTAGTCATAATCTATACAAAAGTGTATCACACTTGTAATATAGACATTAATAAAAAATGGTTGAAATAAATAACATCTTACTAGTTAAAGCGATCTACTCTTTTGTGTAGATTCAACTTCAAATCATTTTTAGGATCATGAGAAAATAAAAAATACTAAGAAACTAAAAATATATTTCAGAAAAACCCATTGCTTCAATTTTTGGAAGCCCAAAATTTAAAATTTTTAAGTCATTTTTAATTTAAAATTTATAATTTACGTCTTTTCTTCTAAAACCTTAACTTTGACGCGAACTGTTTGACAAAATGTCTGAAAGAAACATGGTCTCATGAGCGTGCGATTGCAGAATATGCATTCGATGCTAATTTGTTGATCCAACGGCACGCGAACTGTTTGACAAAATGTCTGAAAGAAACATGGTCTCATGAGTGTGCGATTGCTGAATATGCATACGATGCTGAATTGTTGAAGAGGCTTTAGAATCTTTTAAACAATATAGATCGGTTTTGTGAGTTCATGATCCAAGATATATGGCTCAAGGTCATATTCCATGTATGAAGTTTGGCATGGCTCAAGGTGGATGCCACTGTGACAAAAATTGTAAAACAGGGGAGCACTGCTGCTGCCTACAGCACTAGAAACTCTTCATTTCAACCAAGTTTGAAGCCATATCAGCTTGTTGGGGTTAATTTTCTACTCCTTCCGCATAGAAAGAGGCTTGAAGGAGGAGCTGTGGTCCCTCTTAGAATTTATGATGCCGAATGTTTGTGAGACTGGTGATGTGGATTTGAAGAAGATTTTGGGTGCTTCAGAAGAAGACAGAGACTTGATTGCTCGTATCAAATCAATATTGGGGTCATTTATTTTAGAGGCACTTGGAATTATATGTTATGCAACAATTGGTACAAAATAATCATAAGGTAGAGATTTTGACAGTGGTTCCAGAATAAGTTGATGCATATAAAGAGGATATTGAAGAGTTAGAATGGATGATTACAGGATATGCACTGATCTAATATGTTGAAAAGGCTTTGTAAACTTTTAGTCTAATGCAATAGGCGTATGTAGAGCCAAACTCCACAAAATTGGCCAAATATCCTACCAGCCCGAGCAATAACAAAAAGCTTTAAAATAGTACATGGGCAGCTTCAAGGTACGAAGAACAGAGTATTTTGGTTATAGTCCATAATTGTAAAGCCTTGCATTTGATCAATTTGTTGTCCCTTCATAGAACCTTAGGTCAATGAGAGGCCATTTAGATTTTGATCTCTAAGTTAGAAATTTAAAATATCAAATTTTGAACAATATCTTATTAACTTATAATTGTGTATTGATTAATTTAAAATATTATCATAATTTAAAATATGTTGGATTAATTTGAATAATATATAATATAAAATAATAAATATAATTATAATAATACCTACAAATAAAAAATATTAATAAATATATAATATATAATATTAAAATTATAATGATGATGAGTTTTGCACAATCATTATTGTAGAATATAGTAAATTAAATTATAATAGTATTAAATTAAAAAATATTTACTTTATATAAATTATGATATATAATAATAATGAAAATAATATATTTAACATTTAAGAATTATTTAAAAATATTAAATGTCTAAATATAAAAATATATAGATTGAGTAGTCAAGATTTGTAAGTTAGAATTGTGTCTGGTTTTAGTCGGGATTTGTAAGTTGGAATTCTATTTAGATTGATCAATTATTAAAAGTACTCCTTTTAATTGAATTCATGGTCTGCCCACCTGCAATAAACATTACAATCCAAGAGCTATAGTTTCCATCAATTTTAGTCAGGATTTGTGCTTAGCCTATTCATTTGAGGTATGGTGTATTGGGAATTGATTTTCATTTGATGTATGGTGTATTGGTAATTGATTTATGTCTGAAACATTAAAATTTGACTGTCCCTGCTGAATAAGTATTGTTTTTGAATTCAATTGTGTGTGTGTGTTTGTATTTTTTTTAAATTGAGTTGTTGAGCCTCAAGCCTAATATTAGGCATGCTACAAATTTCATACTCATTTTGATGACTATATTGGCTAGTAAAGACTATAATTAGATTCCTACCAAGCTTGAAATTTCTAATAAGGTAATCCAAACCATCAAATGATCCAGTAACAAGTGGATCTTCTATTACATGCAAGAAACATTACAATTTATGATAAGGTAATTTTTACCCCGTCTTTTGAATTCATGATCTACCTACTTGTGTCATAACCTGATAGCTGACTTCCTAAGTCTAGGCAGAAAGAACAAGAGTTATATCTGCCTTGTATGATTAGGAGTCACCTTCGTTTGATTGAGTAATAAAAACTATTTTACTTGACATAACTTTTGACTTATTTCCGCTGTGTAAGGAATTGTTTGAGAGGAAAACGTATTAATAACTCCACTTTTGATGTGAGTAGAACGGGCATTGTTGTCGAATGTTTGGAAATCCACCGTGTAAAGCCAGATGGATGAAAAAGATGCATATTAGACCATCTTAACGTGGGGATATCTTCTCTCCATGTGCGACACGTCTAAGAGTAGAACAAATGCAATAGGGAGTGGTGCACGGGTTTAAAGGAGAACGTGCACCATTAGTTTTAAAGAGCATTGCACAAGATTAAAGAGAGGGAGCACACGAGATTAAGAGGGGAAGCACGCAACGAGAAGCTGGAAAGGGGGCTTATGTAGAGGACTGAGAATAATTTTGAAAGAAAAGAAGCTCGTACAAGTCTAGAGAAGCTTGGAGGGCCCAAAAATTTTCAAAATTCTTCGTTTCTTGCCAAGTTCCTTATTTTGTTATTTTCAACAATAGTATTATGACTCAATGCTTAGAAATATCCTTCATAATTAAAGGCAGTGTAACCTCTCAAATTTTGTTTTCATTCTCATGTGATTTGTTTGTGATTTTTTTTTTTAACAAATCAAAAAGATTTATAAATCTTTTAAACTACGTTTCAGTTGTATGGGAAATGGTACTACATTTTTTGAGAAACGTTTTCAAAACAATCAATAGGAACTCTTTTTTTTTTGTTATTTACCATTAGACTTTACTCTCTATTGCAAGGAAACTACGTCAGCCTTAGAATTTTTTGGAATGATTTATAACAGAGCACCTCCTTGAAAATGGAATATGTATTGAATGGTGTAGGTTAGTGTACTGGAAGAATCTTTAGATCCACTGCTAAAGGCCAAGATGACTTCATATTCCTCTTTTGTAACTTAAAATAATCTTTTCCATGAGCAATATGCTATTTTACCAGATGCGTATACCTTTTCCTATTCCTTGCGTCGAGTTTCATTTTGAAATCAAGATGTCCAAACAAGTTATAGTTTTTGAATGTGGATCTTTAGGATTTCAGTCTTGAAAACTTGTTGATTACTTAGAACCGATTAAGGGAAACATTGCAAAAGTTGTGGAATATTAAAACTCAAAAGTGGTATTTTTTAAAAAATCCTTTCTTGAATTCGTAATGAAATACTAATTGAATAGCTAAATTGATACTTATATTTTGGTATACCATTACTCAATGATAATCATATTGTCAAGTTTATAATTGAAAATTAGAAACATATTAGTGGTCTTTGGTTCATTTAAAACTGCGATAGGAGGTATGAGAACATCCTGTAGCATTGGCTTGTTTCACAAATTTACGAAAATATAGATTTCTTTTAAATACCTTATATCTATAATTAAGTTTATATTGTACAGGTAAGAAGTAAAAAAAAAAAAATAGTAAAAACAGACAACACAGTTGACAACCTTCGTATGGAAAACTTAGAAAAAAAACTTGCTTGTTGTTTGTATAATTTAATCTATGACAAGAACTACTACGTAAACTTCCATAGTAGTAGAAAGACTATAAGAAACATTGAAATATAAATTTTCTATATCATTACTTATGTGACTGAGTTTTTATAATCGGTAAGGAGTACTATGGTCTTGCTAGTAGAAAACTGATTATTTTAAAACATGGAAGATTTACCAAACTGATTTTTTCTCTATGAGAGGGTTAAACTTGGATTTATGTTTCCTTAAATGTTTTACTTAATTTCTTTTGAGGAAAGATATCATGAGAAAGGGTGTCGAATATGAGGAAATAGAGAAGGGTAAAATTAATTTATTTTACCTGCCAGTAAAAATCTAGTTATTTATGCTTAGACCTAAGCCGTGTAAACACATAATGGAATTTGTATTGTGTATGATAAAGTAGTTAGTTCACATCTTGCACCAAATTCCTTTCCGATCCATCAATGCCAAGTTGATAGATCACTCGAGTAGGGTCGATGAGCTCTTCATTTTAGGATGAGCCCCAGGGGAGCTAACCACTCTGTGGTTGGGCAGAATAAATGCATGGATCATATTTCCATCTTGAGATTTGCAGATGGATGATTGATTGTCCAGTGGCATAGGAGATAGGAATATGTGGATGGATGACTTATAGTCTGATGGCATATATTTTGGATATCTTGTATCATTTCGTCTTTATGGTCATGGGCTCTATTGTATTTGCATCTATGTACTTTGATGTTTTATATTCGACAGTATGGTCGACATCCCTTATCTATTATTTACCATTTTGCACTATTCGACAGTATGGTTGAATTTATTTATTGTATTGAGGATTTTTGACATTATTCAAAATATTGTAATTTAAATGTTTCATAGAAATGGAATTTTTATTGTGGAAAAGTCTTTATATCTTGTAGACTTTGTTTTAGATATCGACCTTCTGAGTATTTCTATTATAGATCTTACATGTCTTGTGTGTTTAAGTTCTGGTCTTTACATGTGGTATCAGAGTTGTGTTTAAACACTCAGACGTTGGTCTTCTATTGCTAAGTTGTGTACTCATGCTTGGCGCAGGAAGTTATTTAACACCATGAAAACTAGAAATAGTAATAGGGGAAGATTCAGTAATGGATGGGTCAATGAGGAACAAAATCCAAGGATGGATGAGATCCTAAACCTCTTGGTAGAACTAATGAACCTCTTGCAACAACAAAATAACCGTATGGAACAACTTGAATAGAATGCAAGGGGTAGACAGAATGAAGAGGAAAGAAGAAAGAGGGAAGAGGATCAGAGACTTGAAGATCAACATAAACTGGATGAGGACCAACGTTTGGAAGCACTGAGAAAAGAAGAAGAGGATAGGAGGAATGAAGAGTAGCAGAAATAAAATGCAGATCATGGGGTTGTAAACTCACCTAATAACAAAGAAAGAATAACATAAGATTTGAGTAAGGACCTCAAGAAGGTCATACCTCCTACATTTGATGGTAAGGCCATCAGTGATGCTATTGAGGTATGGATAGTATCCATGGAAATGTATTTTCATGTTCGTAACCATTCAGGTGAATCTAGAGCTATGTGGGGTGCTTTTCAGTTGGTTGGTGAGGCTGGTACATGGTGGGACAATGAAATGGATGAAAAGAGGATGCAGCTTGGTAATATCTCTTGGGAGGAATTCCTACTACTTTTTCGTAAGAGGTGGATACCTCAGCTATACTATGATAGGAAAGTGGCTAAATTCCAAAACTTGATTTAGGGAGTTTTGACTATCACTGAATACCATGAGAGATTCTACCACTTGGTAAAGTATGTACCTCAATATAAATAGGATGAGTGGTTTAGAACCCGCAAGTTTATTCTTGTATTACGTCCAGAAATAGGATTAGAAGTGGATATGCATGAACCTAAGACTATGGACTTTGCTTTCAGGAAGGCTTTGAGACAAGAGCAAAAACTAAAGTAGGTATCTTCAATCAGAGTGAGTCAAAGGACTAGTACACCTCAGGGATATAAGAGGAAGTTTCAAGATAATAAACCAAAGGACACTGGTTAGAAACAGGTGTAGAATATGAGAGGCAAGGGAATAGGTAATGCTGGAAGGAACAACAAGAATGACAATAGGAGGAATAAACCTGATGGTAAGCATGGACCATGAGATGGTTGCTACACTTGTGGAGGTGACCACTATGCTAGTGTTTTTCCTCAGCGATCAACCCATAGAGATCAGAAAGGACCTCGAACTCAGCACCAGATTCATGTAGTTGTGAATAATAGACAAGTTGATTTTTAGGGAATGCCCATTTAGATGGCCGGTAAGCTTCTTGGTCATGATATTTCTATTTTGATTGATACTGGAGCTACTGAATGTTTCATAGATCCTAGACTTATTTATAAATTGCTAGTTAGAGCATGATATATGTTAGAACCAAGGATGGTATAATATGGAAATAAGGCAGAGCATAAGGTTGAACAATGTTTATCTTGTAGTGAGATTGAACTTCTTAATTTTCAAACGCAAGTAAACTTTTACGTTGCACCTTTAGGATATATGATGTCATTTTGGGCATCAATTGGTTAACAGAACATAAGGCCATAGTGAACTGCAAAGATAAAATAGTAGAATGCCTTGATGATGCAGGTAATCATGTAATACTCTGGTGTGAAAAGGTCTTTTGAACTTAGATAGATTTTTGTCATGCAATTGAAAAAGGAAAAGAGGAAGGGGTGTATGATGTATGTGGCTTATGTCAAAGATCTAGACACACCTCCTAGTTTAGAAGATTTCCCTATTCTACATGAATTCAAGGATGTTTTTTCAGAGGATTTACCTAAGTTACCTCCAAAGAGAGAATTTTATTTCTCAATTGATGTGGTGCCTGGAACTAAACCTCAATCCAAGGCTCCATATCGAATGACCACTATTGAAATGTATGAGTTTAAGGTGCAATTGCAATAACTCTTGGATAAAGGGTTTATTCGCCCTAGTGTTTCACCATGGAGAGCTCCAATGATCTTTGTGAAGAAGAAAGATGACACCTTACAATTGTGCATAGATTACAGAATGCTTAATAAGGTGACCATTAAGAATAAATACCCTCTTCCATGGATAGATGAACTTTTTGATCAAATGAAGGGAGCAAATGTGTTCTCCAAGATTGATTTGAGATCTGGATATCATCAACTTCAGATTAAAGAGGAGGAAATATCTAAAACATTTTTTAGGACAAGGTATGGGCATTATGGATTTGTAGTCTTACCTTTTGGATTGACAAATGCACCTGCAACATTTATGAACTTAATGAGCAGTGTGTTCAGGGATTGCTTGGATAAGTTTGTAGAAATTTTCACTGATGACATTCTTATTTACTCCAGAGTATGGAGGAACATGAGGAACATTTGTGGATAGTTCTAAAGCATCTAAGAGAAAATAAGTTGTATGGGAAACTATCAAAGTGTTCTTTCTATAAGAAAGAGATTCACTATTTGGGTCATATCATTTCTGTAGATGGAATTACAGTGGATCTGGCAAAGATCAAAGCTATTCTTGAGTGGCCAACTCTTTAGAATGTGAGTGAAGTGATAATTTTCATGGGACTTAAAGGATATTACAAGAAATTTGTGGAGGGATTCTCCAAAATTGTAGCACCTATCACTTCTCTTCAGAGAAAAGGGAAAAGATACGAGTGGACAAATGTATGTGATAGAGCATTCCAGTTATTGAAACAAAAGCTCACATCCGCTCCTATCTTGATCATACTAGATCCTAATGGACACTTTACAATTATCACTGATGCTTCAGGTGAAGGTCTTAGTGGTGTTATCATGCAAGGTGGTAAAGTAGTGACTTATGAGTCACAAAAATTGAAATGGTATGAGGTTAACTATGAACCTCATGAATTGGAATTGGTAGAAATTGTTCATGCTTTAGAAATGTGGAGACATTACCTTTTGGGTAAGCCATTTGAGTTAAAGATAGATCACATGGAACTTAGGTATATCTTCACACAACCTAATCTCAATGCTAGAAAAAGACGTTGGTTAGAGTTTATGAGTGAGTATGATTTTGGTATTGAGTATATTAAGTGATGCAAGGCAGGGGTCAAGAGGGGCCAAAAAATGGCACACCTTGATGATCCAAGCCTACTAAAAAATATGAGAAAGAAAACAAACACAAGAGTGAGAGAGAGAATGCTAGATCTTTCATATATTTACATCAATTGAACCATACATGCCGGGCTGTAAGGCCTTCCCAGTTACAACATGATATTACAATGAATTTTAGAAGTCCTCAAACATGCGATGATCTATTACAACTCTTCAATCTAATGTCTACTATCTTCTCTCTAAAACTGTCTCTCTAAACTACAACCAAACAACTACATTTATACAAGAGGATACCAAACTAAGTCGGCCTTCAGATCCATAATTAACTGAAGTAATGGTCAAATCTAGGACCACACACTTCCCAATGATGGATACAAATATTAAATCTGTGATCCAATATAAATGCACAAGTCGGCCTCAACAGAAACTAAAACTAAACCCGTCGGTGAGCAAGGATGACCGAGCAACAGACAAGCAACGTCGAGCACCAGTGAGACAACTAACCACCCAGGAAATGACCAACCACACTCGGTAACCAAAGGAAACCAATGAACTTGGTTAAAGAAGAAACCAAGCAACACAAACAAACTCCAAAATGTTTTTGGTGACACAAGATTGCCAAGGACCCGAGATGCTCCTGCATCAGACACCTGGGGTTATTTTGAAATGATTCTCTGAATCATTTGGTAGGTATGATTCGAGCTACATCCAACTCAGACTATGAAATCCATGAACTATCTTCCATCAGTCTATTCTTCCACTTTACCAGATATTCCATATACTATTTTCCTCCTGTGCTCTTGCCAACTCTTTGATTCAGAATTTGTTCAACTTCTTCATTCTGCTTCTTAGGATAATTTGTCGATACTGTCATTTCTTCATCAGGTTCATGATACTCATACAAATCAGCAATGTTGAAGATCAATGATATGTCCATGTCATCAGGTAACTCAATCTCATATGTGTTTCCATTGTCAAATTTTCTCAAAATCTTGCAAGGTCCAAACTTCTTCATCTTTAGCTTTCCATATGTTCCAACAAGAAACTAACCTTTCTTCAAATGAACCATCACTTCATCACCAACATAAAAAGTCTCATGCCTTCTTGATCTATCAGCTCTATCTTTGTATTTTTTATTACTATCTTCCAGCTTCAGCTTCACATCTTCATGCAATATCTTCATGTACTAAGCAAATTTCACTCCTTCAACACTTCTCTTATTTTCATCATCAATGTCTCTCAAATCAGATATTCCTCTCGGTTGTATGTCATTCACAATCTCAAATGGTCTTTTCCTAGTACTCCTATTCATTGAATTATTGTATGCAATCTCTGCTTGTGCCAACATAGAATCCCAATTGCTTGGTGTGTCTCCAACTAAACATCTCAAAAGATTTCCCAAACTTTTGTTTACAACTTCAGTCTGTCCATCAGTTTGTGGGTGAAATGTAGAACTATATTTCAACTCGGTGCCAAATTTCTTCCAAAGGGTCTTCCAAAAATATCCAACAAATTTAATGTCTTGGTCAAAGATAATACTCCTCGGTAATCCATGTAATCTAAAAATTTCCTTAAAGAAAAGATCTACTACATGTACTGCATCTGATGTCTTTCTACAAGGTATAAAATGTGTCATCTTAGAAAATCTATCAACAACAACAAATATAGAATCATTACCTCTTACTGTCTTTGGTAAGCCAAGAACAAAGTCCATACTGATGTTAATCCAAGGTTTCTCAGGTACAGATATCGGTACATACAAACTAGTATATTGACTTACTCCTTTCGCAACTTGACAAATTCCATAACTTTTCAAAAATTTCTAAACATCTTTGTTCAACTATGGCCAAAAGTACTTCTCCTTAAGCAAATTCCATGTTTTATCAATACCAAAGTGTCTAGCCAAACCACTACTATGTTTCTCTTTTATCAAATTAGTTCTCATTACTCCTCTCGGTATACACAACTGAATACCTTTGAACAAAATACCTTCCTGAATAAAATATTCATCCCATTTAGTATCATGTTGATCTTGAATAGGTGCTTTGCACTTTCTCCATGGCTCAGAAAAATCAGGGTCATTTTCATACAAACCTTTCATCTCATCAAAACCAAGAACTTCAATTTTCATCTCGGTCATCAAAGATCTCCTTCTACTCAATGCATCAACAACTTGGTTAGTGACTCCACTCTTATGCTTTATCACAAATGTATAGCTCTGCAAATACTCAACCCACTTCATATGTCTCTGATTCAACTTATTATGACTACCCAAATATTGTAAAGCCTTATGATCAGTATAGAACACAAATTCACTCGGTATCAAATAGTGTCTCCATTTCTTCAGTGCTTGAACAATAGCATAGAATTCTTGATCATACATAGAATATTTCCTCTAGCATCATTCAACTTTTCACTAAAGAAAGCAACAGGTTTACCTTCTTGACTCAACACAGCTCCAATTGCACTTCCACTTGCATCACATTCTACTTGAAATACTTTACTGAAATCAGGTAATGCCAAAATAGGTAATTCAACAACTTTCTACTTCAGACTCTCAAAACTTTTATCAGCTCCATGTGTCCACTTGAATTCTCTTTTGTCTCCTCTCATAGTCTTAGTCATAGCATTACAAATTGAACTGAAATTCTTTATGAACTTTTGGTAAAAACTTGCCAAACCATGAAATGATCTTACCTCACTAGCATTCACAGGTGTAGGCCAATTCAAAATAGCTTCAACCTTCTCAGGATCCATCTTCAAACCATCAGCTGAAATCACAAATCCCAAATACACAATCTCCTCTTACATGAATGAACACTTTTTTACATTTATCAGCAAATTTTCCTCTTTCAATCTTTACAAAACTTGTCTAACATGTAACAAATGTTCTTCTCTGGTCTTACTAAATATCATAATGTCATCAAGATACACAATCACAAATTTACCCAAGAATTTCTTCAAAACTTCATTCATCAGCCTCATAAAAGTACTCGGTGCATTAGTTAAACCAAAAGGCATAATCAACCACTCACACAAACCTTCTTTTGTCTTGAAAGCAGTCTTCCATTCATCACCTTTTCTGATTTTGATCTGATGATACCCACTTTTCAAATCAATCTTTGTGAAATACTTTTCTCCAGTCAAACTATCCATTATGTCATCCATCCTCGATATAGGAAACCTATACTTCACTATTATCTTGTCGATTGATCTCGAATCAGTACACATTCTCCATTATCCATTCTTCTTAGGTGCCAATACATCAGGTACTGCACAAGGACTCAAACTTTCTCTGATCAAACCTTTCTCCAGCAACTCTTGAATTTGTCGGTTCAATTCTTGATTCTCGGTAGGTGTTAGCCGATGAGGTGCCTTATTCGGTAAACTAGCTCCAGGGATTAGATCCATACAATGATCAATGCTTCTTTTCGGTGGAAAACCATCAGGTACATTATCAAAAATTATTTCACTATACTCGGTGAGTAACTTGTCAATCTCCTCAGGAACATTATCTTCTATTTTCTTACTCAGTTTGTTAGGAATCACAACAAAACATACATCATTTCTTTTCAAATCTTTCACAAAATTTCTTCCTTCCATCAAGAAAAATTTCATAGATGTGCAAACATTACTAACAAGTTCTTCCATCAATGGTAACAGGATTTATTTCTTTCCATCAGCCACAATAGTATACTTATGCAATCTTCCATCTTATATAGCATGCCTATCATATTGCCAAGGTCTACCCAACAAAATATGACAACAATCCATAGGCATGATATCACACAACACCTTATCATAGTATTTTCCAATTTTCAAATTCACATAACACTGTTCACTTACCAGGAGTGTATGCTCATCTTTGATCCATGAAATCTGATAGGGCTTTGGATGTTCCAACCTTTCCAACTACAATTTTGTGACCATCTCTTCCGATGCCAAGTTCTCTGAGCTACCACTATCAATGATTACCTTCCAAACTTTATCAAAAAATCTACATCTGGTCTTGAACAAACTTTTCCTTACCGGATCTTCCTTCTTTCTTTCATTCCACAGTGCTCTCCTTACCATCAAGTTATTTTCCTTCTCAAGTTCATTCAGTGGCTCTTCTTGCGCTACAAAATTTCTACTACTACTAGCCTTCTTACTTACTTGTATACATTCAAATGACCTATGTCCTTCTTCTCCACAACTATAGCAAGTTCCTCGAAAACTTCGACTACTATAACCACCTCGGTAGTTACTGCCTCTACCTCTAGATGAAATTTCACCTTTCCACTCAGTCTTTCCTTTGTCTAGATTTGTCTTTCCAGGTTCAGATCTACCAGTTTCACCATTAGATCTACCTCTTCCTCTAGGGAATCTACCACGTCTTCCTCTCTGTCTCTACTCATGTCTTTTGTTCAATTTCTCCTCGACTTTCAAAGCAAATTGATAAGCTTCTTTAATGTTCTCCAACTTGACCATACTAATTTCCTCTTGGATGGAAACCCTCAAACCATTCAAGTATCTACCAATTCTTTCCACATCATCCTCATCATGTCCAGATCTGATATCCAATCTATAGAATTCCTCAGTATACTATTTTACCGAGTTATCTTTCTGCCTTAGACTTTGCATTCTCTGAACTAGGTTAATCTAATAATCACAGGGTAAGAACTTTCCTTTCAATTTATTTACCATCTTATTCCATACCTTGATTTTGTCTTTACCTTTTCTTTTCCTATCCAATTGCAGATGTTCCTACCATAGGGATGCATGGCTTTTCAAATTAGTGCTTGCAATCTTCACCTTCTTATCTTCAGGGATATTTTCATATTCAAAATACTTTTCCATCTTAGTGATCCAGTCCACCAATTCATTAGAATCTAGCTTTCCACCATATTCAGGAGGATTGAAATGTGGTGTAGACTTAAAATTTGTCAAAGCCTTCAAAAATATTTTTTCACCTTGATCCATAATAGGTGGAGGTTATGCATTCGCTTGTTCTTCTTCAATCTCATCATCACTAACATCCTCAAGATGTCTACCTCTTCTTTGGGTTGTTTCAACTGCTTCTAGCCTAGTAACAATCTATCTTAGCATATCTGCTAATCCTGGATCTACATCTCACCTCCCACGAACCATCTTGACAACCCTCTACAATTGCAGGTTAGATCGCACTATGCTACCCCACAACAATCAACTAGGGCCTCAAGAGGAACCTACAAACCTAGATCCGTAGACCTAGATCAATATCTCACCTCACTCTGATACCACTTGACGCAAGGCAGGGGTGAAGAGGGGCCAAACAATGGCACACCTTGATGATCCAAGCCTGCTCAAAAACATGTGGAAGAAAACAAACACAAGAGTGAGAGAGAGAATGACAAATCTTTCATATATTTACATCAATTGAACCATACATGTCAGGCTATAAGGCCTTCCTAGTTACGACTTGATATTACAATGAATTTCAGAAGTCCTCAAACATGCAAAGATCTGTTACAAATCTTCAATCTAATGTCTAATATCTTCTCTCTAAAACTGTCTCTCTAAACTACAACCAAAGAACTACATTTATACAAGAGGATACCAAACTGAGTCGGCCTTCAGATCCATAATTAACCAAAGTAATGGTCAAATCTAGGACCACATGCTTCCCAATGATGGATACAAACATTAAATCCATGATCCAATATAAATGCACAAGTCAGCCTCAACAGAAACTAAAACTAAACCCGTCGGTGAGCAAGGATGATCAAGCAGCAGATAGGCAACTCCAAGCGCCAGTGAGACAACCAACCGCCTAGGAAATGACCGACCACAATCGGTAACCAAAGGAAACTAACCAACTTGGTTAAAGAAGAAACTGAGCAACATAGACAAACTCCAAAATGTTTTTGGTGACATAGGATTGCCAAGGACCCGAGATGCTCCTACATCATTAAGGGAAAAGAGAATAGAGTAGTGGATGCTCTAAGAAGGAGAAGACACATTTCTGCATTATCTACTTCTAGAACCGGTTGAGAGAATATGTGTTAGAGAATCTTTCAAGAGATGACCATTATGAGATGGTTAAGACAACATTACTTGTAGATCCATGAGATCATTGTTTTGATGGATACACTTTTGAGGATGATGGTATCATGAGATACCAAGACAAGATGTATATTCCCGATCGAGAAGGGTTGAGGAAGGTGGTTTTAGAGGAGATGTATTGCACTCCATTTTCAAGACATCCAGGGGTAAAAAAGATGATTGTCAATATGAGGCCATTGTATTTTTGGCCAGGGCTAAAGCGAGATGTGACAGCTTTTGTAGCCTAGTGTTTAGAATGTCAGTGAGTTAAGGTTGAACATGTCCACCCAGTAGGACTATTGTACCCACATGATATACCAGAGTATAAGTGGCAAGTCATCATTATGGATTTTATCCAGAGTTTACCCATGACACGATGCATACATGATGTAATCTTGGTTGTAGTTGACAAACTAACCAAGGTAGCTCACTTTATTCTAGGGAGCTTGAGATATGGATCTTTGGCTTTGGCCAAGAAGTTTGTCCAAGAAACCATACTTTCAGACAGTTATGCGGATAGAACCAACACTTTCAGATAGTTTCAAGATGGTGACAAGGTGTTTTTGCGTGTGAGACCACATAAAAGCTCAATCTATTTTGGAAAGTCTTCAAAGCTTGTATCAAGATATGTGGGTCCTTTTGATGTTTTGGAGGTCATCAACCCCGTTGCCTATAGAATTTCTCTACCGCCAGCTCTTTCCTGAATCCATAATGTCTTTCATGGTTCTTTGTTGAAGCCCTACCATCCAGATGCATCTCATATTCTTGGTTGGCATGCATTACAGGTTCAGGATCTGGGGATGGTGTTGGTATAGCCTACTGGTGCAGGAGCACCTAGGCTAACCTCCATTAGATAGTTAATTCTAGCTTGTACTTGACTCTAGCCAAGTCAAGAGCTTACTTTAATTTGTTTTAGGACCTTAGAAGGTCTCTTTCTATGTTGGCTAGGTGAGTTAGTCATTAGGACTAAGGTCACAATAATAGCCTTTGTTAGTTGTTTATTTAATTTCTTAAGTTAGAAGCTTAGCTTAGGTGAGAGTCTTTAATGTGTTCTAAACACATAATTTTTAATGTAAAGATGCCATAAGGTCATAAATGGACTTGGATCCTATAAACATAGGAGGTTATGAGTCCTAGAATATAGGATTGAGGCACATGACAAAGTTTCCAAGTGTTGAGAAGAAGTTGTCTTCAATTTTGTAATTATTGCAAAAGAGTGCATGCCATTCGGGTATCTTTGGATTCCCTAAGTTATAGGATGGCTATGCTATGGCCAATATTCCATAAAATGAATTAAATGGCATCTAATGATACCTAAGACTTGAACGCTAAGTTTCATTATGCATTGTAATAGTTTTAGAGAAAGTTAATAAAGCTCTGCAAGCATTTTCCAGTGAATTTTATGTTGTTTTGTGTTGACAGTCATACTTAATGGACTGAACAACTAAATATAATGCTGGATTAGTGTTCTATAGGTTTTTTATGAACTTTTTCATTTGAATAGCAGGTCGTTTTGAGTTCATCTAAGTACTGGTTTTGGGTGTTTTAGTTCAGGGAGTCTATTTCCAGCTTGTTTTGAGTAGTTTAAAGAGTCATGGCTCCTCCATGAAATCTAACCATGGATAATCATTCATGATAGATGGAAATGGTAGAGGAGTCATTTTTTTAAATATTTTTAGGAGTTAGGAGTTGTGAAATCATGAAGAACTATTTTATATGCTAGGCCCTAGGTGAGTTTGTGCAGCCCGGTTAGACGTCTAGAGGTGAAAAGAGTGAAGAAACATTGCATGGTTGCACGGTTCTGTACTGCTCCAGGAATTTTTCATGAAGGTAAACATCATATCTAACCATTTTGTTAAGATAGAAGCCATACCAATCTTTTAGGATTTGGTTTGAGCAAGTTTTCTATCAAAACCACAGTTCAGTCCTAGAAATTAGGCCTATTAGGCCTCTTGTCCTTGTTTGTAGGAACCCCCTGTACAATCATTGTCAGACCCAGAAACTTTGTGAACCTTTTAAAACTTCTGAAAGGGTATCCAAAACAAGTCTTATTTTTTCAATTTTTTTGGAAAAGTTTTGCAAGAAACATCAAAAGGTGACTGTAAGGGCTACTAGAATAGGCCTATTTTTAAGGTCAATTCATGATGATTCATGGAATCCGGTTAGAAGATGATTGAAGACCATTTCAAAATGGATAAAAAGGGAAAGAATAAGGATATTTTCATTAAGGATAATACCCTTGCAATGTTGGAGCATGTTTATGGAGATTTGGCACTTAGAGCCTTCTAAGTGAGTGTGGAGAAGTGAATCAAAACTAGGGTGTTGATCATTCAAGGTGAAGTTTTCAGAGATTGACTCTTATAGCAGAGTTTGAATAGGTATTAGTTAATGATCTAAGCCTATTGGAAGATCCTATAGAGGAATAGGATACTAGGAGGCAAGTGAAGTCTCTTGGAGGGTGTGAAAACAAGCCTTGGAGCTTATCATACACCATATTGGTATCAGAGCTTGGTTGATCAAGCTTGTGGTTAATGTTTCAATCTTCTGAATCAGTAGGAGAGAATACACCAGCTAGAGCCATGGTGACTAATGCTGAACTAGCAAAGAAGGTTGAGGAACAAGAAGAGGATAACAAATTGTTAAGGCAAAGACTAGCTCAAATGGAGCAGCTCTTGGGTGAAGTCCAAGACAAAGCTGATAGGGTCAAAGAGAAGATTGACCTTAAAGAAGAAGCTGAAGCAAAGGAGAAGGAATTAGAGTTGGAAGAAGAAGCACCAACTCCTAACCCTATTCTTCCTGAAGAGCCATTCTTAAAAGCATTGAAGGCATTGAGTGGCAAGGCTTTAGAAGGTGTCCCATTCTTTAGTGGACAAATGGATCTAGATTCAATTGTGGATTGGATTGATAGCATAGAGAACCATTTTGAATGTGATGGTATCTTTGAAGCACAAAAGGTAATGGTGGCCAAGTCTAGACTAAGAGGTTCAACTCTTACTTGGTGGAAGTTTGTGCAAACTGAGAGAGAGAAGGATGGAAAAGGTCCTATTGTGACATGGAAGGGTATGGTATCCAAAGTCAAGAAAACCTACCTTCCTGATGACTATGAAGTTCAAATTCATAGAAGGAGACACAATCTTAGGCAAAAAGATTTGGATGTCCAAGCATATACCGAGGAGTTTCAAAAATTTTGTTTGAGGTCCAAGGTAGTTGAAGATGAGAGCATCAAGCTAGCAAGGTATTTGAATGGCCTCAAATGGTCTATTCAAGAGGAGATGAGCCTAGTGAACTTCAAATCCATTAGGTAATGCTATCAAATGGCCTTGAAGATAGAGGAGAAAAGCAAGAGAAAACAAGAAAGCTCCAAAGGAAGAGGCAAAAGCAAAGATACCAAAGGTCAAAGAGGTGGCTATGGTGGAAGAGGTTCTGATTCAAGAGCTCAAGGTGAGGTAAAATTGAATGAGCAGCAAGAAGGAAGTTCAAGTAGAGGTGGTAGAGGAAAAAATTCTAACTCTAGCTTTAGAGGAAGAAGTGGAGGTTCATCACAAGGAGGAAGAGGTAATTATTTTGCCAATATGAAATGCTACCATTGCAATCAAATGGAACACCCTGCCTATAGATGCCCTGAGAAAGGTGGCTCATCACAAGGAGGTGATAAGAGAGCTAACCTTGTTCATGAAGACACAAATGCAATAGATAAACATTCTGAGATTCCATTAAATTCAGAGGAAGGAGAGAACCTCATGATGAGGACTCTAATCAAGGAACCAGTGAAGGAGGAGCCAAGC
The DNA here is from genome assembly GCA_027943335.1 of Chamaecyparis obtusa. Taxonomy (NCBI): domain Eukaryota; kingdom Viridiplantae; phylum Streptophyta; class Pinopsida; order Cupressales; family Cupressaceae; genus Chamaecyparis; species Chamaecyparis obtusa. The sequence goes on along the minus strand of BSBK01004571.1, from coordinate 442,263 downwards.
CAAAGGAGAGCTTTGTTTAGAATCAAATGCAAGATAATGGGAAAAGTATGCAGGGTCATCATTGATTCAGGCTCTACTGATAACATAGTGTCAAAGGAAGTAGTCAACAAGCTCAAATTGAAAAGGATATCCCATACAAATCCTTACAAGGTCACTTGGCTCAATAAGGGTCAACATGTGTTAGTGAATGAGCAAGCATGGGTGGAGTTCTCCATTGGAAGGTACAAAGACAAAGTTTTATGTGATGTGTTTCCTATGGATGCATGTCATTTTCTCCTAGGTAGACCTTGGTAATTTGACTGCCAAGCCATACATGATGGAGGAAAGAATTCCTATTCTTTCAAGAAGGATAATACAACCTTCAAAATTCAGTCATTGTTGGAGGATGCTGAAGTAAAGATAGCATGTCCAAATGTTCTTATGGTAGGTGAAAAAGAGTTCCTACAAACCATGGAAGAGAGTGAAGGCATAGGGTATGCATTGGTGTTGAAACCAAGAGAAGGAGGTGAAGACAAGGTGGCTAAGAAGACTGAATTACCAAAGGAGATTCAAGGTATGTTGCAGACTTACCAAGGCATTGTAAGTGATGGTCAACCTTCAACCTTACCCCCTCAAAGAGCCATAAGTCATAGGATAGACCTTATCCCAGGAGCTACCCTACCCAACAAAGCAGCCTATAAGATGACCCCTCAACAAAATGAGGAAGTAGCAAGGCAAATACAAGAGCGCTTAGACCAAGGCCTAATTAGAAAGAGTATTAGTCCATGTGTTGTACCCACTGTACTTGCACCTAAGAAGGGAGGAACTTGGAGGCTATGTACTAAATCAAGGGCTATCAATAGGATAACCATAAGGTATAGGTTCCCTATCCCTAGGATTGAAGACTTAATGGACCATTTAGGTGAAGCAAGGTACTATAACAAGATAGACTTGAAGAGTGGCTATCACCAAATAAGAATCCATGAAGGAGATGAGTGGAAGATAGCCTTCAAGACTAATGAAGGGCTGTATGAATGGCTTGTCATGCCATTTGGACTGTCAAATGCCCCCTCTACATTCATGAGGCTCATGAATGAAGTACTCAAGGACTAAATAGGCAAGTTTGTAGTTTTACATCTAGATGATATACTTATTTTTAGCAAGACAAAGAGTGAGCATTTGAAACATATTGATATTGTCTTCAAGAAGCTGCATGAGGAGAAGTTGATGATCAACTTGGAGAAGTGTGAGTTCATCAAATCGGAATTAGTGTACCTTGGGTTTGTCTTATCACATGACAATCTGAAAATGGATAAGAGAAAGGTGGAGGCCATCATGAATTGGCCTACTCCAATGTCAGAAACTAAGGTAAGGAGTTTTCATGGCCTTGCACAATACTATAGGAAGTTCATAAGACAATTTAGTGCAATTTGTGCCCCTATGTTAGATACTATCAAAGGAGGAATGAAAACCAAGTTTGTGTGGAATGAAGATGCTAAAAAGAGCTTTGAGTTGTTGAAGGAAAGGATAGCTACCCAACCTATTTTGGTGCTGCCAAGCTTTGAGAAGCTATTCACCATTGAATGTGATGCTAGCAATGTAGCAATTAGGTCTGTTCTAAGCCAAGAGGGTAGACCGGTGGCTTTCCATTATGAGAATTTAAGTGAGGCTAAGAGGAAGTACTCCTCATATGACTTAGAGATGTATGCATTGGTCCAAGATCTAAGAAAGTGGAGGCACTACTTGCTTCCCAAGGAGTTCATTGTGTATTCAGACAATCAAGCACTTAGCTTCTTGAATTCACAAGAGAAGTTGAGTCACAAGAACATGAAGTGGGTTGAGTACCTACAAGCCTACACCTTCAATATCAAGCACAAGAAGGGTGTACTAAACAAGGTGGCTGATGCATTGTCAAGAAGAGCCCTCACACTCCAAGAAATTTAGTTGAAAAGCATGGGGATAGATCATTTCAAGGATCTATATGCAGATGATAAGGACTTTGCTGACATCTACAAGGTATTTGCTGAATACAAGAATCATTTTCATAGTAAATATGTTGATTATACTTTGCAAAGTGATCTCTTGTTCAAAGGGAATCAATTGTGTGTTCCTAGAGGCTCCATTAGAGAGAATTTGATTCAAGAAAATCATAATGGTGCTTTGAGTGGTCACTTTGGGATCACTAAGACTCAAGACCTTGTTTCAAGGTTCTACTATTGGCCAAGGATGAATCTAGATGTTAGGAAGTATGTGGAGAGTTGTGTAGTATGTCAAAAGGCCAAGGGCGCTTCAACAAATGCTGGTCTTTACCAACCTCTACCAATTCCTACTAGGCCATGGGAATGCTTAAGCATGGATTTTGTAGTTGGGCTACCCAAGACAAGACAAGGGATGGATAGTGTTTATGTTGTTGTTGATAGGTTTAGTAAGATGGCTCACTTTGTGCCACACAAGACTACAAATGATGCAAGTCAAATAGCATCTCTATTCTTCAAAGAGATAGTGAGAATACATGGACTACCTATCAACATTGTATCAGACAGTGACACAAAATTTATGAGTCATTTTTGGAAGACTCTTTGGCAAAGATTGGGCACTAACTTATCTTTTGGGTCAGCCTACCATCCCAAAACTGATGGTCAAACCGAGGTTGTTAATAGGAGCCCTGAAAACCTTCTAAGATGCCTAACTAAGGAGTATGGTCAGAAATGGGATTAGTTGATTGGGCAAGCTGAATATGCCTATAATGACACCATAAATAGATCAACTAGGAAGAGTCCATTTGAAATTGTCTATGGCCTACATCCTAGAGGTGTCTATGAATTAAGGGATTTGAAAGATGGAGTCAAGGCAAGTGCATATGCTGATAACTTTGCATTTTCTAAGCAAGAAGTTCATGAAACAGTAAGGAAGACACTAGTGGACAACACCAACAAGCACAAAGCCAAGGTGGATGAAAGTAGAAGGAAAGTGGAGTTCAAAATTGGTGATCTGGTCATGGTACACTTAAACAAATCTAGATTGACCAAAGGAGTACCTCATAAGCTGCAAATGAGGAGGATAGGACCTTGTCCTGTATTGGAGAAGTATGGTGACAATGCCTTCAAGATAGACCTTCTAGAGGACAGTGGATTGTCTAATATCTTTAATATTGCAGACCTTGTCCATTACAAGGGACCACAACAAGATAGTGATCAAACCATCCATGAGGTGATCAAAGATGTGGAAGACTTACATCTTCCTACTTCTACAGGTATAGGACCAGACAATGTACTAGACACTAGGACCTACAAGAAGACTAGACATAAAGAGTATAAAGAGCACCTCATTCAGAGGTATGGGTAGAATGTTGTTGATGCCATTTGGGTAAAGGAATAAGAGTTAAAAAGGTTGGGAATTGATCCTAGCCTCATCAATCCAAGGGTGGATTTAATTTCTTATTTTGGGGAGGATGGTGCAAGAGCACCTAGGCTAACCTCCATTAGATAGTTAATTCTAGCTTGTACTTGACTCTAGCCAAGTCAAGAGCTTACTTTAATTTGTTTTAGGACCTTAGAAGGTCTCTTTCTATGTTGGCTAGGTGAGTTATTCATTAGGACTAAGGTCACAATAATAGCCTTTGTTAGTTGTTTATTTAATTTCTTAAGTTAGAAGCTTAGCTTAGGTGAGAGTCTTTAATGTGTTCTAAACACATAATTGTTAATGTAAAGATGCCATAAGGTCATAAATGGACTTGGATCCTCTAAACATAGGAGGTTATGAGTCATATAATATAGGATTGAGGCACATGACAAAGTTACCAAGTGTTGAGAAGAAGTTGTCTTCAATTTTGTAATTATTGCAAAAGAGTGCATGCCATTCGGGTATCTTTGGATTCCCTAAGTTATAGGATGGTTATGCTGTGGAAAAAAGGCCATAAAATGAAGTAAATGGAATCTAATGATACCTATGACTTGAACACCAAGTTTCATTATGCATTGTAATAGTTTTAGAGAAAGTTAATAGAGCTCTGCAAGCATTTTACAGTGAATTTTCTTCTATTTTGTGTTGACAGTCATACTTAATGGACTGAAAAATTAAATATAACACTGGATTAGTGTTATATAGGTTGTTTATGAACTTTTTCATTTGAATAGTAGGTCATTTTGAGTTCATCTAAGTACTGGTTTTGGGTGTTTTAGTTTAGGGAGTCTATTTTCAGCTTGTTTTGAGTAGTTTAAAGAGTCATGGCTCCTCCATGAAATCTAACCATGGATAATCATTCATGATAGATGGAAATGGTAGAGGAGTCATTTTTTTACATATTTTTAGGAGTTAGGATTCGTGAAAGCATGAAGAACTATTTTATATGCTAGGCCCTAGGCGAGTTTGTGCAGCTCGGTTAGAGGTCTAGAGGTGAAAAGAGTGAAGAAACATTGCATGGTTGTATGGTTCTGTACTACTCCAAGAATTTTTTATGAAGGTAAACATCATATCTAACCATTTTTTTAAGATAGAAGCCATACTAATCATTTAGGATTTTATTTGAGCAACTTTGCTATCAAAACTATAGTTCAGTCCTAGAAATTAGGCCTATTAGGCCTCTTGTCCTTGTTTGTAGGAACCCCCTGTACGGTCACTATCAGACCCAAAAAATTTGTGAATCTTTTAAAACTTCCAAAAGGGTATCCAAAACAAGTCTTATTTTTTCAATTTGTTTGGAAAATTTTTGTAAGAAACAACAAAAGGTGACTGGTAAGGGCTACTAGAGTAGGCCTATTTTTAAGGTCAATTCATGATGATTCATGGAATCCGGTTAGAAGATGATTGAAGACCATTTCAAAATGGATCAAAAGGGAAAGAATAAGGATTTTTTCATGAAGGAGAAGACCCCTGAAATTTTGGAGCATGTTTATGGAGATTTGGCACTTAGAGCCTTCTAAGTGAGTGTGGAGAAGTGAACCAAAACTAGGGTGTTGATCATTCAAGGTGAAGTTTTCAGAGATTGAATCTTATAGCAGAGTTTGAATAGGTCTTAGTTAATGATCTAAGCCTATTGGAAGATCCTATAGAGGAATAGGATACTAGGAGGCAAGTGAAGTCTCTTGGAGGGTGTGAAAACAAGCCTTGGAGCTTATCATACACCACCTACTCGCCTCATTGATCAACGTACCATCAGAGTGCGTGACAGAGATGTATTGCAGTATAAGGTCCAATGGGAGCAATTCTCTATTGACAGTGCCACTTGGGAAGATGCAAAAGACATGCATTTATAGTGAACTTCTTTATATGATTCCATAAGACATCGGGTCTATGTCATAACCCGATTTGATGCTCTTAGTTTTTAGGACTATTTGTGTGATTTGTTTTTGACTTATGTTGACTTGGTCAAAGGTTTTTTGACCCAAGTCATATTAAATAAATGATATTTATATCTAGTTTTATTATGTTTTTCTAATTAATTTATGATGAAATATTTAAATGAAGTAAAAAGTATGATGTTATATGTGGAATTTTTACTTTCATTAAGAATTATTACTGATGATGAAATTGAAATGATGAACATGTTATGCTATTTAAATTTGATTATGGGTTTAATGAGACTAACCTACTGATGATCTTTTGAGTTTGAGTATGCATGATAGGAGATGAAGGCAGAAATGTGATTGAGGTAGAGTGTATTTATCTTGTCGGCAGGGGTGAGATCAGAATAATGGTTGCAAGCACACACCGCTTAAATTATTTTGAAATCTTATGAGTTTCTTGAATTATCTCGTAAAGTGAATGTTTGGGTAAAATAGTACTATTAGTTTTCTTTCTTTTGCTCTTGCTCGAGTGATTAAGATAATTTGTGTGTGAGTGCTTTAAGTTCAACCTTTTGTTTTCTATTTGTATTTCTAGAAAAAGTTAAAGTTAGTTAATTTGGAATTACTTTGATATAATTATTAGTTTCTTTATTTAATGAGAATATAGTTTTATTTGAATTTTTGTGGTTGCAATCCATCATTTTTAACACGGGAGTTAACTCCGGTTGGCGTGCTAAAAAATTTGATGTAAATTCTTTTTACATGATACCTTTTCATAAAGCATCGAGGACGACACATTTTCTAAGAGGGGAAGGATGTCATAACCTGATAGCTAACTTCCTAAATCTGCACAGAAAGAACATGAGTTATATTTTCCTTGTATGATTAGGATTCACCTTCATTTGATTAACATAAACTATTTTACTTGACATAAATTTTGGCTTATTTCCGCTGTGTAAAGAACTGTTTGAGAGGAAAACATATTAATAACTCCACTTTTGATGTGATTAGAATGGGCATTGTTGCTAAATATCTGGAAATCCACCGCGTACTGCCAGATGGAGGAAAAAGATGCATATTAGACCATCTTAACATGGGGATATATGATCTCCATGTGCGACACATCTAAGAGTAGAACAAATGCAACAGGGAGTGGCGTGCAGGTTTAAAGGAGAGCATGCACCATTAGTTTTAAAGAGCAGCGCATAGGATTAAAGAGAGGGAGCACACGGGATTAAGAGGGGAAGCACACAACGAGGAGGTGGAAAGGGGGCATATGCAGAGGACTGAGAAGAACTTTGAAAGAAAAGAAGCTTGTACAAGTCTGGAGAAGCTTGGAGGGCCCAGATTTTTTTAGAATTCTTCATTTCTTGCCAGGTTCCTTATTTGGTTATTTTTCACAATAGTATTATGACCCAATGCGTAGAAATGTCCTTCATAATTAAAGGAAGTGTAACCTCTCAAATTTTATTTTCATTCTCATGTGATTTGTTTGTGAATTTTTTTTTTGGGCAATCGAAAAGTTTTATAAATCTTTTAGACTACGTTTTAGTTGTATGGGAAATGGTACTACATTTTTTGAGAAATGTTTTCAAAACAATCAATAGGAACTCTTTTATTATTATTTACCATTAGATATTACTCTCTATTGCAAGGAAACTATGTCAGCCTTAGAATTTTCTGGAACGATTTATAACAAAACACCTCCTTGAAAACGGAAAATGTATTGAATGGTGTAGTTTAGTGTACTAGAAGAATATTTAGATCCAATGCTAAAGGCCAAGATGACTTCATATTCCTCTTTTGTAGCTTAAACTAATATTTTCCATGAGCGATATACTATTTTACTAGATGTGCATACCTTTTCCTATTCCTTGCGTCGAGTTTCATTTTGAAATCAAGATGTCCAAACAAGGTATAGTTTTTGAATGTGGATCTTTAGGATTTCAGTCTTGAAAAATTGTTGATTACTTAGAAATGATTAAGGGAAACATTGCAAAAGTTGGGGAATATTAAAACTCAAAAGTAGTTTTTTTTTAAAAATCCTTAATTGAATTCATAATGAAATACTAATTGAACAGCTAAATTGATACTTACATTTTGGTATACCATTACTTAGTGATAATCATATTGTCATAAAAAATTAGATTAATAGATCAATATTCTAGATCATATTAACAGATCATTAACTCTTTATTTCTTTCTTTGGTTGGTAAAGTAAGTAAATGTTAGAAAACATAAGGAAATTTGTTGACAACCAATATCATCGAGTTTATAATTGAAAATTAGAAACATGTTAGTGGTATTTGGTTCATTTAAAACTGCAGCAGGAGGTATGAGAACATCTTATAGTATTGGCTTTTTTCACAAATTTATGAAAATATAGATTTCTTTTAAATACCTTATATCTATAATTAAGTTTATATTGTACCAGTAAGAAGTAAAAATAAATAAAACAGTAAAAACAAACGACACAGTTGACAGCCTTCATATGGAAAACTTAGAAAAAAACTTGCTTGTTGTTTGTATAATTTAATATGTGAAAAGAACTATGCAAACTTTCATAGAACTAGAAAGACTGTAAGAAACATTGAAATATAAATTTTCTATATCATTATTTATGTGACTGAGTTTTTATATTTGGTAAGGAGTAATATGGTCTTACTAGTAGAAAATTGATTATTTTAAAACATGGAAGATTTACCAAACTGATTTTTTCTTTATGAAAGGGTTAAACTTGGATTTATATTTTCTTAAGTGTTTTACTTAATTTCTTTTGAGGAAAGATATCATGGGAAAGGGTGGCGAATATGGGGAAACAAAGAAGGGTAAAATTAATTTCTTTTACCTGCCAGTAAAAATCTACTTATTTATGCTTAGTCCTAAGCTGTGTAAACACATAATGGAATTTGTGTTGGTTATGTATTTTCTCTCAGCCATATCTATGTTAGTTCTACTTTGTGTATGATAAAGTAGTTAGTTCACAGCTTGCACCAGATTCCTTTCTGATCCATCAGTGTCGAGTTGATAGATCACTTGAGTAGGGTCAGTGAGCTCTTCATTTTAGGATGAGCCCCGAGGGAGCTAGCCACTTTGTGGTTGGGTAGAATAAACACCTAGATCACATTTCCATCTCGAGATTTGTAGATGGACGATTGACTGTCTGATGCCATAGGAGATAGGAATATGCAGATGGACGACTGATAGTCCGATGGCATATATTTTGGATATCTTGTATCATTTCATCTTTATGGTCATGAGCTCTATTGTATTTGCACCTATGTACTTTGATTTTTTATATGTGACAGTATGGTCGGCATCCCATATGTATTATTTACCATGTTGTACTAGATTTGACAATATGGTCATATTTATTTATTGTATTGAGGATTTTCAACATTATTCAGAATATTGTAATTTGAATGTCTCATAGAAATGAAATTTTTATTGTGGAAAAGTCTTTATATCTTGTAGACTTTGTTTTAGAGATTGACCTTCCGAGTATTTTTGTTGTAGAGCTTATGTGTCTTGTGTGTTTAAGTTATGGTCTTTACAACTTGCAAGGAATACAACTTAGCACCTATTACAAAAGACTCTTTGTTCTATCAAATTTAGTTAGGACATGGGTGTAGCCTAGTCATATCATGTACAATATTTTGGAAAATTGTTTTTGATAGGGGTATGTTGTATATGGAATTAAATTTTGTTTCTTTTCTTCCAATTTGGAGTTGGCGAGCCTCAAGGCTATAAGGCATGCCGCATATTTCTTACTCATTTAGGTGACTACCTTGGGTAATAGAGACTGTCATTGGATTTCTACCCACCTTATTATTTTTGATAAGGATATTCATATCTTCATAGACATGTTGATTGTATTTAAATTATTTCTAAATCATTTTTAGTATATCCATTTTTGCAGAACTAATAAGCTTTGATGCTTGTCTATAACCTGTTGCAAAGCCCCAGAACATAGAAGAGATGCAGGAAAAGGTTGAAGAATCATCTTTATACACATCAAATTCATTTTCTTGGACATTTTGAAAGTCTTTTGAATAGCTCAATTTTGGGAAAATACTACAATCATTTCATTTCATTCCTCACCATGATATCTCTTGAGGCACTCTATCAAATTATTCAACTGCACTATCTATGATTGCACATTTTGCATGTCTATCAATTTGAGTCCTCTCGCTCTAGCGTAGATAGGGAGGATACATTTTTCCTACCATTTTCATTTTCTTGGAAGTTTTTGAAACATTTTGTGAGCTGGGAGCCAAGACATGGTCGATTTCGATAACATTCACAGAAGCATTACATGAAAATTTGTAAACCCACATACGTTGATCCATCTAACCTTTGAAAAAATAGTTAGCTCAAGACATGTGTAGATAAAATGATCAAAGAAAACTTGCTACATGAATAATTAAATGCCAACAAATGTCTTTGCTCTCTCAATGGAGACAAAATGTCTCAAAGTCCACAAAAATTAAGCAAAAACAACACCAAAAGTGAGGTGAGAGGAAAATAGTAGAATCCCAAATCAGATGACAAGCAATATTTCAATGGGCGTCCACGCCTCAAATAAATTGTTAATCAAGTTGCAATTTTCAAATAATAAATGCCTTTAGCGTAATTATGAAAAATTGAACCATTTAATACATCCAATTTTCCTCTTTGAATTCAGACACAAAGGATGGTGAAAAAGACAAAAGATAGATTCCTATGTTGTGATTTGCTTCATTTATAGGGGGTGCTATACCCAATTCCTCCTGTCTACAAAAAATTACATTTATATTATATTAATAGCATTAAGATGATATATAAAAACGTAATTAAAAATATATTAATATTATTACTAATATAATTTTATAAATATCGATAAAAAAATATAATCTTATAAATAAAAAATAAATATGCACTAATAATAATGCCACATAATAAGAATATATTTATTATTATTATTCAAATTTTATTTAAATTATACCATTAAATTATTGTTATAATACTTTCACTTATATAATGTAATATAAATATCTATAAATTTTATAAATATTTATAATCCTAACATATATAAATAATATTAGCTTGATTCAATAAATACTTAATAATATATTAAGAATTGTTTATATATTTTATTGAAATATTTTAATAATTATTATATCATAATGCATAATATTACAAAATAATTAAGAATAATTCATTGAAACGAGTTGGTGATTTAAAAAATATTACAAAATCTTTAAAAAGGCAATCAGATTCTATTTTCCTCATATCAAACATTCTCTGTTGTGGTCAAGAGATTAGGAAATGGAGATGCCTCTGTTACACTATGTCCACAATGTCACAATGAATTTCCATTCACCATTACATGATGAATTGTGGTTTTGATGCTTATCCCCCCTCCCTCAAAAGATGTAACCTAAAATACCCAAACAATGGTCAGCACTGGTTCAATATTTTCATGTGTTATGTACCATATTAAATTAATATAATTTTTATTAGGTTAAATTAATGTAATTTGATTTTGTTAATGTTTATTTTCCCCTAAAATAATTTATTTGTTGGACAACTAACAATGCAGTTTTGATTGGATAGTTACAGTTCTGTATGGTTGTAGACAAGGCTACAGTGGATGGATGGGGCATGTTTTTTCCCCACTCACTGAAATTTTGCAAGACATGCCTCCATTAACTAACTTTCATTCTTGACCAGAACATACCAATAACTGGGTAAGTGCACAAAGATGGGGGACCAAAAAGATGCCAATTTTTTTGGTCCCGAAAAAGCAATAGCGTGCACACCATATGGCTTGGTGTGTTGAGCCTCAATTTTGGAACACCAAGCCTATTTGGCATGTGCCAAATAGGGCTCATGCCAAATAGGGTGCACACTAAATAGGGTGCGCATTTGAAACGTTGCATAGAGTGTGGCTTGGCCACTTGAACTATTTTCCATCTAGGGCATACACCTTGTAGGGAGAATGTCCTATATAAGACTAAGAAAAGGAGAGAGGGAGGCCAATTTTAGCACTAGGACCATAAGAAAAGGAGAGAGGGAAGCCAATTTTAGCACCAGGACCATAAGTGTAAAAGTTCCCCTATAAGTGGACCCAAATTATTGCACTTACCCCTATATGTATGTATCTATGTATGTACGTGTGTATGTAGGTATGTATGTATGCATATAGGTAGGTATGTATGTACATGTACATGTATATGTACATATACAAGGTTATTTTTTCTTTTAAAACCATCTCTCAAACTATCTATTGTAAAGGATATAATTGAAATGTGAAAAGTAACATAAATTTAGTTGTGATGTGAAAGGAAGAAAACTATGTTAAAATGGACTTATTTGTAATGTAGGAGGTATGTTTTCTTAGTAGTAGGGATATTTTATATATTTGATATGATATTTTTTGATTGAGGTAAATAGAGATTTTGAAGGGATCCTGAAACCCTTTACAATCTAGAAGTAAGATAAAGCATTAAGAGCAACAACAAAACAACATCTTCCCATAAGGAAGAAACATAACCAAAAAGGGCAGGCCCCAAGATATGACAATAAGTTCCAAACAAAAAAGATATTTGCTATGATATTAGAATAGATTAACTTTATAATTTTTTTAGAATGTTATTTAAAAAAGAAAAAAAATCTTTTATGTTTGGACTCCTACTTGGATGATAGTCAACTTGAGAGCATATTGCACTCTCTCTCTCTCTCTCTAGATATTAAAAATATTTATTAATAATAGATACTTATAGGTTTAGGTTTCTTGATGAAGAGGAATTACTTTTTTTTCACGAATAGCCCCTTTCTATTAATTTATAATATTAAAGTACATATTAACAAAAAAGGGCCAGGGGATGCGAGATCACCCCACGAGAGTTCAAACGGCCAAGCCAAAAATAGAGACACAAATATCAACTATTCATAAAAAAAGGGCATATCCTAGAGAAAGCCACCTCATACATCTAAAGTAGTGCCAACTGAGGGGGGAGGGTCATGGTCATCCTTTCTTCCCCAATAATTAGGGCTAGGGGTTAGGTTCGAAATGGATCACCCATCATAATCATCTTTATCTTTATCTTTATCTTTTTCTTTGTCTTCTTCCTCCCTCTTGGTGGGTGAGATAACAAGGGCCAGACAAGGAAACCACTTGGAAGAAGTGGGCCATGAAGAATCACCACTAGAATCTAGCCAACTAGAACCACCAGCTGCCAACAGAGTAGGATTAAGCACATGCCAACTAGAAGAAGAGCCATGTCACAGAGGAGAATCCAACCGACGCCTCCACTCATAAATTCCCCCACTAGAGGAGCGACGAGGGGCCTAGGATCTCAGGGTTTGAGAGCAGCGGGTAGAAGAGCTATGGTTGTGGAACTACAGTTGTGACTACACCCACGGGGTGGAGTCGAGTCCCCGAGGGTGGAATCCATTGGCACTCTAGAAATCATACATGGAGCATTACCCAAATGCTACAACAACTCATGAAGGTGGGTCATCTCTAAGTCAACTTTATTTGCTTGCACCTAGACCTGCATAATCACATTATTACATATACATGCTTTAGTGTACATTGATACATTAATATCTAAAAAGTTGTGTGTGATAAGACAACATTTATATCTTTCCAAAGTGTGAATAGAATTTACATCCTGAAAGCATGTCATATTTGCACAAACTTGGAGGGGAGTCTGGGGGAATCATCCAGGAAAACCATATGCAAGGAAAAGGGTTCAGGCCTAAAAGGCCAAAAAAAATCATGAATCCAGCTCTAATATTGTTGAGCTCTTCTACAAAACCAGAAGATGTCGAGAAACGACTTAGGAAACCCACAAAATGGGCACCTAGGGTCAAGAAATCCAAAATGTTTGAGTCAAGAGCCCATTGTCAAGCCCTAGAAAAGAATACACCAAGAAAAATGAGCAATTTTAGGCTTCGTCATGGCGAACTAGACAATAAGAAATCCATGTCTCTGGACTTTATAAGAAGACTGCAAATGCCAACGTTGGTTGAGAATGGTGACCATTGATAGATGAGGAACCAACCAGAGATAACCCATCTTGGGTTTTCAATTGGAAAGAGGAGTCCAAGGATACCACTTCCAATCCTTCCACCAAGGCTTGATTGACTAAAGGCCAAGCTTATGAAGCATGTGCGGAGGCAAAGCCGAGACTAGAAGGTCAAAAGTTTTTCGATCTGGGAAAGGTAGACTAAACTGGACTTGTATGTCTTCCCATGACCTAAGATTCATTGTGGCTCTGGAAAAGAGACCCTTAGGCATTCTGATGCTGCGTTTATGAAAATGCAGAGCACAAATACCCTAGATCTTGACAAGAGGAATCCCTTAGGAATGAAACAATGGTGACCACCACATATTGTGTTGATTAAAAGAAAGGACATCTCAAAAACCATCTACAACCCAGTGAAGCCAAGGCTTAATAGTTTCCCCGATTCTCCATATACTTTTGGTGACAAAGGTGTCATGAATCTGAATTGGGTCTTTCATAAAAAGAATGGTTTAAAATCAAATCCCCTTCTAGTCGAGCCTATTAATAGGAAACCCAGAAGAAATACAATGCATGAGAAGAATCTTCTAGGCTTCATCACCAGTAAGGGCTCGGATGACCCATTTTGCACAGAGAGCCAAACCCTACTTATAGGTAGACAAAAGGCCATGTCATCTATATTACTTAGGAAGGGAATAGTACTCCCAAGAAACTCTATGAAAGCCATGGTGGTCATCTCTATAAGCCCACAAAAAATCACGCAAAAGCTTTTCCAATTTCATGTAAGACACTTTAGAAGGAGCCCAATAAGAGGAATAATACACATGGGTAGCCACCAACACCTTGGAGAAAATTTGGAATTTACCAGCAAGAGAGAGTGGATTGTTAATCCAATAGACAAGCTTATTCTCAATACGAGCAATAAATTTGTTCTAAAGGTCCACTGGTGAAGCTTGGAAGGCAAAAGGAATGCCTAGAAAACTAAAAATTTCTCTTTGTTGAATCCACTTCCACATATACTAAAGAATCCAAGGTAGCACTAAGAGAAAATAATGCATATAAAATTGCATCTTGTGGCATTGAATGGATGACCAAGAAGCCAAACAAAAAGTATCAAGGCACTTGAGAGCCACCTTAATGTTTTCCTCTTCCTCAATCAACATGAGGAAAGAATCATCTACAAAATGGCCAAAGGTAGCACTAAGAGAAAATAATGCATATAAAATTGCATCTTGTGGCATTGAATGGATGACCAAGAAGCCAAACAAAAAGTATCAAGGCACTTGAGAGCCACCTTAATGTTTTCCTCTTCCTCAATCAACATGAGGAAAGAATAATCTAAAAAATGGCCATTGACAAGTTGAGTAGCTGACTCAGGCAGGGAAATTCCTCTAACACAACCAACAAATATTGTAGAAGCAAGAAAGTACCCAAATCCTTCAACAATCAAAACATAAAGAGAAGGAACCAGAGGACAACCCTGGCGAATAGACCTAAAAATCCCAAAAGAAGAGGATTGATGGTCATTAATGGTGATGCAAGCATAAGCATCCCAAAAAATAATTTGAATAGATTGAATAAAGAGAGGCCCAAAACCAAGGGCTCTAATCATTTCAATGATGAAAGGTCATTCAATGCGATCATAGGCTTTAGCAAAGTCTATTTTGAGGAAAATAGCACTATGTTTAGAGTGTCTAGCCCATTCCATGCCTTCTTAGACAACAATAATATTATCATAGATAAATCTTGATCTTATAAATCTAGTTTTCTTAGGCTAAACAATGAGAGGGAAAATGTGGCAAATCTTAAGAGTCAAGGCTTTGGAAATGATCTTGTAGGAGATGTTAAGAAAAGTAACGAGCCTTTAATTAAAAACATCCTCTAGATCTCCATCTTTAGGTATGAACTTGATGTTCCCTTGATTGATGATTTGTCCTAGAGACTATGAGTGAAAAGCTTCCAAGTAAACCTTGTGAAGGTCTGGGCCAACACAGGGCCAAAAAGCTTTCTAAAAATCATAAGGAAAGGCATCACATATGGGGACTTTGTCATCTTACATGAAAAAATGGCTTCCATGAGGTCTTCAAGAGTGAGCATTTGGTCACAGAAAGTCCTTTGGGACTCTAAAAGTTAATTGGGAACCACCACAATACAATCATGCAAAGCTTGGTCCCTGGTAGGAGAACTTCCCTATGTTTTGAAAACCTTCTCATAATGTTGGATAAAAGCTTGAAGAATGTTAGGAAGTTCATTGAGAACTATTTTTACTTAATATTTTTGATACCTTAGGAAGTATGAAGAGCTCTAAGAGCCATGAAAAAATCCTTCGAAGCTCTGTCATCCACCTTGACCCAATACAATCTGGCTTTAATTTGAGCACCTTTGGAATAATGTTGGTCAAGAATCTTCTTGCGGTGTCTTAGTTGAGCCACTTGGATTTGCAAATCAACATTGAAAGGATTAAAATCCAGAGCTTTCATAGAAGCACAAAGATCCTTGGTGTTGGTGTCATACGAATGTCGATGGTACATAGAAAGTTGTCTACCATAAATGTGGAGAAATATCATAGTGCGAATGATGGAATCATTCCACCAATTAATCCATATAGTTGGCTAATGTGACATGGGCTCTAGGTTCCAAACCCGTTGAATGTAGGCCATGGAAACTTGATGATGAAGTAATGATGTGTGCATGTATAATTACATCTTGGAAGGAAACATCCTAGTTGTCTTCCATTCAATACATAACTTTATGGGGTAGTGGTCTGACAGTGTCACATCCACAAGAGGCAAAATAGGTAAATCTTACTTTTCAAAAAAAGAAAAAAGGATTGAGTCGTGATCATGGCACAATCAAGCCATTTAAATATTTTGTTAGAGCCATCCCAAAAGTTACACCATGTATTCTATGCCCCATTAGGATGATGGTGATTAATATTGGGATAAAAAAGGCCTAATATATTGTGCATGTAAAACCAAGCCTCTCTTTCTCCAGTTGTCCATCAAAAAGGCAAAAGAACATCTTGTTTTGTCATCACCTCAACCATATTGAAATCCCCACACATAACCCAAGTTGCAAGTGGCAAAAAGTCTACTACCCAATGCCATAGATGTGATCTTTCAACATCATTGGGAGCATAAACATTAATGATCCCAAAGGAATGATTGTTGATTGACAAAAAAGCCTAAACAACTCTCTACATGAGGTCAGAACCATGATCAATAATAGAAGAACTCCAACAAGGTGAAATGAGGGTAGTAACTCCACCTTGAACATCTTCATACTGGGAAGAAAAGATGAGGCTATCTGGCCAAATAACATGACATGCAACAACAAGCATGAAACTAACAATTTTAACCTCTTGGAGGCACAAAACATCCAGGCTAGAAACATAGTGATGAACATCTCTAACAAAATACTTTTTGTGAACCTGTCTGAAAGACCTCTTACGTTCCATGAGATATAATTCATTAACAAAAATATTTCATTTCTTCTTGTCCCCAAGAGAGGAGAAGATGTTGTGCAAGAAATATGAACTGGGTCTTAAGCTAGAGTGAGAGTCACCACTAGGAATGACTATACACTTCTCTGGGCCACCATCATTATTCTCAACACACATAGAAGGCCTATGAGAACGGTGCAATGTCGATTGAACTGTAATAACTAAAGAAACTTAAGGAGTGCAAACCCATGAAGGGTAGGAAGAACTCCCAACCACAATAATCCCCTGATAGGCAAGGTTTGAAATAGAAGCTGAAGGAGGATTATCCATTTGAACATGAGAAGCTTGAGAAGAAACCTCCATCGGTGGTTGGTAAGTTGAATTGACAGGTTGTTTCTGGGAAGAAGTGAAAGAGTCATTGCCTTTACGAACCATAGTAGTCCAACCTTCTTCTTTTTTGACACCCTCCTCGGGCTATGAAGATGACTCCTTAGGAGGGGACTTTTTCCTTAGCCCTACCAAGGGACTGTCCTTAATCTTATGCTTGGTCTAATGGTATCTGTAACAAGTGTTAAGAAGATTCAAATAAAGCACTTTCAAGGTAAAACTAGCATCACCCACTTGAATATATATGGTTTCTTTGAGGTCGCGAGCCAAATTGACCTCAACACAAACCTTTATTTGGAGACTGCCATTAAAACAATGGCCTGGTTCTAAAAAAAACCACTTTTCCAACAAACTGGACAATGGTTTGCATGAACGACTAGCAAGGCAAAGGAAGGCCAAGGAATTCAACCCAGACTGGGACTCTAAGTTTCTTGTCATTTGAGATGATAAAGTCTCGAGGCCATCGCTAAAAAAACCAAAAGAGAAGACCGATCAGTCCAAGGCCCATGAGATAGAATAACCTCAACATGGGATGGATTCAAAAAATGAAACAAAAAAGCCCTTGGTAAGGCTTTGAACGCCATCAAGGCAGACCCCATGAGGCCCCCAGGCCTTGGCAACCCGTTCTCACAACATACTTTCAGGAGGAACCCCACCCAAAAAATCCTATAAAAGTGCATTTCTCTAACCACTCACAGGTATTATCAAAATCTTGAATGGGAAGTAGAACATCAAGGGAAGGCATACCTCGTAAAACACCTTCAACACAAACTTGCGAGGTCATTTGTTCATGAATGCCATGAGATTTCATTGCCACAACTCTAACACCAACATTAACTGTAGGGATAAAGATGGTTGGAGCCTTTGTAACCCTAATGAAATCCTACAGTAAATGCAGTATGACACACAAATACACAAACTTCAGAAAAGCAGTACACAACCCAAAACCCTAGCAGAGTTTGAAATAGATCAAGAGGAATTACTTTTCGATACATGAATTTGTGAATTTTACATTTTCAATAAATATGTATACTTAAAAATGGATCTAATGAATATAATGATTATCATAATTTGATCTTAATTGCTCTTATTTTGTGACTCTTTTTGTCTCACCAAATTTATTGACAAACATGTGTATGTCACAATATTTTTTTTAAAGAAATAAATTTGTATAATGTCTACATCTTAAAAATCACAACTATACATATATTTGGAAAGTAAAAAATATTTCTAAACAAAGGAAAATAAGTTACACATGAAGGAAGAAAATATATTTTTATAAAATAATTTCTATATATTAAAAAGTTAAACTATCTTTTAAAAATTTAAACATAATGATAATAATTATTTAAAAGAGCTTTAGAAAATAAAGAAATAAATAAATTTATATTATATAAATCTGATTTTTTCATATATGTATGTAAAATATATTTTTTAATCAAACAATCCTACTATAGGTAGGGGTGCATCAGGCCCCTTATACTCTAAAAGGGGCTATAGATAGGCCTCCTCTCTCTCTAAGCCCTCCATTGTAGGAAGGAACAATGTATTTGTTTCAAATAGATGTTTGATTAATAAATAAATAAGTAAATAAAATAATAATAAAATAAGATAAAAGAAAGGAAAATTTAAAAAATCTTCTTCATAACTGTTCTTATATATCCTCTCGTCTCCTTTGTTTCTTCAACAACAAAAAATAGAAACAATAATGCGAAGAAAATTCTCTTATGTGTATCGTTTCAGGTGCCCTAGATTTGAGGGATCACAATGAACTCATCCAATGAATGAGATATAATGTTCAACCTCTTAAAACCTTATAATTAGGCATGGTTAAGTCATGTAACTTAAATTGCTTTTAGAAGATTTGATTATTATTTTTTAAAACTTGAATTAAAAAGTGGATATATATATATATATATATATATATATATATATATATATATATATATATATATATATATATATATATATATATATATATATATATATAATGCATTACTGGGGCTATATTGTTTAGGACCCCATAAGTTAAATTGCTTTTAAAAATGATTTTTAATAGTAATTAAATTGTAAAGAAAATTAAAATAATGTTAAAATATTTAAATTATAATTTATTTCTATGATAGTATTTATTCATTCAAATTTGATACCTTATTTATGAGACAATAATTATTCAGTCTCTCTTTGCCAAACCTTTGACAGTCTCCTTTCACCTTCTTATTAAACCGCTCAGTGTGCGTCTAGTGTGGGTTTGTCTTCCCAATCTCCCCCTTCATTTTTCGGAGAAATCTTGCTTCGAGGCCATTGGCAACTCTATTGGTCATTTCTTAAAGGTGGATGAGGCTATGGCTACAGTGAGTCACTCTACCTTTGCTTGCATTATGGTTGACATTAATATCTCTACATCCCTTTTGTGGGATGTGGTTCTTATCATCAGGGACATGCCATGGACCCAATCACTTAATTTTGAGGGCCTCCTCTTTCAATGTAGGTGGTGTCTCTCTACGAGTTATCTGGATATAGATTTTTCTCTCTCACACTAAAAAGGTGTTGCCACTTGGTGGAAGGACACAAATGATGATCATTTGACTGTTCTAGCCTCCAACTCTTCCTCTAATGATTTTTTACATGTTGATGATGTCCCCCCCAAGGTGCTCCTACTGCTCCACCTCTTGCTACTAATACAGTCCCCTTTGACAATGTGGATGCTTCTCCAAATGTTGCTTCTCCTATTCTGCCCCAACTTATGGTTTTTGAAGTTCAAATCTGTTAGCACTATTTTCTTGTTTCTAGTGATGATTCTCTCTTTTTGGGGGTGCCACTGTATGCACCCTAAAATGGTCGCCTAGACTTTGGGCCCCATTTATTCAATTTATCAATCCTGAATCATTTTGATCAATAATCAATATTTTCAACAATATTAATCTCTTGATCAAGTCTTAATTTCGATCATATATTGGATTTTTATCCTTGGGCTAACCATTTATCCTAAGTCTTTATTTAATTAAAAGGAATATTTCCTCCCCTTTTAATTAAATAAAAAGCCCCCACTTTCCTCTTATCCTAAGTTGCACAAATAAAACATTATTCCTATTTTATAAAAAGGGAAAAAGCACTTTTTGTCTCACATGAGGCTCAAAAGTCAACACTTCACTCTCATTGGAGGATACTTGTGCACATGGATTGCTCCTCTTTCAAGCTCCACCACTGATTAAGATCTTTTGCCTCTTAATCTCCATGGTCCATTCCTTTGCATTTCTTATAAAAGGAGAGCTCTCTCCTTCATTTGGATATCCATATTTTATGCTATTGTTATGCTGCAGGTTTTGGAGCTCTCTTTGAAGACACTCAAGCTTTGAAGACATTGTTGTTGCATTTCATTTAGTTTGCTTTCATAGTTGCATTCATGGCATCATAGATTAGATTTCCTTTTATGCAATAGAATAGATCTCACATAGCTTAATTAGGGGCTTGGAATCTATTGTACTTCTTTTCATAGCTTAGATTTGCATTCTCATATAGCTTGCATTGCATTGCATATTTAGATTCTTGGAGATATTGGCATTGTTGCCCTTGTCTTCACTTGAATCTCTCATTGTATGGTTGACTAGCAAGGTCACCTTCTTGTAGCTCTAGCTGAGAGCAAAACTCATAGTCCCTTGCAACTCCATGCATAAAGAGCTATGAGCCGCTTTGTGAGGCCTCACTCTTGAGTAACCTTGCATGTAATGGTTCATAGAAGTGCATATTTTAGTGTGTACATTTCTGGCACCCACCGTGGGGCCGAGTAGATTAGCTTTGTCCCTTTTAATTCTGCATTTTTCGTCATTTTCGGATTAACTGTCGGAAAAATCTGTGTCTCTGGTTTTCTGTCTCAGATTATCGCGCGACACTTCTCAGAAATATCGCGCGATATACTTCCTGTCTTGGGGCGATACTTCACTCGGAAAAAGTATCGCACGCATATAGCGAAGTCTATCGCCTGGCATCGGGCGAAGTATCGCCTGGCATTGTGCGAAGTATCGCTCGACCGGGGAAGTATCGCCCGACTATAGGAAACTGTGTCGCGCGATACTGTTGGAGACTGAGAAACATCGCCTGGTCTGGCAGAGACTTGCGCTTTCAGTTTTTTTTGTCCGAATTTGACTATTTTAGCTTGCTGTTTTGTTTTACTTTGTTTAATTAGGTCTAACCTGCTTTTTTTAGCTTAAATCCATTAGATTATTGCACATTTACATTTGGATTTTGGTTTTGCTAACATTGTGGGCCTAACAAGTTGTGTTTGTAGGTGCTCTCCTTTGCTTAAAAATTGCTAAAAACGCATGTCAAAGAGGGCTACTAACAGTTTTTGCAGGGCTGCCCAAGCATAAAAACAAAAAAAAAAATTTCCATTTCTTGCTTGTTGTTGCTTTCCTTTCATTTGTGGCATTTACTAATTGTATTAGGAATCTTAATACCTTGTGAAAGGGATTTTGAGGTGGTAGGAGAAGTATGCTCTTCACCTTTAGGTGAATCAGAAAATCTTGACCCATCTTAAGATTTTGGAAGCAAGGGGGTAATTGATTTCTTTGTTTGGTGTGTTTGGGAAAAAATTCTTGAGATAGGGGAGTATGCTCTTCACCCTTGTGGTGAATCAAAAACCTTGAACCTCAAGATTTGATCCATTTTGTTTAGTTTAGGAATCCTTTAGAGGGCCTGCTCTTGAGCAATCAAGAGGAACGACTCAAGTGGGGACAACCTTGTCATCATTCTCCTTGGTGGCAAGTGATTCCAACTCACTATAATCTCAAGGCTATCAAGGACACCAAAAACCTTGATAGACATAACACTTGTCTTCGTTTGATGTGAGTAGCTCATGGGATTGCGACCATGAGGAAAACATTGAACAAGAATGCTTAAGGTACTCTTGAGGCCGCGAGGTCCTAGTCCTTTATGAGGAGCAAGAGGGGTGTTGTGAACGGAAATCCTTATTAAGAACCATTAGATAGTAGCCACCCTCTTTTAGCCGCTTATCTTCTTAGTGCAAGGATTGATCCAAGTGGTTTACCCGGATCACCTTAAGATACTCACCATATGTGTCCCTTTGGTTGTGTCATTTTGACATTTCCATGACAAAGCCAATATCTCTTGTGGGCAACCACTTGGTGTGAGGCAAGGGGGCATCAAGTTGTGGGCTAAGTTGATAAGTATTGAGCCTTGTCTTGTAGGTAGTAATTGCTTGAATTGTCTTCGATTGTGTGATACCAGTGTAAACGTTCTCAACATACAAACAATCGGTAGCATTCATAGGATGCTTTTTCAATTTTGATATCACAAGTGTTTGCCTTGGCAAGGTTGCTTTTGCCCTTGTTTCAAGTGTTTGAAGACATGTTTGATCCTTTACTGTTTGCAAACCTGTCCAAATGCTGTTGAATTTGTGACTGAAACCAAAAACATTAACCCTCAGACTGAAAATTTTGACCAAACAGACCCAAAAACGCAAATTTCACGCAATTCTGGTCAAGAGTTGAATAATTCTGCAACAGTATTGCGCCCTGTAAGGCGAAGTATCGTGCGATACTTCGCATCTGCTATAAATATCGCCCTCTTTGGAGAGAAATATCGCGCGATAGTTCACCCCTGACGGACTATCGCCCTGCTTGCCTAGATTATATCGCCCGCTAGTGATAAGAAGTATCGCCTGCCATAGGGCGAAGTATCGCACGGGTATAGGTTTATCGCCCCAATAGCCTGGAGTATATCGCCTGGTTCATTTTTATCGTGCTTAAATTTTGGTCAGTTTCAGTTGCTGTCAATTAGGCCAGGTCTTAGAACAGGCTTCTCACCTTGACGTTTGAGATCTGTCTTGACTCCAAATCTCTGGTTCTTAGTTCTCCGGGATAGCATCATTTGATTTACAAAGTCACTTTGGAATAACTGTCAAGTTAGAAAGCCATTCTTGGTGCCAAGGTTCATCTTTAAAATTGTTAGCTATATTCTAGGAAAATTTCAGTTCTCTTATTGTCCAAATCACTTTCATTTTCAATTATCTTTTGGCCTAGTCCAACCTCCTGATTCAAAAGTGCAAGGGTAGTCACCCTTTGATTTGAAGCACCTCTTTGACAGTGTTGGTAAAGCCCCCTTTCTTTTCTTTTTTTTCATCTTTCTTTGGACAATAGAAGATTTCGATTATCCTAGTTTGGTGTTGACACTTTGAAAGGTCACCTTATCATTGAGAATATCTCTCTTTCATGTCAGTTACGACAAGGTACCAAGTTAATCAAGGGAAGCGACCCCCTGTTGCCTTTAGCCAGTTACCACCTATCAAGACCCGTCGACAACCTAAGGAAAAAGGACCCCTTTTTGACCAATCTCCTAAGAGTGAATCTGAGGTTTGTTTTAATCCGGGAGCTAACCCTAGTGAAGTGAGCACCTCTTTCATACCACTTTCATCAAGTATGGACATGAGTTACACTTTCACCCGACAACAAAGAGAAGCCATGAATCAAACTCTCGAGGATATCTTTCAACGACACAAAGGAGAGTATGGTGGTTCTTCTCATGCCAGTCCACCCGGGTCACCTCCTAACAACGCAAGGTATTTTGATGCTCATCAACGAGCTGAAAGACAGCATAAGTCAGCCCACTCAGATTCAGGGTCACAACACGAAGACCAGAACAACCAATCTGGTGATCACCATATCAACGCAGCTAATGCAATAAGGCATTCAAGACAGACCTCCCCACTTAAGGACACTTCTCGATATGCAAATACAAGATTAAGAAGCATTGAGAGAGAGAAGCAAGCCTACTTAGATGAACAGGCTGCAAAAAAGGAAAAATTCCGACAACTAGAGGAAGAGGAACGTGCATTGTTGGATATACAGAAAAGAGTCGCCCAAGAAGAAGAAGATAGACTCTATGCACAACAACTCCAAAATCGATCTAACAGGAGGGGAGCCAATAGTGGGACCAACTCGCCCCCATCTACCCCTTCCCCTAGCCCTCAAAGAAGATCAAAGACACCCTCACGATCCCCAAGTCCTATAGGAAGAAGGACTTCAAGATATGACCATCATAGGAGACAATCGTCTCATAGACATTCAAAGCAACCCTCCCAACGAGCACATCATGGCTCACAACATGGAGGCAGTTATGCTAAATCTGATCATATGGACTTCATGACTATGCAACAAGAACCATCCTTTCAAGCCTATGTGGAACAATACGTGGAACAAAACAAAGACCAATTTTTAGAAAGTCTTATCAACAAAGGCGCTAAAGTTCCATATAACTTTGATGTTCACCAAAAAATCAAGAAACAGAATCCTTCAACTAATGAGTTAATCTTACAAATGCAAAAGGATATAGACAGAATGAAGGCTCCCAAGAGTACATTTCATTTGGACTCCATATGTCCTAATCCCATTGACAAAAGTGTGGTGATGGTAGAATTCCCTAAGAAAGTTGAATTCCCAACATACGACAAATATGATGGCACGGGTGACCCTCATGACCATGTTCGACAATTTTACATAATGAGCTTTTCCTTTCACCACGAAGACTCCTACTTGCTGAGATTATTCCCAAGGAGTTTAAAAGGTCAAGCCATGGAGTGGTTCACCAACCTTTCCCCTCCAGTAAGGACATTTAGAGAACTTGTCCAAAGATTTGTGCAACATTTTGCTTACAATTTATCTAGGTCGGTCACCATGCTTGATTTGTGTAAACTTAAGCAAAATCAAGGGGAATCTTTTGTCACCTTTTTGCAACGATGGAGGTGATTGTGTTCGAAATACCCAAGGACAATCCCTGAAGAAGAGAGAATTGATATCATTGTGAACAATCTAATACCAGAACTCAAGTATGAAGTCAAGAAGATTCCATTTAATTCTTTTGATACTATGGTAGAGGTGGCATGTCGCATTGAGGATGTCCTAAAAGAACAAGGAATTTTGGCTAAACCAACAAATAACAACAATAGCCAAAATAACAATACTAATGGTAACAAGGACAAAAAGAACTCTTATTGGAACAAAAACAAGCAAGTCGTCAACGACGGAGTTGTTGATTCATCTCAGGTCAAGAATGAAGGAGTTCTTAATCTCTCTCATGCAGTTCAAGCTATGAAGTTGCAAACATCGTCGACGCAACAAGACAAACCTCAGTATCAAAAGAGATCTAAAACGGAGAAAAGACAATTCACTAAATTGGGAGAATCCTATGCAGATGTTTTTAAGACACTAGTTGCTCATAATCTGGCGCACCCACAGGATCCTACAAAACATCGAATACCAGATCCTTTACCTCATTGGTGGGATGCTAAGGCTTTTTGCGTTTTCCATAATGGGATTGGACACGACATAGAAAATTGTTTCAAACTCAAGCATCTTGTCCAAGACCTTATTGAGAAAGGACAATTACAAGTGGGTGGGTTAACTACTAATGCAGACCATAAAGCCTTTAAAGAGCCCTTGCCTAAATATGAAAAAGGAGAGAATTCTAGTAAGAATGGCAAGGCGGCTATTAACTATACATACACACACGCTGATAATGTGATTAACATGCTTGAAGTGGCTGACGATAATATCAACATGATGAGAAAGAAAGACCCTTATGGACATAATGTGGACTCAATTCCTATGACTAATGAAAGACCCGCTGTGGTGATAAGAGGTCCTCACACACAAGGAATGCCTCGGTCCCTCAATGTTGTCACTAGGGGTCAGGCTCAAGCACCCATTATCATCAAAGGTCCTAGCACTAGCAAGTCTAAACAACCCATGTCCAAAGGTGCTCCTCCAAAACCTGTCGTTGGTCCTAATTCCAATTATAACCTTATTGACCAACTACAACGAACACCCGCTCAGATATCCATTTTTGAGCTTTTAGAATTATCTCCTAAGCACAAGCGCGTCCTCGAAGATGCCTTGCGAGCAGCCAATGTCCCTAATAACTTAGATATCGACCAATTCCAAAACATGGTCAACCATTTGGCTAGCCCTCATTTCCTCACCTTCTCAGAAGAAGATGACAAATCCATTAGTCACCCACATAATTTGGCCTTACACATCGAGGTCATGATTCATAAAACCCGTGTTAAGCGTGTACTGATAGATGGGGGTGCGGGGCTCAATATTTGTACTCTGAGTTTGCTGCTAGCTCTAGGGTATTCTGAGAACGTCATTGACACAAAGAAAAGAATCACAATCAAAGCATATGATGAAGCAGAAAGAAGTTCCAAGGGATTGGCTGTTTTGCCTATTCGTATTGGTCCTGTAGAAAGAGACATATTATTCCAAATTGTTGATGTTGGACCTCTCGCCTACAACATTTTGCTAGGTAGGCCATGGATTCATGAAATGCAGGCAGTCCCATCGACATATCACCAGTGTGTTAAGTTCCCCCATAATGGTGTAGAAATTTGCATCCTGGGAGACAGTGCTCTATCAGTTAATAACATTTCTGCGGGATCACATGTACCTTTGAATAGAGAAGCTGACAATCCTAGTAGTTCACTTGAACAATGCAAGCAGAAATTCAAGACCATGGACCTTGGGATGGGAGATTATAAGATTGATTCTTTTACAAAAATGCCAATCTCTCCTAGGTCTTATGGGAGACCCTCCCCAAATGTGAAGCCTTCATCATCAGCAATGACGTTATTTGAGAAATTTATTGAGTCTTCGGTCCCCATTCAAGAAGAGAAAGAGGAAGTTGCTGTAAGGAACTGGATATATCACGAAGAGAAATACAAACATAATGAGAATTTTGCTCCTTCACCTAAAACTTATGGGAAAGGATATACACTAGTCAAAAATATGGGATATCCGGGATTTGGTCCCCTTAGTCATAGGCTGGATGCTAAAGCTGAGCCTCTTGATCCTGCTCTCTTTGGACGCAAAAATAAGTCCACGATCGGCTTAGGTTTTGAGAACAAGAAGAAGAAAGGTATCCCTGTCCCAGTTGCAACGGACAGCGACAGTGATGCAGATTATACGCCCGATCTCTCCAATCAACAAGATGTGTCTGATAATTGGGTGCCCTCAACGAATCTCCTTTGGGGAGATTCCACAGATTTGATGCTTAATAGTCCTACTATCCCAGCTGCGACGGATAGTGATTGTGTGACTTCTAGATCGATAAAGGAAAATGTTACTGTCCTAGCTGCGACAGATAGTACCAATACTAGCACTAGAAAGGGGGAAACCCTCCCTAACCTTGAGGCTTCTACATCACGAGGCCTAAATGATGACTCAGAGACAGACTCCCATGAATATGAATGGGATTCGCTTTCAGATGCAACAATTGATCTAGATGTGGATATTATCCATGCCTATAGTACCCAACCCGATGCAACTAACGATCCTAGTGTTAGACTAGAGGATTGCCCTCCTCAAATCACCTTAGTAGACGACGCTTCGTTTGATAGGATGAGCCCCAATTCAGGTATCTTAGGAGAAGACTTGATGAGCTCCGATTATATGGTCACCAGAGATGACACCTTTCACATTCACAACATCGAACCTACCATTGACTTGCCCCTTGTTCACTTTGACCTGATTGACTGGCCCCAGCGCCACCACGAGCCCACATTCCTCACATTTCGCAACGATTACGAAATTGCTTGCTATCTGAATGCTCTCGAACCCGTGGCTTCTTCCACCAGTGAACCAACAACCAGCATGACGGAGCCTGATATTAAGTACCTCAGTCTCAAAACAAAAGAGAAAAAGAAAAATAGGTCTGATGGCGAAAACCACTTTGTGGCGGTGTCAGAACCAAAAATAGTAAAAAGAAATGACGCATCCAAAGGTGAAAACCTCTTTGAGGCACCTAAGGATGGGGTACTTAATAACTTGCCGAGTTATTTCCAAGATAGATCATCAATCTTGATTGAACCAACAAAACCGGTCAATCTAAACACAGAAGAAAATCCTCAGGTAGTCCATCTTGCTCAGTCTTTATCAGAGGAAGAGACCAAGGCATATGTACAGTTTTTACAGAAAAAGAAAATTAATTTTGCATGGACCTACTCAGACATGCCAGGGCTTGACACAAATCTCATAATGCATCACTTATCTATAGCTCCAGGAGTCAAGCCAGTCAAACAGAGACTAAGAAAAATGCATCCACATATAGCTCTACTTGTCAAAGGAGAATTAGAAAAGCTTTTGAAAGCTGGATTTATTAGAGCCATCGATTATGCAGAATGGATCTCAAACATAGTACCGGTATCCAAACATGATGGGTCCATTCGTGTCTGCACAGATTTTAGAGATCTAAACAAAGCATGCCCAAAGGATGACTTTCCACTTCCAAACATTGACATGATAGTGGACATGACGGCGGGCTATGACATATATTCCCTAATGGATGGTTTCTCGGGGTATAATCAAATCAAAATAGCTCCTGAAGACCAAGAGAAAACAGCCTTTACATGCGCATGGGGAACCTATTGTTGGAACGTCATGCCATTCGGGTTAAAGAATGCAGGAGCAACCTACCAAAGAGCTATGACAACTATCTTTCATGATATGATGCACAAAAATATGGAAGATTATGTGGATGATACCCTGGCAAAATCAAGAAAAAGGGACACACACCTCAATGATCTGGAAGTAATTCTAGATCGTATGGAACAATTTCAACTCAGATTGAATCCAAAGAAGTGCGCATTTGGCGTCACCTCAGGCAAACTTTTAGGATTCATAATATCAGCAAAAGGTATCGAGGTTGATCCCGAAAAGGTCCAAGCAATCCTAGATATGCCACCTCCTCGAAATATCAGCCAAATGAGAAGTCTTCAAGGACGTCTTCAATCAATTAGGAGGTTTATTTCTCAGCTTGCAGATAGAGCGCAACCCTTCAACAAGACATTGCATAAGGGTGCTTCTTGTGTTTGGAACGAGGATTGTCAAAAGAACCTAGATCAGATCAAACAATACTTGGCTAATCCTCCGATCTTAATGCCTCCTATTCCAGGGAAACCATTGCTTCTATATATCTCAGCTACATACACTTCCCTGGGGGCATTATTGGCTCAAACAGATGATACTGGGAAAGAACGGGCCATCTACTATATCAGCCGTACTCTAGTCTCTTATGAGATCAATTACAATAATATTGAGAAGTCTTGTCTCGCGGTGGTGTTTGCTTCTCAAAAGTTGCGCCACTACATGCTTGCTCATACCATACACTTGATTGCCAAAATTGATCCCCTTAAATACTTGCTTGGTAAGGCTGCCCTGACGGGTAGACTTGCTAAATGGATGATGGTCCTCACTGAATTTGACATAGAGTACGTTGAAAGGAAGGCAATAAAAGGGCAAGCTATTGCTGACCAATTAGCTGATTTTCCAATCCAGGATAGTATGCCAGTCCAAGTGGAATTCCCAGATGAACACATCTTATATACCACTACTCGCACTTGGACAATGTTCTTTGATGGCTCCCGCATGCAAAATGGATCAGGTGCTGGAGTGTTATTTGTTTCTCCACATGGGTACAACATTCCGAAGTCTTATAAACTATTATTCCCATGTACCAATAATATTGCAGAATATGAAGCTTTAACTAATGGCTTGAAAATGGCTATAGAATGGAATATCACAGAATTACATGTCTTTGGGGATTCTCAGCTAGTCATCAACCAAGTCAATGAGGAGTATCAAACCAAGGATGACAAATTGATACCCTATAAAAAGATGGTTGATTCTTTGAAAGGATATTTCACCTTTGTGACGTTTCAACAAATCCCTAGGATAGAGAACAAAGCTGCAGACGCCATGGCCACATTAGCTTCACTTCTTCAGTTGGAGACACATGAATCCAGATTTGAATTCCTGGTGGAAGAGCTACACCATCCCATCTTTGACTCATCTGAAAGCCGTGTCATTTGTGCCATTATCACACACGAGTCCTCCCGATATGGTGCTATCTATTCATATCTTCGTGATGGCATCGTCCCTGACACATTCACCCGCTCCGAACGCCGAAACCTCATCCGTAACGCCTCTCGCCACACCCTCATCTCTGGTGACTTATATAGAAGGGGTTTAGATGGGACACTCCTTAGGTGCTTGGAAAAGGAGGAATCCAACCAAGCGTTAGCTGACATCCACGAGGGCATTTGTGGTGGGCATTCTAATGGTCTTGCCATGGCCCGAAGGTTGCTTAGGGCGGGATATTATTGGCCCACAATGCAGATAGACGCAGTCACCTTTGCTAAGTCATGTGAAAAATGTCAGAAACACGGCAACCTGATTCATGCTCCGGGTAGGGAGCTAATCCCTTCTATTTCTCATTGGCCATTTCAGCGCTGGGCCTTTGATCTGGTTGGGCAAATTCACCCCAACTCATCAGGCGGACACAAGTTCATCATTACTGCCACTGACTACTTCACAAAATGGGTGGAGGCCGTACCACTTTCTGTTGCTTCAGGAAGGACCATTTCTTTGTTCATCTTGAACCATATCATTTGCCGATTTGGAGTGCCTTCTGAGATCATTACTGACAATGGAGGTCAATTTAAGAATAAAGACCTAAAGCACCTATGCAAAAAGTTTAAAATCAAGCAACATTGGTCCTCCATATATTTCCCACAAGGAAACGGACAGGCAGAAGCTTCTAACAAAACCATTCTTAAGATTCTTCATAGAACAGTACACAAGAATGGTAGGGATTGGCACTTACAAATCAATCCAGCACTATGGGCTTACCGAACAAGTATTCGCACACCTACAGGAGCCACTCCTTTCTCTCTCACCTATGGCGCTGAAGCAATATTACCTTTAGAAGTCGAGATACCATCCCTCAGAGTCTCACTCAAAGGTTTGATTACAGATGAGGATTACCGTGCCATGAGGTTGCAGGAACTAGAACTTCTAGATGAGAAGCGTAAGGCTTCCTTTGATCATATGAGAGCGTATCAGAAGCGTATGTCCAAGGCATTCAACAAGAAGGTTCGCCCTAGAGAATTTCAAATAGGTGATCTTGTTTTACGAGAAAACCCTAAGAACCAGCAAAACAGAGAGCAAAAGGGCAAGTTTGAACCTAACTGGCTTGGATCATATGTCATCACAGCTGCTTTTGGTACTGGTGCGTATTTACTATCAGATCCTGATGGAGAACAGCTCCCTGATCCCATCAACATTGTGCACCTTAAGAAGTTCTATCCTTGATGCCCATTCTGTCTGGGGGCACCTTTTGTATATATCTTATTGGTCCTGAAAAAATACCAAAAAAAAATTGATATATGATGCTGAAAAAATCCTAAAAAGTATAAAAAGTCCTGAAAAACCTACAAAAAAATCAAAAAAATTCAAAAATTCAAAAAAAAAAATAGAAAAAGTGCCTTGGTGAAAACCTAACAATAGGCGCCTTGGTAGCAAAAAATACAAAAAAATCAAAAAAATGAAAAAATGAAAAAGAATCCAAGTGGTGAAAACCTGGAAACAGGCGCTACTTGAGGCCTTTGCACCCCTATTTGTTAGCATGCATCCTCGACACTTAACCACTTTCCATCATGCCTTGACCTTATTTGGCCTAGTCTGGAATTGGTCTTTGTCTTTGTCTAGGGGGCATAACTGTTCGCATAGGTCCTTTTGGTGCGTTTGTCTCTTGGGGCATTTCACAACAGGTGTTTTTTAACACCACCCCAATAGTGTTTTTCAACACTACCCTTGCGTCGAGTGTTTCTTAACACTTATCAGATGTCTTACCCAATAGTCCAAAGTATAATGCGATAGTGCTCATGTGCAGATGCGATACTCAGAGTCTGACTCTATGACCAACACACACGCACTTAAACAATCAACTCGCTGACGATATGATGACTTTATTTTTTCTTTGTGTGCTGTCTATGAGGATTTCTTTTGATGAGTGGTCTCTCCCTGAGAAGTTTTCGATGATGCATCGCTAGAAGACTGAGGGAATAAGACCATGTTTTCTTTCTTTATCTGCTTGTGGGTATATTTTGTTGGTCCTACCTGTCATGAGCATTTATGCTAGTCTTACTTGACACTATGGATCGACAAGGTATTATCCTTGACTATTTTGCGAGTGCATGCTTTTAGCTCTCCTGACTTTCATATGTCTTGATACAAGCATAATCTCGCCATATCAAAATTAGGTAATCTTACTGCATTAGTCATCTTGACCTATATGTCTTTGATGCCTAGGTAAGATTTCCACATTTCTATCTGATAAAGATCATATTCATATCCACATAGTAATGCTAGTGTGCATTGTATGATCTTACGACGCTACCAATAACGCTCGATGATGATAATTAGATGTCTATAAGTGTTGTGACCTTGCAAGTCAACCACTTTCATAGTAGCTTGCATTTTTAGGGTCATGTTAGTCTAGTCTTGCATCTTGCACATGGAGAGAGCTCTCCTTTTCATCCTACATGGACCTGTTAGTCAACTGCGCTCACTTTCTCCCCTTCTTGATCATGTCTTTCGCTCCTTGTCTTTTTTGTCTCGAACCTGTTCCTGTTCATCACAAGGGGTTAATCACATCATCATATCTATATTACAAACCATCATTTTCAAAAAACATAAGTCTACATCATACATATGAGAATTAAACATACAACTATGAGAGAGAACATACATAAGCATTTTGAGCAAAATGACAAGACAATATACATAAACTGATACATCCATCACAAGTGAGACAAATACACATGATACATCGAACATCCAGTAATCTCATAAATCAATAAATGTCATGATATACAATATGAGATCCCAAAATCTGGATCAAAAGTCTCAAAATATGTCCAAACAACCTAAGACCTAACCCTAAGACTCGCTACCACCCTCGTGAGGAGCTCGTGGTGGTGGAGGAGGCATAGCTCTCCTATCAAATGCCACGTCTGATACCCCTGCCCGCTGAGAGTATGATGGTGCTCTCTCACCCTCTGGGACGGCCTGCAGATATAATCTGTGATAGTAAGCAGCCCTCGCTGACTCCCGACGGAGCTCCAGTGCCTCGGTCTGTGCCATCGCCTCACGGCGTGCTATCTCTGCTCTGAGATCAGCTATCTGCTGATCCCGCTCTGCCCTCAGATCTAGGAGCTGCTGATCTCTCACAGCTATGGTGGTCCCCAGCTGCTGTATCTCGGTCTCCCGAGCCTGTATCTGGGCTCTCAGGTCCTCTCCCCCCGCAGGCTGCTCCTGCTGTACCTCTGCCTGTCGGTGAGCTGGTCTCGCCTCCTCCTCAGGAGTGGCTGATCTCTGTTCCCGTGACCATTTCCAACCACCTGATCCCGACCCCTCTCCTCTCTCCATCCTCCTCCCTCTCCCCCTCCCGCCGTCCCCTCCATCTCCTCCCTCCTCTCCTCCGTCCCCTTCGTCTCCTCCGTCCCCTCCCTCTCCTCCCTCTCCTCCCGGCGCTGGCACCTGAGCATCTGGTACTGTAAATCGAGGGAATGGTACCCTCCGCCGCTCTGCTCTGTAGGCTCCATCAGCCCCTGTGTCTGCCACATCTGGGAAATAATCCCAAGGCTCGCTCCTGATAGCTGTTGTCTCTGCGATAGCCTGCTGATAATCCAGCATGGGTAGCCACCCATGCCCCTCCTCGTCTCTGGCCCTGGCATATGTGGTAGTCTCTGTCGAGACTCGCTGCTGCCTCCCGAACTGCCGCCACACCCGACTGATGCAAAATCTCTCTATGATATCTGCATATCGACCTACCAGTGGCCGACTGCACAGCATATAGCTCAGCTCCTCTGCAGCATCCCCCCAAACCTTTACCTCCTTGTATGGCCTCCATGTGAATGAGGCTATCTCATCCAGAATCCACCGATAGTAGGTCACATCCCCTGAATGGGCATGTGATATAAACCCGATGTACCTGTAGATGAATGGGTACCTCCTCTCCCTCGGCTGAACCCTGGGGCGCACCACAGCAATGTGCTCCCATGCCCATACCTGTGCCAGGATGGCACCACACGCCCATGTCCGACCGTCCCTGTAGACGATCTCATGCAGCTCATGATACATCTCTGCTAAGATCGCAGGCCCCCATGCCATCCGTCGAGGCCTGCCTACCAAGTCTACCAGTAGTCTGCCCCATCCGAGCGGGAATCCCTTCTGACTGCGATCAGTCATCAGGATCTGTGAAATAATCGATGCCACAATACATGGCACCGGATAGTCTCGGCCGGAGTCATCAAGCAGTCGCTCCCAGCTGACATGCCTGTCTAGGATGGTCACATCCTGAAACATCTCCTGAATCAATCGGCGCCCCTCAGTGACGTCTTGATCATAGTATACCTGTGACAACACATAAATCATGTTAGTTTTCATCTCATGGAAACATTACATTTATGATTATATCTCAAAACATGATTATACTTACAGGCTCTCCGTGGCATGGAACTCGGAGGATCCTATAGACGTCCTCTAAGGTGATCGATGCCTCTCCAGTAGGTAGATGGAAGGTGTTGTGCTCGCTGTGCCATCTCTCGGCCAGCGCAGTCAACAACCCATGGTCTGCTCGGATATAAGGGTACCTCAACAGATACCGGAATCCCATAGCCCTGATATCGGCATTGCCCGGATCATCCAGATCTCAGACACACCGCAACCCAGTCACCTTCGGCGCTCTGATGATGAGCGCCGGAAAAACCTCCTGCAAGCCAAAACCAAGCCTGTTGTTAGTACATATTATGATGGATGTCCAAAAAAACTCAGTATAAGACATCTTAAAAACGTAACATTGTCTAGACCCATGTCATTTTTTGCTCAAAAATGCATTAAATATCAAAATTTTCAACTGGGCGATATTCTTTTTTGGAGAAGTATCGTGCGATACTTCTCCCTATAGTAGGGCGATAATCCTTATGTCGAGCGATACTTCGCCCGCTATCGCGCGATCTTTCGCCCACTATCGTGCGATACTGATGCCCAAAGCGTGCGATACTTTTGGGGCACGTGAAGTATCGCGCGATACTTCTCCCCAAAGCGCGCGATACTTCTAAAGTATCGCGCGATATTTCGCACAACCAAAAATTTTGAAATTTAAAAATTTGAAAAAAACATGCTAAAAAAGCTATTAAATGCTAAAAATGGCCAAAAAGCTCGAGTTTTTCGAAAACATACCGGGGCAGGATAGTGTGGTGGCCGGTTATGCAACCGGGCGCGCTCGAATCGATGCCTGTGGACGGGAACTCCTGCTTGCTGAGCCATTTTCTCTCTCTAAAGCTCTGAAATTCTCAAATCACTAAAAGACAAATGATTTTTGAAAATGACATTTTGACCCCTTTTATAGCATTTTGACTTTTTGACCTAATTTTCAAAACACCTCGGAATTGCGCGAAAATTGCACCCCTAGCTAATTTCGACGTCCTGGATCCATTTTCGGACTCGAAATCGAAATCCGAGGTCATCTTCATAGTCAAAATCGCGTTTCAAAATTTTCTCTTTCTTCCGAGCAGTTGACTGACCTTTTGAGGCATAATTTGATTTTCGGTGGAATTTCTTCCTTTTCATGTCTCTCAATTTTCTAGTCTTTCATTCGCCCTATCTCTTTTCTTCTAGCTCATCGCTGGGGCATGTTTCATTGCCTAATGGTTATCCTGTTATCATTTACATTCGATTATGATTTCATTATGATTTGGTCAAATCTTTATCGATTCGCTGTTCTCCTCTCTACCTGATTTCGATTTCGATTCCGAGGGGGCAGTATTTATGGGATTCTCATCCCTAATTCTCTTGATTTTCCTGATTCAGACATATTTTGTGAGCTTTTGCTCAAAATTTGAGATTCTTATCTCCCATTTTTAGACATTGATTATTGCCTAGCAGCGACGGCGATAGTTTTGTCTAAGGTTTGATTTGCACCTAGCAGCGACGGTGTTGGTCTAAGCTTTTGTTTATGTTTGTCCAGATGTGATCCCGAATCGACCTCATATCTGAGTTGTTTTGTGATCCCAGATCGATCTCACATTTCAATTCTTCTTTGACTGCATGTGTTCCCAAATCGATCACACATTAGTCAAAGAGGGGCAAATGTATGCACCCTAAAATGGTCGCCTAGACTTTGGGCCCCATTTATTCAATTTATCAATCCTGAATCATTTTGATCAATAATCAATATTTTCAACAATATTAATCTCTTGATCAAGTCTTAATTTCGATCATATATTGGATTTTTATCCTTGGGCTAACCATTTATCCTAAGTCTTTATTTAATTAAAAAGAATATTTCCTCCCCTTTTAATTAAATAAAAAGCCCCCACTTTCCTCTTATCCTAAGTTGCACAAATAAAACATTATTCCTATTTTATAAAAAGGGAAAAAGCACTTTTTGTCTCACATGAGGCTCAAAAGTCAACACTTCACTCTCATTGGAGGATACTTGTGCACATGGATTGCTCCTCTTTCAAGCTCCACCGCTGATTAAGATCTTTTGCCTCTTAATCTCCATGGTCCATTCCTTTGCATTTCTTATAAAAGGAGAGCTCTCTCCTTCATTTGGATATCCATATTTTATGCTATTGTTATGCTGCAGGTTTTGGAGCTCTCTTTGAAGACACTCAAGCTTTGAAGACATTGTTGTTGCATTTCATTTAGTTTGCTTTCATAGTTGCATTCATGGAATCATAGATTAGATTTCCTTTTATGCAATAGAATAGATCTCACATAGCTTAATTAGGGGCTTGGAATCTATTGTACTTCTTTTCATAGCTTAGATTTGCATTCTCATATAGCTTGCATTGCATTGCATATTTAGATTCTTGGAGATATTGGCATTGTTGCCCTTGTCTTCACTTGAATCTCTCATTGTATGGTTGACTAGCAAGGTCACCTTCTTGTAGCTCTAGCTGAGAGCAAAACTCATAGTCCCTTGCAACTCCATGCATAGAGAGCTATGAGCCGCTTTGTGAGGCCTCACTCTTGAGTAACCTTGCATGTAATGGTTCATAAAAGTGCATATTTTAGTGTGTACAGCCACTACCATCCCTTTGTGGTGGGGACCCTTATGATAGTATTGCCTAGATGGTTGTTCGCTAGTGAAGGTAGAAACACTTTGCAGTCTCTCACTATCCTCCCTTTGTTGTGGGTTGTGGGTGAGTTGTCTATCCATTCTTGTGGTAGTTTAGAAGTTGTGTTGCTAGTTTGTTGTTAAAGGTCTTTCTTGACCTTCTTGTAAATAGTTGTTTTGGATAGCCCTTGGGTTGTAGTGGTCTAAGAGTCAGATCCCTTGTTAATTTTCTCTAGGAAACATCAAATGTGCTACCACACATTTTCCTAAGATCAAACAATATATTCATATGACAAACAAACAACCACACATGATTCCTCATTCATTTTTTTGGCCATCTCCCAAATATGCAAGGCCCACAACCACAATTCCAGGTGCCAAATTTCTTTCTCTTGATAAGAAATGAAATCAGCTAACATATCCTCATTAGACATTCTCTTCCTCCTTTTCTTTCTTTTCTCCCTCTCCACCCAATACTAATGCCAAAGCCACCTCAACAAAAAACTTCTTTCATTCTCCATTGTTTGGGTAGGGACATCATTGCAACAAGAGAATTTAGACTATCAACACTATGCACCAACAATAAGAAATGGAGAGAATGTAAGTTGAGGCCACCAAATACAACACATCAACCACTACACTTTTAGCCAAAACTTGGCATAATAACATAACCACCATAAAAAGTATACCCCTGGTATTCATAGAAATGAACGTAGTAAATTATCACCATCCATCTTTAGCATCTTGCCCATTAGTGAGTAAATTTAAACACACTTAAATATATTATATAATATGAATGCAAATTGATTTATTAGATTACTTACAAACAAGTTATCGAAATTAATAACTTGCAACCATAAGTGTATTAATATTACTATAATGATGACAAGAGCTATTAAACTTAGTCAAATTCATAATGCCTCAAAATTTTGGTATAACCATTTGAATAGTGTGGTGAAAGATTCTTGGACATGTTTATATTTCAACTCGTGTTCCAAGTAATATTATTATTCTATTTTGGATTCAATGATATTTTTTTTATTTACTTAAGTTGTGATTGTTTCCAAACAAAATTCATTTTAAAGACTCAACCCTTACTGGAATTTTGCTGACCCTACATTGTCTATTTGTCTACCTATATGATTTTTTCATGAATAGTTATTTCCCCATTCTTTGTGTATTGTTTACATGTACATTCTATACATATTAACTTTATGTGGTATTGCATATATTACCTTTAAAAATATTATTTTTTATAACCAAACTTTTAATGATCTAATTATATGAGCATTTCATAAATAATCATATCTACTTATTTTATATTTATACAAAAATATATACCTATATAAAATTTACCCTTCATATGATGTATTTTGATTACATATTTCCTTTAAAAGAAAATTTTTAACTAAGTTTTCATTGTATCTCCTCATTTTCTACTTATAAAAATTATATACCTAACATTTAAATCCATTTATAATTTATCTAAGCTTATTCTACTTATTTATTTATATCCTAAAATAAAAAATAATGTCTTTTATAAAATTTTAATTACTAATATTAATTATTATTTTTATCTATTTTATCAACTAATAGTAAGTTAATAGCAACTAGTTGTGCACCCTTGTATTAATACCAAAAAATAATTACATCTCTTGATACCACCAAAATGATATTTTCCACCCATCTGAATACCACCAAATCAAGAAACCCCTACCATATCACCCATCTATTAATAGGTCACCAAAACTTCCCATAAAATATCTCCAAAAACAATATGGATACCCATAAACTATACCAATTATTAGCTAATTATTAACCTAACTATTCGTATGGGTATATATTTATTGAATCACACAAAGGAAACTACAAAAAAGTAGAGCATTAGAGTTCATTAGTTATCATGACCATGCTTTAGGATGTCATTCTAGATTTCACTAGGCAATCTGATCCACAACCGGCATGCGCTCCTAATTATGACTCTTCCAATACCACCATCCAAAAATCCACTTCTTCCTCTTTGATGTCCACACAAAAATCCTCTTCCTCCTCTCCATTATTCACCAAACCTTTAGTTTCTGTGTATTTTTGCAACCAACAGGTGCCACCTCCAATATCCAAACCCAAAGTATTGATCAAGGGGAGATTTCCTACCAATTTGCCTCAACATCAAAGAAGGTAGTAATCTTTAAGAAGTGGTATCCCTTGTATAGATTGACATTCTCTAATACATCTTTGAGCTTCCTCAAGTAGTATTTGTTGATCAATTTTCAGGAACAAACCTTGCCAATTCCTTAGTTTCTTTTACATCCAACAAAGTAGTAAGAAATATTGCAAAGACATGCATATTAACTCCGTCTATGCAGGTCCATCCTTATAAAAGAAGACAGTAAAATCTGGCTGTATGGTATTGTCTTAGATAGCAAGAAATAAAGCATTGATTTGGTATTGTTTCATTGATCAATTTAATTCTTCATTTCTTAGATTTTCATACATATGAATTAGAAATTTGATTTGGTTCCATTCACTCATCATTGAATGATTTCCACTCTATTTTGAGACAGTTTGCATGACTAACAGTCCATTTATTGGCAGTCTTCTAAATTTCTATGACAGTTTTGTTTTTCCTTTAAGAAATGACCATCCCATGAGATTGCTGGGCCCTGACTTCATGGGATGGATTATATTAACATGTAAATTAAGATACTAACCCTTGAAATGCAGCACTAGTGCTAAATAATTGAGTTTCTGCAGAAAAGGCAATGAGTTTGGAGAAGAAAAATGAAGTGTTCCTTAATGGATTGATAGGTGTGGTGTAGCAGTGAGTAATCTGCTTGAACAAGAGGGGAGTTTTATGTTTTGAGATGTCCTAGGGCATCAAAGTGAAGGTTTTTAAACCATTAGTTGGTCTTCAAAAGGTGTGGATATAGGTGTTTGTGAAAACCCTATGAAACAAGGGTTTCAAGGTCTTAAAGTGAGGTTTTGAGGGATTTAAGTGGTGTAAGTCAGAGATCTTTGAGATTTGGTCATATTTTGTCATATTATAACTCTGTTAGAAGTTTGGAGTGGAAAGGAGTGCAAGAAAGCATAGTTGCTTTGTAAAGTGCTTATTTTTTATGCCATTTGAAGGGCACATTGTGAAGGACGTCTAATCTAATACAAAGAAGTCTATATTAAAAATTTGATATGTTGTGTAACCCTAAAAAGGGTATCTGAAACTATAGTTTGTTCCTTGAGTTGTTTGAGAAAAGTCAGAGAAAACGTGTGAAAAAGGGTTCAGCAGGGCTAATAGGGGCTCATAGGGCTAGAAGGCAGATTTGAGGGTTTTGTCTATTGGGTGTTGCAAATACTATCAAAACTGATACATCATTTGTGTCCACCTTAGTCATTTGGAGGCAAGGTTGTGTGATTTGAGGGTATTTAGCCATAGGTGAGCCTAAAGGGCTAGTGGGGTTATTGGGCTATTGAAGAGACATTTACATTATTTCACCACTTCTGCTAACCACTCTACATCAATTATGCCTCTAGTCTTAGGAACTCCTAATCCCTTAATGGGGGTTGGCACAACAATTTCCCAATGCTTAAGAGCATTAATTTAGAGGGACAAATGGGGGATTTTTCTTTAGCCTTTTGTTAATAAGGTCAATGCATAAGTTTCGATAGCTGTGCATATCTGGTTCCAACACCTAACCCTTGA
The DNA here is from genome assembly GCA_027943335.1 of Chamaecyparis obtusa. Classification (NCBI taxonomy): domain Eukaryota; kingdom Viridiplantae; phylum Streptophyta; class Pinopsida; order Cupressales; family Cupressaceae; genus Chamaecyparis; species Chamaecyparis obtusa. Next base: position 401,481 of record BSBK01004571.1, on the reverse strand, counting down.
AGAGGCTTGATTTTTGAATAGTTGTGCATTGCACTCCAACTAGATACCCTAGAGGGTAGCCTTGGCCATAAATTCCAAAGCTTGCTAAGATCTTTAGAGCCAACTATCTAGGTGCTTACAAGTGTCCTTACTGAAGGAAGCATGACCCATGCCAGCCCCATCATATCAAAAGACTTAAACATATTTTTGGGGAAAATGGACAATGAAGCAAAATATAGGCCATTGATTTGTCTGCTTGACAACATAAGCTATACCTAGATGGCCGTGTAAACTTCTCTTGATTAAATTATCATGATTTAATAATTTATGAGAGAAGCTCACCATCTAAGGCATTCCATTTTGGAGGCCCTCCCTTGTACCACAACAACCTTTGAGACTAATGTTCTAGTGCAAGGAAACACCCATTCTTCAAAAGAGAGTAACATGGGAAAACTTCATAGACCCGATGCAGAGCCCTCCACTATCACCCTAAGGAGATCAACTCAACTTGAGGATTCAACAAACTACTTGGAATCCACTCAAGGAATTAACCTCACTTAGAGATCAAATAAAGTTCTCTAACTTGGTAGATCACTTCCACATCCATACTTATGAGTTCATTATCTCAATTCCTCAATCCAATCTCATCAAACTTTAAATACCCTCCTGGGTCACCTAGTGCACCTAGTGTACCTAATGCCTCCAACATACCAAATATCCAACCAAACTCCTTCCACTGATTCCAACACCTTGTATCACCTTAACATGGTCTATCTACCATGATCCAACTCTCCACCAACTCCCAACAACTCACCTTTCACCATTTTGCACTTTAGCCCTTCTAGACCTGGCTAGTAGCCTTGTCAATACCGAAATCTTCAAATTTCATGAAACTTTCCCAAACACCCTGGTAATGTCTTTATATTTTCTAATACCCTTTTCATATTTATTTAACCCCTATCAACCTCAAGCTTTCATCTCTTGACTGGTGAACCTTTCTACTGCTGATTGCCCTCTTTCCTAGGCCTAATTAGCCCCCTTTATCAAAGCAACCCTATACTCCACTACTCTCCAAGACTCTATGACCTTAAACAGTCTTATATTAGGATTCCAAACCACCAATTTTTGACTTTTTCTGGTCACACCACTCACCCAACTCTCAAACCATTAAACCCTTGTTCCTAGGGTCATAAATCTAGGGCTTTGTGGCAAATGTCCTTCCCGGCAACACACAAGTTCAAATATGGTTCAAACAATCTCCAATACATCCACCTAGTCATATTATAACATCACATTCTTACTCCAGCCATCAGATCACTCCTGTCCACCATTTGGTGCTTTTCCAATACACCTTACCAGTGTGCATTCACCAGTCCCTTACTGTTCCTTCTCTTCCTTCACTTTCCCTGCAAAAAAGAATCAATCCCATGACATCTATATTACAACATCTAACTTCTCCCACCAATCACAAAAGTCACATTGGTGGGAGAGTCATTTCACTTGATGAAAGATAACTCAACTCGCTGTTTACAGTGGTAAATCTAAACACTGTTGATACACCAGTCAATGTTGACTTGATCTAAAACCAAAACAAAAAAAAGTTAAGGGCATAAAAACGTAGCAATAATACTATTTAATGTATCACATTTCCCTTTAACCAACTTCACATTAGTATTAAACTATAATAAACTTCTAATATCTTGGCTATCTGCTGTGACCAGTCTCTGTTCCTATACCAGAGAGTTCCTGGTATTACCAGTGATAGAAAAATGCAAAGGCAATACAAAAAAAGTGAAATAAAAAAAAATGAAATGTCTCAACCCAAAGCAATCCTTATTTTCATTGTCGCCAAACACAACAGTTTACTGTTGTTGACTGTACCCGTAAGGACAGTGAGACACAAAGTTGCAGGAAATTTAATTCTTATTCATCATGAACTCATTTCTCCATTTCATATTACATAGCAGATCATACTCCCTCCTCTCTCCCCTTGGATCTACCACCAAATAAACATAAATCTCCTGAATAAACTGACAACAACCTTGTAACTGTCCCTAACTGTCATCATAACTGACTGTTAACAGTGTAAACAAGAAAAATGTTGTCAAGTTGACAAAAAAGTTGTCAACTCGACACCATAAACATATAGTGCTAAAAATTAAAAATTCTAAAGGTTTTAATGATAACCTTTATCACCTTATAACCTCTACTAACCCAACTAGCCCCATTAAGCCCATTTGGCTTATATTGCCAACATTGGCAATTTTTACAAATATTGCACTTTTAGTGCCTATGACAATATTTAGAGGCTTTAATAGCCTTGTTACATATTTTAAGACCCCTATAGATCATTTTCAACAACCACTAACCTAGGATCAACCATGAGAATTCTTATTACATGTTTTAATGACCCTTGAAGGCCATTTGTCTTCAACACCTCCCAGGGATCCATTAGTGACCCCATTGCTCTTCCTGCCTCTTGGATTTGACCTTGGTGCTCCTGCACCAAGACCCCAGAGGGGTTCCCATTCCATCTAGCATAATCCTGACAATCCAAACTAGAGATAACTATCATCCAAATGGACTCAATCATACTAGAAACTCTTCCCTATTCATAATGTATGACTGTGCATTGCACTTTCCTGCAAAAATAGAAAGTCTCTATTCTATCTCTAACAAGCATTGAAATCATAGATCAACTAGAGATCAAAACAACACTAGAAGTAGAGATATACTAAAGCCAGAGTACCTCTTTTTAAACTATTAATACTTATGGTAAACTAAAATGTGATGACAAACCTGTAAAAAATTGTTAAAATTAAGCAGGCAAACATTTTTTATTTTATTTTAAAATATATGTTGGATTCTTTTATTTTGATGATAAATTTTGATGGTGCATTTTTTATTTTATTTTAAAATATATGTTGGATTCTTTTATTACCGTAACAACATAGTAGTTGACAATGCTAAAAAATTCAAAATAGAATTAAATGAATAGAGCCTCTTACCTAATTTGAATCCATAAAATTATGGACATTCCATGTAGAAACAATAGGTTTAACAGAAGTGGCCAACTGTGATACTGTCTCAGCCAGTCCATCCATACGCGCAGCAGAGGCAACCAACTGGGATACTTTCTCAGTGAGTCCATGTATGCAATTCATTGTTTGTTCATACCCATCGTTTGAGCTAAAATGATCTGCAGAGGCTATTACATGACATGCAACAGATGGCTGTGAGATCTCATTTGATGGACTAGATTTCCAACTCATATTGTTGTTCGATCTAGGATCTAATGTTTCCATATAATTAACAATTTCTTCTACACTTGCTTCTTTGTTATTATTTTCCATCTACAATACAACATTAATATCAACAAATAGTTAGTTCAATAAATAATTCCAATAAATATTCACATAAATTGAACCAAAAAATTAGGTACTTACTCCAAATTTTTCCTTTTTAGCCTGCAACCCGCCTCGGCCAAATGTGTATCCAGCAGTTACATTATCTCTTGCTCTCTTGCCTCTACAACTTTTAATCAAATATTCTTCAAAACTCATGCTTTCTTTCAATGCCTCCCATTGTCTAGGAGATAGAGTAGATTGTAACCTGTCTTTCCCATCCATGATAGTTTTTCTGCAAGTGTATCTAAAATTATTCATCAAAATTCTCATTTTTTTCTTGTAATATCTTCGAGAGATTTTTCCACCAGTAGTCTCAAAATTATTTTCCATCTTTTGTATGACAATTTCCACATTTCATGGATCTTGATCTGCAAAGTTTGCCTTGCAAATATCCAAATGGGTTCTGCATCGCATGCCCAACTCAGAGGCCCACCTTGCAACATTTTTCCCAATGGGCTCGCCATCTCTTGATACCTCAAGCAAGAATGGCTTCTTGCCTTCTAATTTTCTCTATTTTGCATCCCTCTCTGTAGATCTATATAAATTTTGACTCAATCTTCTCCTTTTGACAAAAGCAGGCACATCTTCCATATTTAAACTACTGCCAATATTTTTTTCTGATTTATTAGTTCCATTAGAAGATGTAATAGGTACGTTGGATGCAAGAAATATCTCTTCATTCCTTTCAGCAACCTGAAGTTCACCATTTTTACCCACATTAAGTGTGTCATGAGTAGTTATATCACTACCTATCTTTGTAGACTTTTCCTCAAAGACATCCTTTATCACTCTTGCAAAAAGATTTTGCATATTTTCTGTTCCTTGACTCCCATGTTTTTCAATAATCTCTTTGAGACTTTGTGTTAAAAGATCTTCGTGATGTTGTGCATCACCATGTTCTATATCTAATTGTGCATCACCATGTACTTTATCAAGATGCACATCACTATGCATTATACCTGGATGCACATCATCACAACTATTGTTTCCACCAAGTGCATGTGCTATTGAATCACAAATTTGTTGGCTTCTATGAGTTGTCAGCACTCTATCTTTGATTTCCTTTTGTTTTCCTTTTTCATTTCCTATGCAGTTTGTTTCTTTCCTATATAACCAAAAACATCATATTATATCTTGTATACATAAAGCTCAAGCCTATAAATTTTCAGTAAACACTATTAAACAATAACATACTACTCACTGGATTTACAACTTACCTGTTTGTTAATCCAAGCTATGACAAATATTCATTATTCCTTGCCACACATTTTCTATGAAACTTCTCATACTCTGTCAATAGAATTTTAGCATTCTCACCACTATCATCTAATTTGGGCCTCACATTCTTTCTCCTCATTTCCTGAAATCCAAATAAGTGATAATATATAAATCAGCAACTTGAATCAAAATGTAAACAAAAGATATTTTAGTATTATATGACACTATCAAAGAATATAGATTATTGTTCTTATGAATTCACAGAACTTTTTAGATCGTCAATGAAAATTATTTGCAAATATCTATTACAAGTAGGGATTGGTGAATTCACACATCTTGTCATGAGACCATTTATCTTATACACTTTAGGACATTAGGAGGCATCAAACATCTATTACAATACTTTCCATCCACTTGGAATCACAATATTGGCTTCTCACTTCAATGAGGGTAACTAAGCCTACTAGCCCTGTCTACCCAGGTTTAGGAATTCAAAATCCAATAATAGAATTTGGAGACCAACAAAAAACCATATGGGATACCTTTTTACATTTTATAATTCATATTCAAAGATGACACCAAGAGCAATTGAGACCTCTGATCACAAACTAACTGTTGCAAGGCTTTTAAGGCCTAATTACGCCACTATTGCACAACAACTACCCCCAAATTACACCATACAACCAAACCAACACCATGGAGAGGTGGAAGGGAACTTTAAAACAAGGAATCCATGGGTTTATAGTGCCTAAATGCCTCAGGATTACACCAGGTTTAGAAAATGCACTCACAGTCATGAAAACTAGTCATTTTCCATCCCAAATCAGACCTAGGGCATCAAACCATTGTCACCAATCATGAAATCTCACTTCAAAACCTCCAGAATAAGATAGAGGACACCCAGACCTTCCAATTCTCCCATTTTGGCAATTTTCCAATGGTGAATTTAGGAAATATGAAAGATTTTTTGTCAGAAACCTTGTTGAAGAGGGTTTTCAAACTGTTTTCACTAAAATTCTTCTAAATTTCTACTCTCTTCACCAATTCGCCTCAAACCACCTGCACATGAAATTTAACTCATCCCTATTTCAATATATGTAGGTCTTGAGGTGAGATAATGTATGGCCAATTAACAGAAATTGAATGAACAGTGAGTTTTTAGTCTGAAAATCATAAAATCAGCATTTTTCATATATTAAAAATCAGCATAATTCCCTATTAATATTTGATTGACATTATTATTCTATTATAGATACCAGAGATTGAGAAATGAGGTTCCTTAATTTATAACAGGCTCAACAAACAAGCAACCTGTTTTAGAAACTCCAGGGGAGGTAAAGCACCAACATTTTCTATAAATCGTGTTTTACTTAAATTTTATTTAAAGGATAAAGAATTTTAGGCCCTAAAGCTTCTCTAGTCTATTGGGAAGGAGTATTCAACATTGTACCCAATACACATTTCCATTAAAATAATTAAAACATAAAGAAATACTGTTGTTGCTAAGATGTATTATGTTTTCATGCTTCCAGGTGTTTGCGTTGAGGAAATTGCTTCCTACAACATCTACTTATGATTTTAATATACATGTAAGTCCCACTATAACTGGCTCCTTGATAAATCTCTAGATCCTTTGATAAGTTTTATTTTTTTGTATTATTTTCTTTTACATTATTTTTTACAATGCAAAGTAAGAGAAACCCAAATTATTGGATCCTTAGTTTCTGAATTCTAGCATCCTTGAAAACAAAATGAAGCTTAGATCATCAGAATCAGATGCCTAATTACTAATTAGAAAATTAGCACATGATTCAGCAACAAAACCTACCATATACAACTCAATGAAGCAGAACAAGTCTCACAGGAAATCCCTGATAGAAGAGTAGTGACTGGGTAACATTTTCAATGGAACCAAAGAAAGAGTTTTTTGGACATTGACTATTGATGAGAAATTTTTCATTCTTGGCTTGAGTATCATTATGAAAATGGACTAAATCAATGTGTAAAGTTATTATAGAATTAAATGCTCCGTCCCCATGGTGAAGTTATTGTAGAATTAAATGGTTTTCACATATTTTCATGGAGGATAGTGGTCATAGTATTAATAAGAAGGTCCATGTTCTCAAAATATAAACATAGTTTTAAAACAACTTAAAAGACTTTAATAATAGTTCATGAAATGGGGCTCATCAATAATCACCTGCACTACCAGCAAGGTCCAATTCTTGATCACTCATGTCTGCATCTACTAGATCTTCTTCGTCATCATCATCTTTGGCATGCAATACATTCTCTCTTACAGTCTCTTCACTGGTAATCAAAATATATTCTTGAAATAGTCCATCGTCATCTTCATCCACTTCTTCGAATGTTTCTTGTAGATTAATATATTGCCCATCAGGACTTAAATCAACAACTTCCATGAATTTTCATTTTGAACGAGACTCTGTTTGAATGACATATGACCATCCTGGGCTTCTTACATCATCAATTAGAAATGATTGGTTGATTTGAAAAGGGAAAACATATGGCTCATCCATCTCTGATAAGAATTGCCCTATATTAGCACATATAAATCCATACTCATCAAATTGTACTGCGGATGGTCGGATCCACTTACATTTTAACAATATAGGACTATTTTCACCAAAATCTACTTGAATAATTTCTTGGATGAATCCAACATAGAATTTATTCTCGGTTTCATGATGAAACTCAGCACTAACAACACAATCACAATTTATCTTTCCTTTGTCTTTTTGCTCTACCCTTAAATGACTACCATAGGCCCACATGCCATTAAATCGCATAGCCCATAAATGTGGAGATTGTGAAAGCTCACTTTCCTCTATTGTTATATGTTGACCTTCTTCTTTTGCATCATGAACAGCACTGGCAATCCATTCTTCAAATTTTGGAAAAGTATCACCTCCAACCAAACTATGATGTTTGCGCTTTTGAGGTCGATGTTGCAAGAAACTTTGATTTTCTTCCTCATATTTTCTACATACAACATTAATGACATAGTAAGATTAATAATATAAATGTGTAATACATATGAGTAAATAAACAACTATGTAGAATGTTTTACCTATGCCATGCATCAAATGAAGATGTGTTTTGAAGAATAAATGCATGCAATGTACTTCTTTCCTGATGTGATAGCTTGAAGCGGCATCCATTGCCCTCTAATACTTCGCCTGCAACTCTCTCATCTTCATCATCATCCCATACACGTCTATTCACATTTTCAAAATCCTTCATATATTCTGTACAAAATCCCATGACCTCTTGCATTGAATATCCCTCAGCCATGCTGCCTTTTGGTTTTGCCCTAGTACGAACAAATTGTTTCAAAACCTTCATATATCGTTCTATAGGATACATCCATCTTGTTCTTACTGGACCGCAATTCTCTAGTTCATACTCTAGATGTATCAAAAGATGCATAGAGATGTTAAAGATTGTTGGTGGAAATTCCCGTTCTAGAAGACAAAGAACTTCAACAACCTCCTCCCTCAAACTATCAAAGTTTGATGGATCTGCTACATGTGTACTGATTCTCTTAAGTATTAGCCCCAACCTTATGATTGCCAATCTTGGCCCTTTTTCCAAACCCAATATATTAACCACAATTGGTAAAATGTTCTCGATTATCACATGATAATCATGGGTCTTTAGGCCTCTTAAGCTATTAATGTCAATTTGGCTTCTAATGGAAGTACTTACATATCCTGTAGGAAAGCGAGTCTGAGACATCAATTGTAAGAATTGTGCATGTTGTTCTTTTGTCCAAACATAGGGAGCACTAGGTTTTCCATATTTTTCACCATCATATTTTTCAACCCAAAGATTGTGATGAATCTTTAAATCTTGAAAGTCTTCGCGTGATGAAATAGTATCAAAAGCACCAAAAAGAGTTTCTATAATAGCATAGGCTATATTTTCTCTGTATGCATAAAGTCAACAATGTGCCTGATGGTTATATCCTTGAAGTATGGAAAATTATAGAATATGCACAACCTTTTTACACCACTTTGATTACATGGATCATATCTACTACCAAGAACACCACCATTTGTAATAAATGACATTCTTTTTTTTCCTTTGTCAACAATGTAATCACCTGTTATTGCCAAAGGTGCTTCACAATTCTCTTCTTCACCATTGAAACATGTTTTTTGTTGACGATATGGATGGTCCACTTTTAGATAAGCACGATGTCCACAATAAATACACTTACGCAAACTTCTTGAGTGCTTCACAAAATCCTTAAAGTTACAAGCTGGACAACCATGACATCCATGAACAGTGAGACCAAACAATGTACCATATGCAGGAAGATCATGAATTGTAACCAATAAGGAAGCTCTTAAAGTGAATTTGATTGAATGACCATCCCTTAAAGATTGAATTGCTTCAACTCCTGTCCACAATTCCATTAGCTCATCATATAGTGGCTCTAGATAAGCATCTATTGTATCTGAAGTCACACTTTTCTTTCCTGGTATAATCAATGATAACATCAAGAAAAATGGTTTGGTTACTAGCCATGGAGACAAATTATAATTTAATAAAAAAATAGGCCAAGTTGACTATTTTGTACTTTGATCTGAGAATGGGTTCACTCCATCTAGAGCCAAACCCAACCTTATGTTACGAGGATCTTGAGAAAAATTGGGCCATTTGTTATCAAACTCCATCCACATATTAGAATCAAGCACATGTCATTGTTTCCCATCAGTGCTCTTATTTAGAGCATGCCACTGCATAAGCTGAGCAATGTCTCTACACCGATACATTCGTAGTAATCACGGGATTATCAAAAAGTGGCAAAGAACTTTTCTAGGGACCACAGCTGATTTCAATCCTTTCCTGTACCTTGCTTCATGACATTTTGGACATTCAGTATCATTTGCAAGATTTTTGTGAAATAATACGTAACCATTCACACATGTGTGGATATTATCATACCCCAATCCGAGCTTACTGATTTTCCTTTTACATTGACTTCATTTTGTTGGCAATGTGGAGTCAGCAGGTAACAATGAACATAATAATGCCAACAACTTATCTACACTCTCATTTGTCCAACCATGCACCACTTGCAAGTTAAGAATTTGAAGGATTGTTGTCAAATGACTTAACTTGCAATCAGCATACACAGGCTTTAAAGCATCCTCCATTGCCTTGGCCCAATCATCATCTAAACCCTCGTTCAACATTCTATTGACTTCAAACCCTTCATCTAGCATTATTGTGCCTTCATCTATGTTTGGTGCCACTTCATCTATGTTTTCTGCCTCTTCACCTCTCACATTTTGCAATTCTATCATATCTCTGTAATAGTTATAAGCCCAAGGGCTTATACCACTATGCCCATGTCTTATCATATGTCGATAAATAACATTTCTATTTTTCATTTTTCCACCAAGATAGTTATTACATGGACATGGATATTTTTCCACATCCCTCTCATCAGCTACTCTCTCATCATATGCATGATATTGATCTATAGTCAACCTTCTTTGCTGATCCATTTGTAATATTCTGCATTCTAGTATTAAATTAGAATCTGATTTCAAGATAGCGAAAAATAAATCTAAAAACAAAATCAAATAAAGCATAAAAAACAGTGATAAAGTATGTTTCAAAGCATAAAAAGCAGCAAAGTTTTGAATTACCTTTGAATTAATTGTAGAAGGTGTCCCCAAATTTGACCTTTATTCAAAGAGGCCTGATGACATCAATTTTTTTACGAACAGTGAATTCTTTGCCTGTCTTTCAATAAGTCTCCGAGTCCTCTCCAAACAAGCTTTATCACCCATGCAAGTAGCCACTACAATTATATGCACCTAAAATAAAATTTTTCAAATACACACATCAGATAATTAAAGAAACTATAACCTATTAAAAAAACAACATAAATAAGAAGTTGAACAGAAGAAATTTTATGGTTATTAATATATATATATCACTAAACCATGTCAAGGATCGTGATAAGTGTTCTCCATGATTTTGGGATCCGGGTTACTATGGTTATTAGCAAACTTATGCTCCTCAAGTCAATGTGACATGTGTGTCTTTGGATGATATTCTTTAGCTTGATGATCTCTTCTATGTTTCTACTTTCTAGTTTAATTAGTAGTTTTTTTTTTAGTTTCTTGTATGGCTAAGATACAGTGTATCATTGAGTTTGATGATCAGCAAGTGATCATTACAAAAATTAGTCTTGAATGAAGAAATATTAGGAGGTTTCCTTTATAGGCTACTTGCTGATCCAGTTGACCAGGCATTACAAGATGCCATGACAGAGCATCCTTCCAACTTTGCAGGGATAGTTTTCAAAACCTACTGTGGAAGCAGCAATCGATTCTATGCATGGAACTGACAGGAAAATTGAAGGATACACTGACAAATTTATTGTTTAAGATTGAGGAATACCCCAAAAAATTTATATAACACTGAAAGAGGGAGTTCACCTAAATGATTCTAATTAACCTAAGAAGATATCCTTAAATATGAGTTCTAGACATACAATTGATTACGTTGGCATGCAAACTAATAGTTAACAATCACATTCTCAAATGTTTGCTAGTCATTTGGGGGAGTTGGAGCTGGCAAGGGCCCAGGACTGCAAGATTTTCTATTGTGGTTGTGGTGTCTACAGGGTATGAAACTTATGTAAACAAGGTGATTTTCTTCCTAGAATAATAAATTCTGAATATTATTTTTACTGGCAACAACAATAAGTGTTATTCCTTCTCTAGTTGTTGTGTGTAATTTGAGTCCAAACACTCAAACCCTTTCCTATGATAGCATTTCTATTCAAAAGGATACCAATATAAAAAGAGGGAAAATCATTGAAATCTCCAGAAATTCAGAATATCAAACATTTCAGAAATAGTCTATTCACTAGATGCTAGTCAAAGACTAAAAGCTTACACTCAATCTACTGAGATTCTTTCATCACTAACATGACATTAACATAGCATATGACATGTTTTAGCCCAAGAAATTCTAGGTTCTTAGCTAAACCTACTAACCCCACTAGCATGGAAGGGCATGCACATTTAGGAACATGGCAAAATTGTACCCCTGCAACCTCTATCTCCATATAAGCTTGTCATAAGTTTAACAAGTTCAAAAACATTCACTTAGCATCCATAATGTGCAAGGTCAACAATTGTTCATATACGATTCCTTAGTTTTTATTCAAAACTGCCTACTAGGTCAATAAACCCAATTAGCCCTCTACTTGCTGTTTTTCACCATTTTCTCTTAAAATGCCTTAATGACCCCCAAAAATAACTTGGTTGAGGGATACCCTTTTGGATTCTCTGTAAGATTTTTTTGGTCTTGATTCCTCAATTGGACCGTATGAGCCAATGCACAAAAGTAGGGTTTGTAGAGGGTTTGTAGCCTATAACAGAGACAGTGACAAAATCAACTCCCACACGTGCAAATCAACTAGGAACCTCGAGATGAGTGTTTGAACATATCAAATACTACTCAGCTTGCAACTTTTCTTCACACTCTAAGGACCCACGTGCTCAAATTCACAATCTACTAGTGCATTTGGAGCTCACTGTTACAGTTATGCATACACAACCAGGAGCTAGGGCTTGCTATTAAAAATAGGAGGAGGTATTGTACGGCTCTGCAGCCACATGTTTTGGAAAGATAAATGAGTTTACTTTATGATTCTAAAACCTATTTACAATTCCTTGGGTCATTTTTTAAGTGATAAGCAATTTAACACTAGATAGTCACTTCCAGAACAGCAAGCAGGTCATTTTAAGATCATTTTTATAGCTCACTCGAATGAACCCAAATCCTGAAACCCAAAACTAGAAAGATTTAGCAAATGACTAATGCTTCAAATTTCATGCATCATAGTTGCAGGAATGCTTCCGGTTTCACACATGCAAGAGAAAAACATCAAAATTTCACTCCAAACACACAGCCAGAACTTTCTATTCACTTCTCATCTGTACAATGATGTTGCTCAAAGATTCATAACACTAAAAGCAAGCTTTCATATCAATTTGGGTCATTAATGACCCATTGAGAGCTCATGGAGGACAAATGCTATGAAAGTTGCACAATTTTTGCAAAAAGTTGCAACTATGTAACTTTTGTTGCATATTTCTCTCCACCCATGAAATTGAAGCATCTAAAGAATTCCCTCGACCCAAAATGATAGAAGACAACTTATTTACTCACAACTAATTTAACCAACTAGGCATCATAAAGACACCTTATCACACTTAACTTTACAAGTGACCCTAGTGTACCTAGGTGCCCACTTGGAGTTCAAACTCACTTTATTGACTCCTTGGTGTAGAGCACCTAGCAAACAGGAATGAATTTGATTGGTTTGTGAGTAAACATGTCATTTTGTGTTATTGTGATGTCATGTTCATAGATTGAAGCCATCGGGATGCCTGTAAGGGCCAAATTGCCCAAGAGTCAAAGGAAGTCAACAGTTGGTAAAAATAGGTCAAACTCATGTAGAAGGGGTTTATTATGTTTAATTAGTCATTTCATGCATATTGGAATTGATTTGGGGTCATACAAGTAGTCCTTGAGCAAAAATGCAACTTGGTGCAAAAGTTGCTTGCAACTTTGAAAAGTTGCAAAAGTTGCATTTTGCAACTTTGAAATTGAATTGGTTATGGCATGTAACCAATCCCAAATTTCTATATGAGCAATTGGAAACATTTTTCAGATGGTTAATGAAGTAATTGAAGGATTTTTGCAATTACCCTGCTATTGTACGTACTGTAACTATGTTAATTCTCTGATGGTACGGCTCTGTACGACCTGTACGGATTGGGAGTGATGTTTTGATCTTATAGTTAGATAGAGTTTTGTTTTCTCTTTCAAGTTCACTTTGAATCATTATCTAACTCTAGATACTTTGCAAGTTATACCAGTTTTAAGGTCATTGCCTGGCAATCAATAGGCTTTAGACCTGATAGAGGGAAAATGCTTGGAACTATGGAATCCACCAGTGGATCTTGATGAAACTTTGGGGATTCCTAGTTCCATGGCAGTCTTAAATAATTGTATAGTTTTTATTCCATTTTCAAAGGTCCTTCTAATTTTAAAATGAAGCCCTAGGCTAGCTAAGTGAGGAACAGTGAGCCAGGGTCAGACAGACAGTTAATTTCTTGGCCACATTCACGATTGATTTCATGAAACTAATAATATGGTTGGATAGGGTGTTGAAATACCTTTCTAATGGTATATGGTGCAGGTGTGTTGGTGATGTTTTGATAGGCCTTTGAAGTGGAAAATTGTTTGCAGGTCTGAAGCATTGGAGACAAGCCCTCAACTAGGGCCTAGTAGTTTTGTATGTTGTGAGTGTGGCAAAGAACTAAAACTTTGGCATTTGAAAGACCAAAAGGAGTGGTTTAAGATTTCCCAATTTTTTTATGGAGTTGTTTGAGAGTTTTGAGAAATAAAACTTAAAGTTTGTGAAATTGTCACAGGAAAACCCTTGCTACACTGCCCTCAACTAGGGCGTGATGGTAGAGAGGGCTAGGGGTGTGATAGAAGTTTATAATTTTGGATTTGGGGAGGCAAGACACAGTACTTGAAGATTCCAACACATGTTGGTGAGGTCATTAAGGGGAATTATAGACTAAGACCCAAAAATAGTCATACTACCAGTTAGGAAACCTGTTAGTGTTTACACTATTTGGAATAGTATCAAGGGTACTTAATGTCTGCATGTACTTGCTAGAGAAGATGTCAGAGGTGGATTTGGGGATCAGTGAAAGGTGTTAGGGGTCTTATGGGTAACTTGGAAGTATAAACATAGCGGGGGGTAAAGGTACTTGAAGAAGGGTTGTAGAGTCCTTAGTAAAGAAGGGCTAGTTGATGAGATTGGGGTAAGAATCCACATTAAAGAAGTCATCATACCTTTGAGGCAGGTGACAGGGCAGGACTTAGGAAGTCCTTGGGTGGATGAATAAGGGATCCATTGGATCGACCTAGGAAGATTAGATAACAAAGTGTGAAAGGTAACCCTTGTACCTAGAACCCTCTGCATCACTCCTATTGACAACTAAGGTCCTAATCCACATGGATTGACCCTTAACAACACCTACACACACTTGTATCAATTAACCATCAAAATCAGCCATCAAGTATCAATCAAGCCAACTTGCAATTATGTGTGCTCTGTTTTAAATATGCTTTAATTCAGAATATCAAACATTCAAAATACCACGGATACCAAGGTAGCTTGTTTACCTCAGTGAAACAACTTAGCAATCCCCAAGATAGTGAGATCTCAATCTAAAATTGCCATAGTATAGTCCAAGATTGCATCATAATGTTGAGAAAAAAACACAATTGGATGAAGAGCGGTTTCATCTTCCCAAACATAATTTAGCATCAAATTCATGTCATGGATCAAATTTAGACATGAAATTTCAGTTCCATCCCTTTGGCATTTCCTTCTAAGAGCTCGAGAGTAGGTCATTAATACCATATACAATGAATTTGATATTAAGCTTTTACTCATTTGCTTCTTTGACACCATGTATATCAATGAAGAACTTGTAGTTGAACATACCACAGTTGTCAATGAACTTGTACAAGAAGAGGTTATATGTAATGCCCCCTTATGAGATTTCTTAAGGTTTTGACCATAGTTGTATGGGTATTCATACCCATACCCCTAGGATGCATACCAAGTACTGGTACGTGTATCTTTTACCAGGTACTCAGTAGGGATCATCATAGCTAGGGACCTTGATTAAGATTTCTAATTTTTGTTTCAATTTTTTGTTTGCAAATTAGCTTTCTGTTTATCAAGTTTATTTCAATATGGAATCACTAATCGGTTTAAAACTTTGATATAATGATTGTATGACATTTCAATTTGTTTACCTAATCTTCAAAGATAATATTCAACAGTAAACTTTATCACTGTTCTTGTTTTGAAAACTCAATGTCATATTTTCAGATTTTCTATAAACTATTAAATTAAATATATTTTTTTCCTAATGTACCCAAAGTACCCTCATCTCCTATATTGAAAAAATCACTGTACCCACACCCATTCACATCTCCAAAGTACCCAAGTACCCCAATCTCCATGCAACCTTAGAACTTTTGACTAATTTCTTAAATTACAAGGGATTTCTCTCTTAATAGCTTACACCTAAATCTTAATTTGGCTATAATTGAATGTATTGTGTATGATTTGTGAATGTGTAAGTATCAATGTCCTGTTTTCTATGAACTAGACTAAAAAGAGATTGATTACTGCAAATGTCCTGTATCTTGATGTAACGCAAGAGTATATTGTCAAACAATATTCTGATATGATTCTTGATGATGATATAACTGCAATGTAATGGAGATTGCCTTTATTGATTCTATATTCGAAATGCTTATGCAAAATAAAGGTTGGTGAAACAAAGACAAATCTGAATATACATGAAATCATTTGTTTTATGCTGGTCTGGATAATTACTGATGTAAATAAGTATTGATCTAATAAAGATCATGTTGATATCAATATCGATCACTATGTGAAAAGAATGGAATTATCAGATAGCTATGGATGACTACCCCTTTCTTGAATTTCTGATGTAGTATCTGATTTGTATATACAAGAGAAGTTAAAGGAATTTTTGGTCGTTGGACAATTTGGAAAGGGAAAGGAAGATTATAAAACATGGTGTAGATGAATGTACCAGGAGGTGTTGAGGATCTCAATGTAAATGCTTTGAAGAAATCAATAAAATACATTAGTTCTCTGTTGCTTTAAGTCTGCTATAGAACAGTGAATGTTCTTTGTTCCTATCATTGTTTTGTGCAAAGTTTATTTGTTTT
Source organism: Chamaecyparis obtusa (assembly GCA_027943335.1). Lineage (NCBI taxonomy): Eukaryota > Viridiplantae > Streptophyta > Pinopsida > Cupressales > Cupressaceae > Chamaecyparis > Chamaecyparis obtusa. The sequence continues at coordinate 385,021 of BSBK01004571.1, read as the reverse complement.
AATGCTTTCATCTTGATTCACCAAATGTATTAGAATGTTTTAAGGTAATTTTCATCAAAAGAAAGTCATTTGATAAAGGTTTTTGCAGTAGTAAATTAATTGACTGTCACTGTCATGTGACAAAGATAACATTTTGATATAAATTCAAGGATTTTACCCCTCCCACTGTTGTAATGGATATGTAACTCGTGGGAGATGGTTTTTGAATGTCTAATGCATTTATAAAATGAGGTTGTGTGCAGGAATAAGCAAGAGGATGGAGAAGAAGGTCTCTAGTTGAGACAAAGTGTTGTCTTGGGAACACAAGGTGTTTGGACCAGGCATGGTCTGGAGATTCTACCAACATGAGGGGTATATTTTATGACATAGAAGGTCATGTTAGGATAGCACTTAAGAAGCCTTATAGGGTACAAGGGTGAAATGAACAAGATATTTTGGACATCACTGAACGAGCATGTATTCCTTTCAGAATTGGGGCTTATGAAGATGTTTTGTGGTTTGATATTGTTCCAAAGATGGAATTCCATTTGATCCTTGGGAGGACATGGCAGATGGAAAAGAGGACAGTACATTGTGGAAAGGATAACACATATACTTTCAAGCATAAGGGGCAGATGATAGTAATGAGTCCATTGAAGAGAGGGCAAGCAACATGGCAAGTGCATGGTCACATTGGTGTGATGGAATGGATAGGTTTTGTAGAACCTAGAAGGCAAGATGATGAAGCAAGAGTAAAACAAAGTGTTTGTGAAATCAGAGATGAGGAAGTGGATCAACCTGAGGTCCTAGTGAAAGAGGATATGGTGAAGGAGTGTCCATTATAAGGACAAGATGTTGAAGGAAAGAACAAAGAGGTTGCAAGTGTGGTAGATAATTACTAGGGATATCAATGCTTAGTTTCTTGCTACTCATTAAGATACTCATGAAATACTTTCATCTCATTTCTAGTTATAATTATAAGCTAAGCACCTAGCCCAACATGCTAGACCAAACATTGGTAACTAATTGAGTGTGGTGATGATGCTTTGACTGGCATATATAGTCCCAAGGTAAGCAAGATCCAATTTGCACTTAGACAATTCAAATCTAACTTAAAGGTTTCCATATCTAAACATTTTGTTAGCTTTTTAATAAAATTAGTTGAATAAATATGAATTGATTCCTTTCAGATATTAAATTTATCCTGAGCATACCAAAAGCCTCATGAAGAGATGAAACAGGCACATTTAAAAGTAACTAACATAATCTGATTTACATCCTTTAAGCTACTAAATTTAGCCTGGATGTACCAAAAGTCTCAAGAAAAATTTGAAACAGACACATTTAAAAGTAAATGAACATAATCTGATTTGCATCCCTTCATGACTCATCTATTAAATTTAACATTAATGTACCAAAAGACTCAAGAAAAGTTGATAGAGACACATTTAAAAGTAAATGAAATAATCTGCTAAAAGCTAAATCATGTTTACTCAATAATGCATAACTAGGCGAGTAATCTCCTTAATTCAAGCTATGCTTAAGGCATAATTTGCACCAAGTTATAAAACTATTTTCATATACAACCCATTACCACCTAGTCTAGAAGAAAAATTCTCATGTCAAGAAGCTCAACATGTCAATCATATTACACTGAAATCAATCAGATGCAACACATGCTCTAGTGAACTGGGACTAGACATCTAACAGGATAAATGTATGACAGCAGCAGAATGGCTGGATGGTTTTTTATTTAGACCACCTTGGTAACTTGTCTGGAATGTTCAATCTCTTTATGATCTTTCGATGTTCTATTTGTGCCTAATGGCTAGGATGATTTTATAATTCAAATCCTTAAAAAATGAAAGCACAATAATTTTAAAAAGATACATGCAGGTGGTGAAGTGCTCTTCTTTGGAGGACATTTTTCACAACTGCAGTGGTTGTTGTAGTACTGCGAGCATTCATTGATTATTGTGGAAGTGGAAACTGTGGGCTTTTTGGAGGTGGAGGACTGATAATGTTTGATTGAGTTCAGTGACTATAAAATATATGGCTATTGATCTACTTCCAGTAGTGATATTAGGTGTCATTGGAGGAGTGGTGGGAGCAGTATATAACTACCTTCTTGAGCGTACTCTGAGAATATATGCCTTAATCAATCAGTAAGTTCTCCAAGGCACAAAAAAAAAAACTTCGTATTAGATTGTGGCTAAAGCAATGAAAAATTGTATGTTCCCCTGTTCTTCATTTTTCTCCGTGGCATTTTTTCCCCTGCATACATGTGGACTACTTTCTTTTCTGGACTTTTAGGTCTCATGCAGTCAAGAAACCTCCTTTATCTAATAGTGCTATTTACCCCATTAGTATACTTATTAAGAGTACTTAACCTTATTTAAGAATTACAAAGTTTTCTTAATTTTGTACAGAACATGGCGATGAATGACAAAATTGTGTATTACTGATACAAGAGAGGGCCAATATCCAAAATACTCCTTTCATGCACTATGGCTTTGTATACATCCTGTTGTATATTTGGACTTCCATGGCTTGTAGCATGTACACCATGTCCAGAAGCAAAGATGCTCAACCACGAATGTCCCAATGTTCGCAAAATAGGGAACTTCAAGCAATTTCATTGCCCTGCAGGCTATTACAATGACCTTGCAACTTTTCTTTTCAACACAAATGATGCTACTGTTAGAAATATATTCAGTTCTGGCACTAGAAATGAGTTTCATTTGACATCATTGATGCTCTACTTTGTTACAATTTTCATATTGGGAATAGTAACATATGGACTTGCACTTCCATCAAATCTCTTCATACCTATAATCTTAATAGGCTCTACATATGGCAAAGCACTTGGTAAGTTGATGGGATCATTTGCAAACATTGATTAGGGACTTTTTACAGTGCTTGGTGCAGCCTCTCTTCTAGGAGGGTCAATGAGGATGACAGTTTCACTTTGTGTGATCCTTTTGGAGCTCACAAACAACTTATCCTTGCTCCCTTTGATTATGATAGAACTCTTAATTTCGAAGACAATAGCTGATAGCTTCAAAAATAGTGTCTATGACAAAATTGTACACTTGAAAGTTGAAGGGGCTTCCGTTATTGGAAGCACATCCTGGACCATTTATGAGTCAACTCATTGCAGGGGATGCTATCATAGGTCCACTGGTAACCCTTCACAGAATACAGAAGGTTTCAAACATTCTACAGATTTTGAAAAGCACTAAGCACAATGCCTTCCCAGTCATAGATAAAACACCATACTCAAAAACACCAGTCTTGTGTGACCTTGTCCTTAGGTCACATCTTCTGGTCTTATTGAAGAAAAAAGACTTCCACAATTTTGAGCAAAATGCAGTTGTTTCTACAGGGTTGAACCAGAAGCATTATCTGGAGACTTTGCAAAGCTAGGCTCAGGAAAAAGGCTCAAGATTGAAGGGATTGAAGTAAGTGCAGAGGAAGAGGAAATGTATATGAATTTGCATATAGTCATAAATACTGGATATTCTATAGTTGGATATATCCTGAAAATACAAATATTCATTGAACATACCTTCAATGCAGAGTTCTCTTGCGCCCAGAATTGATCCTTCAATAAAAACTTCCCATCGCTCTCTTGCACCTAGCATTGAAGCTTTCTAATGCGTAGGAATTGTTGTTTGTGGACACCAAACGGATTTGGAGATTTTATTGCAAAATCTGGTGGTTTCCATTTTGGTTTCTTCCCTCTCTCCTGTGCCCAAAATGCATGCCCTGCTCTCCCGTGCCCAAAATGCATGCTTGCCTTCTACGCGCGAAACTCAACCTGTTTGAAAATGGATGATTTTTTTGCTTGTGTATGTCGATCCTCTTTATTTGCAGAGTTTTAGACATTAATGGGATATTCATTTTAATAAAAGACACTTTTATATGGTGATATAGAAATGGTGAGTACTTTTAAACTATAATTTTTTATATTTATTTATTTACTTATTTATACTTGTATAAATATATATATTATTCTAATTAATTTCTAGTTATGATAAATACATTTCAAAAAATAAGTATGCAAACTCCAAAAAACATATATTCATATTACTACCCAAACTTTAGTTCTAAGAAGGCTTGCGATTTTTAATAAGATTAATATTAAAAAACATTCATATTACTATTATTTAACATTTAAAACATATAGCATTTTATTAATAACTAAAATTATTAATATAATTATATATTTTTTAAAATTTTAATAATAGATTATATACTTAATTTTAAAATAATAAATTTATTTATATTAATAATAATTATATTATAATATATAAATATACAATTGAAAATATAAAATTATAATTAAAATAAACATTAAAAATAAAAAATAAAAAAAATTATAAAACTTAAAATTTAATCTTTAAGTATTGATGTTCGCACATTATATCTTTTAAATATTAAAAATTTGAAGTGAAACATACTTTTAAATTAATTATTTTAATGATTAAAAATTTGGATGTAGTTTTCTTTTATCAAAATGGTACCATTTTTTAGAATTCAAAAGTGTGATGCGAAAATTAACTACTCTGACATATACGACATAATTGCACTAACATACTCAACGTCCATGGAGAAGCGTGCAAAACTCCGATGCAAATTTTTGGCTCTATAGCAAGCACCTTTCTAGTGAGGATGAATAAAACTACTTAGTATTCATTGCATTTTGGTAATACTTGTACAAAGAAGAACATGTCTCCTATAAAAATGAATGGAGCAATTAGCACTCATTGCATCTAAGTGATGCTTGTAGATGAAAGTCTCCATACTTCACCTCTGGAAGCATCACCTGGATGTAATAAGTGCCAAGTGTTTGGTTCATTCTCAAAAGAGATGGGTTCTTATTAACCACAATTGATGAAACATCCAATTACTTTGACTCAAAAACTAAAAAGTGGAATTTTTATCACTAATGTTTTGGGTTCTTATATTGGTAGATATGAAATTAGAGTCTATTAAGCTTACTAAGTTTCATATCTTGTCTTTCCTTTCGATTATCATTAATCACATCATATTCTATTTTTCTTACAATTAAATTCATATCTTGTCTTTCCTAATTTCGATTTTCATTAATCACATCATATTCTATTTTTCTTGCAAATAAAATTTGATTTTTTTATAGATCCCATCAAATGTGTAATTTTTATAATTATTATAACAATTTTGAATGCATTGCATTCACTTTTTCAAATTTGTGGGAAATTTTAGTCTCATTTTCAAAAGTCTTTCAATAGAATATCTATATATACTTTTGATTTATGTTAATATCATATTTTCACACTTTACTTTATTATATAAAAATTTATATACATTTATGGATTTTTTTCCCCTTTTCTCCTATAATATATTACATTGACCATGACACATCTATATATGTCAACCACCAAATATTGTACTATGAGGTGATTTGGATTCTCATCATGATATTGTAAGCAATATAATTATACTAATTTTCAATCCTTATAATTATAATTAAGGAAAAGTGGACTAGATTGCAATCGATTTTAATGTAATTAGTCAAACTATTATTTGTTAAGACCCGTACAACAAATTTTGTTAATTATAATTTGGCTATTCCTTTTGATAACACTATCTCTAATTATTGTTTATCAATCGGTTTTGAAATCACCAAAAACCAAGATTTATGGCATGAGAAGGACCGTGTGCATATAGTTGCTCACACAATAAGCCTATTGATGAGAAAGCATTAGTGGTCAATTGGAATTTCTAAGTCTATGATATTATATTCAAATGTTATAATTATAAATGAGGTATAATTGTTCATTTAGTCATTTTGTTTAGGTGACTAATTATGTAGTCATTAATTTAATCATTTATTTAATAAATTTTGTTTGGGTAACGAATTATTAGTGACTAGTTATTTAATCATTTAATTAGTCATTTATTTGATCATCTGTTTAGTCATTTTTATTTGTCTACACTTGTGGTTTTATCTTATGATCAAATTAGTCACGTATTTAGTCATTTATATTTGTGAAGTACAAAACATTAGTGGAATATGATCAATTTTAGTCATATGACTAAAAGTTTTAGTCGTGTAGTCACATATTTGCCAAAATGTACTAGTGATGGTCCATCCTTATAAAATCATCTCCAAGAATCACCTTCACATCATGGATGACTAGACCATGGCTCGATTTAAATATGCATTTCAAACAAATTCTATAACAATTTGTCTTTTCTTACGAACTAGACATAAGGGCATGTCCATGGCTACCATTCACCTACTATCTTTCAAATTTGAGAATGATGACTCATATACAGTTGTTAAAGGACATAAATAAGAAGTTCATAACCTATCAACAATCCTTCGACACACTTTTATCCCAAACATTTGCATCCTCTTAATCATTTTTGAAAATTATGATGCGAGAACATGCCTAGTAAATCGACAATCGACATCAACCAAAAATATTATCCATTTTATTTTGGTTTAGCTGACATCTCTTTGTTCTATTGAATATGATAAGCAAGCTAAAATATAGTTCCATCCTATGCACTATAGTGGTTGGTCTATTAAATAGGAGCATGAGAATCCATCAACTCATAATAAATCCTTGTTAATTGTTATAGTTGTGACTTCCCTAAATGTGTTTATAAAATGTGAAAGAAAAGACAAGGCTTGTGAACATTTTTACAACATTCCTCAAGATGCTATCATCTCACGATGGGGTTTGTAACAAATTCTAGATATCCACCTGAATATTGCTCGATAGAATTCCTCATTTAAATGTAGTCTTACAAAGCAAGAAGTTTTTCATTATTTCATAACGCCATTAGAGAGAGAAGGTGCTAGATTTATTTGGACCTATTTTGATAGGATGAGGGGTCACTCTTCATTGATTCTAATTGAGTCATAAAATATCCATGGTCGGGATTGATTTCATATAGCATGAGTTTGACACTAGTAACATATATCATGCTTGTAACATGTGGTGGTCACTTTGTGGTTTAGAAGACATGTATAAGCTACACAAGAACATGGACAAGATCTCTTAGAACCCATGGAAGTGAAACAACCTTGGAAGACTTTTGTAAAATGTACACAACACACCTCAATCGTTTGTAAAATTCCTGTAAGAGATTCCACTCTATGGAATGGAATGATTGTAGCTTTGGGTATGGATTTTTATTGAAGCAAAGACATGCTACGAGATTGTGATTACAAGTTATGCATTAGATGAAATTGTTAAAAAGGCATTTTAAACCAAGTTCAAGCCTTGTTTGGTACCCAAGCTAGTTTACCCTATCATGCACATGGTGGGTCCCATTCTAGTTACTACGTGGCCTAATGGGATTAGTCTCACCTCACTCGCCCCTTCCTGACCCCAACTTAATAATTCATTAGACCAAGGTAAGACAAGCTAGGCATCGGGTCATGATAGACTACAATTGATTGAATATCTTAAGGAAGAGATTGACAACTGATTGGATACTTCAAAAGACAACAATTGATGATCACCGAGCTACTAAGGTATATGTGACACATTAAATCAGTTATTATATTGTCATTGATGTCAACTAGTTTAGACTATACTTATCATGACAGTTACAAAAATATGAAGAAATAAATAATGATGAAGGAATGAGATATCAACATGAAGATGAGATGTGTGAGGAAGATATGGATGTGGTATTCATTGGGTAACTTATTGATGAGTCTATGACATTATGTTAGTGATTTGATTGTATTACATAATTTTGTTATGGATTTAAGATCAAGAATGAACAAGTTTATGTGGTCGGTAAATGAAGAACTTAGTATACACCAAGAAAGTGTAGTGTATACTGAGTACAATGTTAACCGAGTCAGAAGTCACCGACACATCATAGTATTGATCGAGTGAAATAAATAAATGGAACAAGTGATAGCTGACTAAAGATGATGAGCTGGACAATTATGGATGATTTAGATGTTAAAGATAAAATTTTTTATGATGATCAAATAGATGATAAAATACAAAGATGATCGGATGATAGAAAATGAAACTTGTTACAGACACAAGTTCCGAGGAAGGTTAAAGAGAAAAAATCAATGGTGAAGATTAAGAGGCAAAATCTATGGTTGGAAATAAAATAGTTTATTATGTCTATAAAATGAGACTAGAGATTCATAATTAATTTTGGAATACACGTGAGAAGATTGCATTCATGTGAAGCTGGTCAAACAGGTTGAAGATAGAACCGAGAAATTTTGTAGACAACACCGAGCGTCAGAAAAAGGAATTAACAGAGTAGAACAAAGTTGGAGAATACAAAGGAATTGAATTGAGTATATTGGCCAGAGGTATTTTGAGCTTAGCATAAATCTGAAAATCTACAAAAGAAAGTTATATTTAAATTAGATCAAAATTGTTGCATTCTAACCATTGCTAAAGATAAATCTCTTAACCGACTGGGACTTAACAGTCTTTATATTTTATTATGACATTCAATGAATGTTGATTGTTTTCTTGTTGAACCCATAGTGAATGTTTGGTCACAGAGAACTGTTAGTGATAAACCCTCTAACCAAGTCACACCTTATAGTGTGTTATTGTAACCTTTAACAGTGTTGACTCTTAATCGAGCTCACTTCAGAAGAGTGAAATTATTTTTGGGTTACTGGTCCCAGGTGGCTTTTCCCCTAACAGGGTTTCCATGTTAAAAACCAAAGTGTTATATATGTATGGATGTGATGAATTGTTATTTTATTTTACACATTACTATAACTGGTTTGATTGGTATATGCACTAGATAATTTACTGGTATTCAGTAATTGAAAAAAAAGGCACAGTTAAAGTTTTACCGAGTTGATTAAATTTTTTGAAAGAATTGTTTTATACATCAGGGAGTGTTTGGGACTATAGGATAACTGGACTAAACTGATTCAACCCCCCCCAATTATCTAACAATTGGTATCAGAGCAAGAGTGCTTGAAGGAAAAGTTTGAAGGACTTAAGTAAAAGATCACAAGATGTATAAAAGAGAGGTGCCAAAGTTGAACAAAGACAACTTCTCAACATGGCAAAGCAGAATGAAGTTATATCTATCAGGGATTGGAGATTCTACATTGTACTAGCAAAATGAGTTTATTTTAGCCTCTAGTCCTTTGACTTTCAATCAGATAAAAGAAAGACATGAACACAATGCCATGATGATTGAGATTACTTCTTCTTTATCAGATGTTGAATTTGAAGATATTGGGTATGTACAGGATCCTGGTATGCCAAAAAATGGCGATGTGAAAAAAACTTATTTTCTCTCCTCCAAAAGTGCACAAATGCATATGTTGACTTTTTAGTAGGTCTGGGTGTCAGTGCACCTAACCAAGCCAAAAGCCAAAGCAAAAGGCTTAATCGGATATCCAATATTTACTAGTAAATATAACACTGTAACCCCAACCGCATTCAACATTTTCTCATTGTGAAAACATGAACACGGTTGAGGATTTCGGATATCTACTTTACAATCCCCTATCCTATTTGTGTAAGAATCTAAGGTAAGTCCAATCTTCAAATTTTTGTTGTTTTTATTGTTTTTTAATAGAAATTTATAGTTTTTATATAAAAATTAATCGTTTAAATGAGTTTGTGTATTATTTTTTAAAATTCATTGTAATTATCTATTTGTTTTTTCATTGTAATCAGACATGGAATCAAAAAACCCTCCTAATGATCTCGCAAACAATCCAGAACCACCTCCCAACAATCCCCCACCTACAGAAGACATACCTGTCACAAATCCTCACTGTTTAGAGGATCTAATAGGAGGTAATCTAAATGAACTTAGAAGATTTCAAACCACCTATGCCAATATCCTCTCTCTCTCTCTCTCATCTTTCTCTCTCTCCTACTCTCTCCCCTTCCCCCTTCTCTCTCTCTCCTACTCTCTCCTTCCCCTTCTCTCTCTCTCTCTCTCTCTCTCTCTCTCTCTCTCTCTCTCTCTCCCTTAGGTATAATATTGAACATATAATATAAATATTTAATAAGTTAATATTATACTATTATACAATAGAGAAATAAATAATAATAATATAATACATGCTATTATAAAAAATTATATTATAATAGTAATGCTCTTCAATGAATCCCTAAAGCTGATCTGCCGCCGGAAGTCTAAAGAAGGATTTGTCCGGCAGTCAAAATTTTTTAAGGAGGTCATTAAGATAGGTAAATATTCTAGTTTTGAGTTCCCATTATTAAATGCTATGCTATTGTTATTTAATATTAATATTAAAAATAATAATTTATAATATATAACTTAAAATTGAAAAAATACTCAATTGAATTAATATTAACATAAAAAGAATACAATTTAATATAACACAATTAATATTACCATTAAAAAAATATATTTAATATGAAACTTGAATTTGAGAAAAGTAGTGCAATTGAAATTTCAAAATAGGTGGGAAATTTTGGATATCTGATAATATCGGATATCCGAAAAATTTTGGATATCCGATTAGGCTTGGTATTTGCTTTGGCAATACTAAATGTGGGTGGTCAACCCTTTAGGTGTGTTTCAGGAGATAGTTTCTAATATCGAGACTTCGACCATGTAGCTGATGACTATTTTTTCATCCGAAATTGATGAAACGAAAAGGGTTTCTTAAAAATATTATCAGCTTTCCATCAATATAATTGCTGTCAAATTTTGAGTTTGGTAAGTAATTATTACTTATTTTTTAATTGAGTTATCTTTAAAGTCGTAATTGACATACTGATTAAAAAACAACTATAACTTTCAAACCGTTTAGCCTTTTTGAAATATGAAACATGTGTCACATTCTATGCTTCGGCTACTATAAGGAAAAAAAATCAATTTTGTAAAGTTTAGAATTAGTTAAGATGGTCAGATACGAGAGTTTTTTAATTCTGAAAAAGTTGTAGCAGAAAATTCATAATTAATTATTTATTTGACAAAAAATTACAAAAAAATATGTGTCACATCCGTGAATGAGTCTATTACTTATATCTAGAATCTTGGGAAAATATATCATCATTTGATTGTGATTAAGGTCGTCATACATACAAGTACTTTTTATCTTTTCCCTGAAATTTTCGTACTACTACATTGAAATCTAAAATTTTGAACAATTAGATAAAAAAAAATTCAGACAAGGGCTAGTAGTTTAGAACTAGATTCAATTTCCTAAAGATTCTATTCTTACAACTTTTTCACATAAGGTTCATAAGATGTTCAACTTTTTATGTCAAGTTGACTAACCCTAATTTTCCAATTTTTCATTGCCACTTAAGGCCATAGTTTGGTATACCATGATCTTGCACATACCCTATTAAGACATGTAAAACTGCAAAACAAATGTGGGACAAGCTTACACTAGTTCATGGAGGAGATGTGAATGTGCTAAGGGCTAAAGCTAAAAGTCTAAGAGGAAAGTTTGATGACATGAAGATTAAAGATGGTGAGAACATCACTTGGTACAGAAACTGAGTCAAGGAGGTTGTGAATGCTATTCGAGGAGTAGGTGGAACTATTGATGAAAACACTATGGTAAGTAAGATTCTCAGAACCTTGTTACCCGCCTATGCTATTAGATTTTTTGCAATTCATGAAATGAGAGCAGCTTCTGGTAATAATATTTCATTTGATAGCCTAATCGATAGATTGACTGCATTTGAGCTTAATAACTATGACAATAGTATTGTACCTACGGTTGAATCTGCATTTATGTCATCTCTGAAAATAGGAAATTCAAGCAACAAACATAAGATAAGAAATGAAATTGATAGTGAAACTGAAGAAGGTGAACTTGATGACCTTGAAGCATTAATGGCTAGAAGACTACAAAAAGGTAAAGGAATATATAGAGGTAAACTACCCTTGGTATGTTTTAAATGTAAAGAGATTGGTCATATTGCTACAAGATGCCCTAATAGGAAAGAAGATGAGAAAACAAGTGAAAGATCTAATGAAAGGAAGAATGACAAAAGAGATCACCGAGATCATAGAGGCAACTGGCAGTATGAAAACAGAGATAAAGGAGACTACAGAGACAAAGGAAAGAAGGTATGTTCCCTAGTTGAAGATGAAGATGATGACACCGACACCAAGACTAATGTAGACATAGAAGTGGTATTTGTGGCTTTAAAAGAAGATACTAAAGAAGAAGAAATGTATGTTGAAACAACACTTATTTCTAAATTTAGCAAGAATGATACTTGGATTATTGATAGTGGTTGTACACATATGTGACTGGTGATGAAGAGAAATTTGAATACCTTGACTATTATAATGGTGGATTTGTGAAAATGGGAAATGATACACCTTGTCTAGTAAAAGTAAAAGGATCTATATTGCTGAATAATAAGATCATATGTGAGAATGCATATTGGGTGAAGGGACTTAATTATAATCTATTGAGTGTAGCACAACTAAATAATATAAGTCACCGAGTTGCATTTGAGAATAGATAGGTGAAAATCTATGATGCGACTCGAAAGCTGGTCGGTACTGGTGAACAATCAAAAGGTAACTTATTTTATCTTGACAATGCTTAAACTTCTTGTTTATTGGCTAAAAATGAATCTATGTATGGTTATGACACAAGAGGTTATGTCATGTGAACTTTGACAACATGGTTAAGCTGAGTAAGAAGAGAAGAGTTAGAGGTTTCTCGAGCTTATCTAAACCTGACCATGTGATGTGAAAATAATGTCAAATGGGAAAGATGTCAAAATATAGGTTTAAGAGAAAACATTATTCATCTAATGCTATTTTGGAGTTAGTTCATACTGACTTGTGTGGTCCTATGAAAACTCAGAGTCATTACAGAGACAAATTAATATTTTATCTTGTTTGTTGATGATTTCTCTAGAATGATGATTGACATATTTTTGAAAGAAAAATCTGAAGCTTTCAAAATGTTTAAATGGTATAAAGAAAAAGTGGAAAAATAAAGTGGTAAAGAACTAAAATGCTTAAGGTCAGATAGAGGTGGTGAATTTATTTCTGACGAGTTCACTAATTTTTGTAATGAGCATGGAATTAAGAGACATGTATCTGCATCGAGAACACCCCAACATAATGGAATTGTTGAAAGGAGGAATAGATTAATTGTTTATGAATTATGGTATGGTTACACACCTAATGTCAGTTATTTCAGAATATTTGGAAGTAGATCTTACATTATGAAAGATGATAGAAATGGGAAATTTGATTCAAAAGGTGATGAAGGAATATTTCTAGGATATTCTACTAAAAGAAAGGCTTACAAATGTTTGAACAAGGCTACTAACAAGATGATTTAAAGTGTAAATGTGAGAGTTGATGAGTTTTCAAAAAAGAATGATGAAGAAAGTAAAAAGGATCCAGAAGACTATGGTAGATTTGTTTACATTGAAGAACTTGAAACTCTACCCGAGAAACAGTTTGGCATTATCGAGCAACAAAGTAATGCTACCGAGCAATAGTATTTGCAAACCGAGAATCAAGAAAGAGTTACTGATGAGAATGATGATCATGCACCGAGTGGAGAACACATTTAAGAATAGAGATCTGAACCTTACTTGAAAGATATGTGAGGAGACACCATCCACAAGATTAGATAATTGGAGATAAGAAAGCAGGAATGATGACATGAAGTAAGTTAAGAAACAACACTTGTTTAGTTTTTTAGCCTAAAACTATTAGATATGCATTGGAAAATGATGAATGTATCAAGGCTATGAATGAAGAGATTGAGAAAATACAAAAAAATAAGACATGGACATTGGTACCGAGATCGAAAGACAAAAATGTGATTGGAACCAAATGGGTATTCAGAAACAAATTGAATGAGAATGGAGATGTCACTAGAAACAAAGTAAGACTAGTATACAAAGGTTATGCACAAGAAGAGGTAATTGACTATGGAGAGACTTTTGCACCTATTGCTAGACTTGAAGGAGTAAGAATATTGCTTGCATATACTACTTACAAAAGATTTAAAGTTTATCAAATGAATGTTAAATCTACATTTTTGAATGGGATGCTTGAGGAAGAGGTGTACATTGAACAACCTGAAAGTTTTGTTGACCCTAATCAGAGGAACGTGGTATGTAAGTTGCACAAAGCACTATATGGACTGAAACAAGCACCGAGAGCATGGTATGAAAGACTACATTCTTATCTAATAAGTATTAGATTTGTTAGAACAAGTGACAACAACAATTTGTATTTGAAATGTGAAACCGATGATAAGATGCTTATTGCTGAAATATTTGTTGATGATAATTATTATATTTGGAGGACATGATAACTTATACAAATCATTTGCTGATGAAATGATGAAAGAATTTGAAATGTCAATGTTTGGTGAGATCAATTTTTTTCTAGGATTGAAAATATTACAATAGACTGAAGGGATATACATCACACAATCCAAATACATCAAAGAAGTATTAAAGACATTTGGTATGGAAGATTCAAAACCATTCGGTACACCTATGGTCACCAGATCTATGATTGGAAAATTAATGTATGTTGTGCATAGTAGACTAGATATTGCACATGCGGTTGGAATTGTAGCTAGATTCTCTACTAATCCTAAAGAATCACACGACTATTTTGAAAATAATTTTGAGATACTTGAAAAATACTAAAAAATACGGTTTATGGTATAAGAAAGAAGATAATTTTGAACTGAAAGTTTACATTGATGCGTATTGGGTTGGAAATATTGATGATAGAAAAAGCACTACTGGTGGAGCATTTTTTTTGGGAGAAAGATTGGTTACTTGGATAAGTAAGAAACAAGGATGCATTTCTCAATCCACTGCAGAAGCAAAATATGTTGTCACTGCTGCTAATTGTTCAAATATTGCATCGATAAAACAACTATTGAATGAATGAGATCATTAATTCAATGATAATTTATTGTGATAACACAAGTGCAATTAATATGTCTAAGAATCCAGTGATGCATGTAAAGACAAAGCATATATCTATTAACTGTCATTACTGGAGGGAACAAGTTCAAGAAAAGCAAGTCAGATTGGAGTATGTGAAATCATAAGAGCAACTTGTTGATATATTTACTAAACCATTTCCGAAGGACACATTTGAATACTTGAGAAATAGACTAGGGGTTCATCCCCTATCTAACAGTCACTAAGGTGATTTGAGGTTGCAGATCAACCTATACTTTATCAGAATATCCAATGATGTTGATGCATAATGTTCACACTTTATGTTTCCTAAGATTGTGAAAAATGGAAGACAAGTTGAAACTGCATATCGTTACATGCAGGGTACTAGTATCTAAACCGAACAACAAAGATATTGATTTGGCTATTGAAGAGCTAATTATTTTCTTTTTGGCATTGCTGTCAAAGGGAGAGATGATTACATGAAATATCTATCTATAGAGAGATTGATTGCATGAAGGGAGAGAGAGTGAAAGAGAGATATCAGTTAGCTTCTTAACCTAAAAGGAGAGTATTGATGTTGTGTAGTGATTAAACATATTAAATTTATAATCTGGGGATAACTTATCGAGTTACAACATTTACATACATAGTTGTAGAGTAGATGTTTGGTATTCTATGGCATATTTCATATTGTGTTGTCATCAATGCCAAAGGGAGAGATTGATAGACTACAACTGATTTAATATCTTAAGAGATTGACAACTGATTGGATACTTCAAAAGACAGTGATTGATGATCACTGAGCTACTAAGGTGTATGTGACACATTAAATCAGTTATTATATTGTCATTGATGTCAACTAGTTTTGATTGTACTTATCATGATAATTACAAACATCTGAAGAAGGAAATAATGATGAAGGAATGAGATATGAACATGAAGATGAGATGTATGAGGAAGATATGGATATGGTATTTATTGGGTAACTTATTGATGAGTCTATGACATTATGTTAGTGATTTGATTGTATTACATAATTTTGTTATGGATTTAAGATCAAGAATGAACAAGTTTATGTGGTCAGTAGATGAAGAACTTAGTATACACCAAGCAAGTGTAGTGTATACTGAGTATAATGTTAACCGAGTAAGAAGTCACTGACACATCACGGTATTGACCAAGTGAAAGAAATAAATGGAACAAGTGATAGCCAACTAAAGATGATGAGATGGATAATTATGGATGATTCCGAGGTTAAAGATAAAGTTTGTTAAGATGATCAAATAGATGATAAAATTCAAAGATGATCGGATGATGGAGAATGAAACGTGTTACAGACACAAGTTCTGAGGAAGGTTAAAGAGGCAAAATCTATGCTTAGAAATAAAATGGTTTATTATGTCTATAAAAGGAGATGAGAGATTCATAATTAATTATGGAAAGCGCGTGAGAAGATTGCATTCATGTGAAGCTAGTCAGACAGGTTGAAGATAGAACCGAGCAATTCTGTAGACAACACCGAGCGTCAAAAAAAGGAATTAATCGAGTAGGACAGAGTCAGAGAATACAAAGGAATTGAATTGAGTATATTGGCTAGAGGTATTTTGAGCTTAGCATATATCTAAAAATCTGTAAAAGAAAGTTGTATTTGAATAAGATCATTATTGTTGCATTCTAACCATTGCTATAGATAAATCTCTTAACCGACTGGGACTTAACAGTCTTTATATTTCATTATGGCATTCAATGAATGTTGATTGTTTTCTTGTTGACCCCATAGTGAATGTTTGGTCACAAAGAACTATTAGTGATAAACCCTCTAACCAGGTCACACCTTACAGTGTGTTATTGTAATCTTTAACAGGGTTGGCTCTTAACCGAGCTCACTTCAGAAGAGTGAAATTATTTTTTGGTTACTGGTCCTAGGTGGTTTTTCCCCTAATAGGTTTCCATGTTAAAAATCAAAGTGTTATATGTGTATGGATGTGATGAATTGTTATTTTATTTTACACATTACTATAACTAGTTTGATCGGTATATGCACTAGATAATTTACTGGTATTCGGTAATTGAGCAAAAAGGCACAATTAAAATTTTACCGAGTTGATTAAATAGTTTGAACGAATTGTTTTATACATCAAGGAGTGTTTGGGACTGTAGGATAACTGGACTTAACTAATTCACTCCTTATCCCAGTTATCTAACAGGTTAGGCCATGGGAATACCCATAGAGACAACAAAAATAAAAATGACATTTTAAACCAAGTGACATACCACACTCCGAAGCATAGTTAAAGATGGAATGAGTGGTGGCAACCCCAAGTCAAGGGAAACGAGTTTGGCATCAACCCAATTAGAAGAAAAATGAAATGATCAAGGAATTGCACATGATATTGAGAGGTGTAACGAAATAATGAAATGAATGCAAATATTAATGTGATGTGAGAGAAAGAGAGGCCAAGGAAAAGACTTAGTTTTGTAATTAATTATTTTTGCAAAAGAATAGTTGGATTGTCAGTGAGAATGAATAATAAAAGAAAGGTTGTGTTACACTAGTGCTTTTTTTTAATTTGAGTTTATTTTCTAAGTGAGTGTGTTTGGAAGAAAAGAGAATTGTCTTCCTACATCACATCCCCTCACATCAAGTCTTCCTGTATCTAAGGGTGATAAAGTTTTAATTTTGGTGCCAACCACCCTAAAGCCACCACTCAATTAATATGCCAAGTGTAGCTCCATATTCATGTGTTGGCCATAGAATTAGCCAACACACACCCATTGCCAATTTCTTGTGCATCTGGGCTCATTATTCCCAAAGGTTATGTAGTTGATACGAAGATAAATGTAGTAGTACTACATTTAGCCTTTTGACCTAAAAAATAGATTGCATGCATGAGTACCAAGATCATAATTAGTTAACATACCTCCATCACTTCCTTCTAAGGTAGAGAAATGACGACTACCCAAGAGGGATAATCCTACTTGGCAATTTAAGTTTACCCAATTGTCATCTTGGTTAAGTCATCTGACAACATGTTGTCTTCATGATACACATGGGTGATTTGAATTCTCTTAACTTCTATTAGCTCCCACATAGGATTTAACCATTTTATGAGCTTTCAATTAGGATTCAAATTTTTGTGAATCACATTTATTGTAACGAGGGAGTCACCTTCTAAGTGTAAGTGATTTTCTCTCATCTTTAAACCACATTTCAAACCTAAGAAGGATGCTCAAAATTTGGCTATGTTATTAATTATTTCACTGAAACATTCTAACTTCTCACTTAGGATGACACCGTTATGGTATCTCAACACAACTAGCACCACTTTGGACCAAGATTACTTCTACATGCCCCCTCAAAGTTGACTTTTATCAACCCACTATTAGGTTCCTCCTAGATTAATCCATTCCATGGATTTCTTGGAAGATCAACCTTCCAAACCCCATTAACAATGGATATTAATTATAATTATTTTAATTGGTAGTAATTAAGATTTAACTTCCTTTTCTTAAGTGGAAGTCATATTTTTTTAATAAAATAATGACAATCCAAATTATAATTGGATAGTGTCTCTAATAACTTTTGTATGGGATTTTGTTAATGCACTCTAAGCTTTACGGATGGGAATGAGTCTATTTAGATAATTTGTTTGTTTTAGTTCATTTGTCAAAACCATTTAAATTATAATTTATGATGTTAGGCGAAGTGGTGACATGAACACGTCCTTGTAAAAACAATTTCTTAAATATGACTTTATTGCTAAGGAAAGTACATAAAAATATACAAAAGAGTATGAGATTAATGAATCGGTCGTTTTGAATAGATGTTGCCATCATAGTACATTTAATAGGTGTACAAGATGGTGTTTTTGCACTCCAAACTATTATAATGAATTTACTCTTTAAATTGTCTCCTTATTTGAACACCTATACTAAAACTCTTTAGTTCACTTAGTAAAAAGGGAAATCATATTTTAAGAATTAAAGAAGGAAATAAATTGATATAAAATATATTAAATTAATATTTATAAAATTAAATTGTTGATTGTAGAGCATATGGTTTATATGAAAGAATAATTTTAAATCATATGTAAGATGATATAAGTAAAGCTATTTTATATTATATTCATTAAAAGTGGAATAATAAAGTAAATGTGTACTATCACAATTATTCATGTACTATTACCACTCTCACATTATGTCCCTTGATAGATACAATTGAGACACTTTACTTGAGAGGTGGCAAAAAATATTTCAATTATGCCTTATATAATTTCAAGTGACATCATTTTTATGATTGTTACTAAACGAGCTTCTATGATAGGGTATCTCCAAAAATGTCTCTTTTAAATATAATTAGAGAAAGACATAATATTACTAAGGATACGTTGTTAATGAATAATAGAAGATATAATATCACACTTCAATGACAAAAATGTCTAGTAGAAATGTCAAAAGACAAACATCTTAAGAGAGAAATATAAAAACATGTATGGAAATTAATATACTAATCATAGTTGCTACAATTCAAATTTAGAAAATAACATCTTACATTGAATTTAAATATTATTTTTAATTCTTAAAATGCCATCTAAATATATTTGCTTGTTTGTTTTGCATTCTTATTTTTTAAAACTATACACTAGTATATAATCCCTTTAATATAATTTAAGTTCAATTATTGAAGTATAATTACAAAAGCATGCTTTCGCTTATCTTCAATATATCTAGTGCAAACTTTATGATTTTTTTAGAGCTATGAAGGTCAATATACATTTCACGCTTGAAAGAAAAGACAAAACTTGCCAATCAACACAAATATTAATTGTTGCATTGGTTAAGGTAAAGTCTTGGGCCTTGTAAGTTGTCAATTGCTTGTAGTTCTACGAACACTTGCATATGTTTCATCATTTTCAAGGGCAATATCAACATATGTTCTAGATTGGTGGCATAATGACTTTGAAACCTATTATAAAAGGTGTTGTAACATTGTGTATAATGTTAATGTCATTGTTATAAAATTTGGCCCCTCATGAAATGGGATATCACCTCCAAAAGATTCTTGGAGACTCATTGTATAACACATCCCACTAGTTAGATTGTATCTTATATTGTGTAAATGGAGCATTAACATTGTGGGTTACAAGTAGATGAGGTGGAACTTCTTTGATGAGTATGTAAGAGTCATGTATAACAATGTGTTAGCACCCTTGGGTTAAGTAAGTCAAGATTCTCATGGAGGGAGTTGATCACTATTTTGATGAGTGCATTCATGAAGTGGAGTACACGAGTCTAACTTGACACAACTAAGCCATGAATATAAGCTTATGTTTTTAGGAACATAGTTTGGGTAACCACTATTAGATTATTGATTTTCCCATTGCTAATTTGACACCTAGGAATATACTTGAATATGGTTTTGATTGAAAAGTATGTAATGCGAAGATTGCTCCAACCACAAGGCTAGAGTATTTATTCAACACATTTAAAATCTTTATATATTGTAATCTCATATTAAAGTAGTGTTGTGTTTAGCTAAAAAAAAATAAGGTTTCCAAAACTAAGTATTGTGTTCTTTTCTAAAAGCATTGTTATATTTTAACAATATCTTATTGGTAAGATTTGTTGTTAACTTCTTATGTCTGTTTTGCTTTTATTAATTGATGTTATAAGCTCACCTTGTTATATTTTAACAATATCCTATTGGTAAGATTTGTTGTTAACATCTTATGTCTGTTTTGCTTTTATTAATTGATGTTATAAGCTCACCTAATATGGTGGTGTTAAGCATGTTATGTTAGTTGAGTTTTAGCATCATACAAATTACAATAATTTCACATTAAAATTGCTTAATTTCGTATTTGCATACAAATTTTAGATTTTCATATTGCAATAGCCAAAACCTGATATTGCACCAATTGATGTCATAATTTGAAAACAAATCTTTAATAATTCATTGACATATAATACTTTTGTTTACTCTTTACTTCTTAAGAAGATTTCTTATTTCTTAATTTTATTTCAAATCGCAAAAGCTTCCAAACCCAAAAGTCAAGCAAATAATCTACCACATTTGCAAATAAAAATCTTCTTCAAAATCCTCCAAACATTTCCACAAAACTCCCATTAAACAAACTAGCTAGCAAGATCTTATTGTTTAAAATGAACTTGAAGGTCAAAGAAAATGTGTGAAGCTTATCTATCCTAGATGCACAAATCCACATGGTTCACTAGTTGTCTCATTAAATCTTAGGGGACTCTAGAATAATTATAAAGTTTTGGTCAATTAGTTTATCATATGTTCAAAGCCAAAAATAAAGACATTCACAAAGGCACATATCCATCAAGGCTCAATGTCTATTTATATTCATATTGTCACATGTTAGTTAGGTACAACACTTCAAAGGGGCTGAAAGCCCTTGCTGCTTGTTACTACTAGCTCTAAGAAAGATTGAAAGACCTTTCAAGCCAAAACTTACCAACCTATATATAACTCTCTATCATTATTCCTATAAAACCTCCGAGGCCAAAACTTGATCACTGAACATTGGTGCAACCATTGATAGAGCTTAGAGTGTTAAGAGTGTGACACATCAATTTCTTCCCTCAATGGCCAAAGTAGAAATTCTAAGACTCGTTCTATATTTGTGTATTGGAAATGAACAAGGAACCAAAATGATATCCCCAAGACTTCTCACCTTGATTAGATTGAGAGACATTTTGATAAGGTACTCCCTAAAGTTAATTATTTTAAGCGCACCTTCTAATATGTAATGTCTAGAAAACGATGAAAACACAATACATTTCAACTTTGAACCTTTAAAATAAAACCATTCAACAATTATTCATTCACTCATTTTTCGTAGATGACTTCTTATACCTCACATGGGGACATGCCTCATCATTTAATTAATCCTTCCCACATCTTTGAATCACTTGCCATTTATATTCTACTAAATTGCTTACTATCAAACGACTCGTCTTGAAAATGACTTTATTCCTTTGTGATATGCATGTATTAATCTTATTGTAGCAAAAGACAAATATCTCACTCGACTCATTACACCTTAAGACTTTTCCTTTCAAGGTAGTTGTAGATTATAGCACCACTTAATAGCCTTAACCTACGACAAATTGCATAGTAAGAGATGCTGCTCCAAACTCAAAGACAATCGATAAAATTGAAACAATACAAAGAAGATTAGCATGGCCCCTGGGCAAGGACGACACACATAAATCGAGAAATGGTCTAAATTTTTATCATTCTTTTGTCAATGAACCCTTGGTCTACTGGTGAAGTTGAATGGTTCCAAATGAGCCTACCAGGGATCAAGTCTTGAGTGCAAGGTTCTGACATCATAGGGGGTGAGGTCGGGATCATGCCCCAGATGAATTTGGCAGAATGTATATGCCTCAATACTTGGCTCTTAGCCGAAGAGGTTTCAGCCTATAGGTTCGTGCTCCCGTATCAGGTAGCAAAAATACTTTGTGGTGGCCCTTGCTGGGCTAGTTTGCTCGCAAGCTTCGTACCTCTGCTGGGCAGCCATGCTCACAGGTCTGAATCTCCATAAAAAAAATATTAACTAAATCCTAACAAGGTGATTACAACTCAAAAGTAATATATCCACCAAAAAAGTTCGTTGAAATGCATATAAATATGTTAAAAAAATTTAAATCAAAACCATATATATGATAAAACCTGGATTACTTTGAAACTTGGAATCATACAATGTACCATATGTTCTCTTTAATCTATATGATTAGAACTCTGACTATTCTCCACACAAAATGGCACGACTGCAAAAACAGCAATCAAAAACTTAAAAACAGCAATCAACATAAGTTTTTGATTATGGAAAACAGGTTTTAATGGGGCCCTGAAACCCTTACAGAACTTAAAAGTTTAACATAGATAAAGCGTTTAAAGTAGCAACAACAAAATAGCCACAGGGGAAACAACAGCCCCCCAACAGAAAGCAAGAAAAAAGAAAACAGGGAAGCAGAACAAAAAACAGGAAAGGCCAAAAGCCAGGTGAACAGCTCAGGCAATTTCTCTGAGAATCTCTGCAGCACGAATCTCGAGCTCAGCCTCCTTAAAGTCAGAAAGATCTTATAACACTATAAGTTATAACATAAGTTATAACACTATATTTTCACTGTTTTTTGCGTTTTTATAGCATTGAGGAGTGGATGATGAGGATCAGACCAGTTCAAACCTGTCATACTATGCAAATTTTGGTTTTCGTAGAGATGCATACAAACCTGCTATTCTGTGTGAAGAATAGCTGCGTCCTATATTAGAGTAAGAATACAATCTAGAATTATTCAAGCATATGATCATAGTAAGAAGTACTCTTGATTTGGCCAAATCTCATTTTAAAGGAACACCATAGAAGATTATAAAAAGCCAATCTCTAGAAAGGATGAAACTCTTTCCACTTTGAACAGGTCCAACCCATATGTTCAATGTACACGTTAAAAATAACATTGCTTGATGGCATACAATTAATTAGCTCTTATTCAGTTCACGTCATTGTATTTCTGGATTTTATTGTATCGAAGACTGCAGATCTATGTGAGATATCTGATGAACTCAGAAGCAGTTGCTATAGCTCCCCCCATGATGGCATTTGTTATTATTTTGTCCTTGCTAGAATGGTTCTCGCCCAGTGTAGCAAGTGCTCCAGTCAAAGCACCTCCAAGTAATGCATTTTTCTGGTGATTAAGGAAAAAGAATGTCACGTTATGTTCTTAGCTATCAAGAAATTGACAATAAAAAAGCTACAGAAATTTCAGTGATGCAACAACTTTTTTTTATTGCAACAAAATATCTACATTTCCAGAAATCCAGAGTTTGAAAGTTCCCAACTGCTGTCAATTACAGTTAGATGTCATAAGAGATATTTAGTCTTGGCAGAATGGATATACTTAAATGAACAGAGATTATGATATGCTCAAACAAACATCTTACTCCCAAGATCCTTTTGACCTTCTATAGCAATGCTCCAAACAATAGACATGAAAAGTACAAGTGCATGGGAAGTATATCATCTTTAGTTTATCTATTGTTATACACTTCTTGTACATGGGCACTAATAACCAAGTTGCAGACTTGCAGTATCCCCTCACTGTCCTTGCCTTCTAAAATGAGAATGAGTTAACTGCAGATAGTCGAAATATATAGCAAATTTGAATTGAAATCAAGCATAAAATGAATGCTTCCCTTCAGTACACTCTTCTCAGAAGGATTGAAATTATCTTTTGAATAATTATTCTCCTCAATAGGAGTTTCAACTATTGAGATTTTAACAAATTTGTTTGAATGATGTAAATGCTTATTTTCACATTCTACAAAGTGAAATTAATTTTTAAATGGTTTTCCATCTGCCGCATCTCAGCTGGTGATAGTGCTGTTGTTTTTAGCCCCCAAAGTTTGAAAAGCTTTAGCAATTTTTTAAATGCTCTTGCGATACAGCTTTTATGTACTACGGTACAACATTGGAAAAGCCTAAGAACTGCAATTGCAGTTGCAACAGGAACTGCCTCCCTGTAAGCTTTCTAAAGTGAGAGTTCGAGGCCTTTTTAAAATGCAGATTTAGAAATTCATCCATGTTACAACATAATCATTTTTCCAGGATACAATGTGGCACCAAACTTTTGCCAATCAGAGCAAGCAGTACCAGCCGCTTTCATTTTTGAGAAAGATGATTAACCCAAAAGAAATGCATTGTCAGATGCAAAATGCTATTTTGGATGCAACTTAAACTATTTCATGTCATTATTAGGCCATTGCGAAGCCATTTCATCAAAATGATATATTTGGTTCCATCCAAATTATATTATTGTCCAAACCATACACTTTCTTTTTGTGTGTATTGAAAGTGACACTTCCAATCAGAGCAAGCAGTACCAGACGCTTTCATTTTTGAGAAAGATGATTAACCCAAAAGAAATGCATTGTCAGATACAAAATGCTAGTTTGGATGCAACTTAAACTATTTCATGTCATTATTAGGCCATTTCATCAAAATGATATATTTGGTTCCATCCAAATTATATTATTGTCCAAACTATACACTTTCTTTTTGTGTGTATTGAAAGTGATACTTCCATTCACTGGAGCAAATTATCTGCTAACAAGTTACAACCAAAAAAAATCCATGTAAACAAAAGGACCATTGGTGGGATCAAACAGGCTTGTCTAACTGCAGGGGACAATCTAATGAACAGAATCTTGTACCGCCATGCATGAGGCAGATCACAGTAACAAGTTACAGAAAACTAGTAGGCTCCTAACTGGCAGCCACATAACCATCCCAAAATAACCAAATGTGTATGTTAGCATATAAATCTTTTCCCCATAAAAGCTGTGCTAAAATCAAACATTGTCAATGGTTAGGATTTTTATCTGATGTACAGTTTCCCCTACTCCATGTTGTCCAACCTCTGTTGTAATGCTCTGCCGACCAACCTGACCTAGGTCCCATCCTGTTTCAAGGAAAATGCCAGATGCTTGCATGGCAAACTGGTTTCAAGACCTCAAAGGCAACTCACTTATTGAGGATATTTTCAAAGCTTAGTTTAAAATTTTAAAGTTTGAATCGTTTGCCAAGGGTGAGAGATGTACTTGACAAAGGTTTTGTAGAGACATTATAAGCTCCGACAAGGAGCAAAAAATGCAGACTTTGTGCACCCAGAGTAATATCGTATCCAATTGGTGTTGCTTTAGTAGTTTCCAAAAATGCAAGATGATGCCCACTAAATTTGGGTGTGTTTTGTGTAGCACAAGTAAATCAAATAGAAGAAACTTGAGTTTACATATGCCATTGTGGATTCCTTTTAATGACCATGCAAAAAATTGATAAATTTTGTAGGATATTTAGCCATATCATGAAGAGGGTATCATTATTTGCTTGTTATTGTAGACCAGTTTAACAAGATGTGCATGCTTGTTACATGCATGTAAAACTCTTTCGAGGCCTGGGTGCAAGGTTCTTTGACCTATTTTGGACCATTTTCTATGAAAGAATGGATAAAAAGTTGGAAACATTAATTCTATCCCATCACCAAAGAGACAGACTAATGAAAATACTAGAAATAAAACATTGGTTCAACTATCAAGGAAGCAATAGGAAGCATCCAAAGACTTGGGGTAAGAATTTGGCATCTATCAAGCCCTCATACAATAAAGAATTACACATTTTTACAAAAATGTCTCATCTTCAAACATGTTTTGGTTGGTTACCTATAATCCATTTAATGTTGTGATAAACAGCCAAAAGAGACTATAGAATATGTTAATTAAACTTAATTTAGATATTCAACAAGCCGGAAAAGTTAATTAACTAAATAAAGCAGATCCATCTTAAAATATAAGAAAAGTTGAAGCAGTCTCAAGCTAGGTGTAAATTATGGTGACAAACTTAGAGTTGAGCAAAGTTCCAAGCTGGGGACAAGGCATGGCTTTGCTTAAGCAAGGAATGACTGCAAAAGTAAAGAAGTTGAAACCTAAGTAGTAGCCCAAAGAGAACAACTAACGATAATACTAGAAAAAAAACATTGGTCCAACTATCACGTTAGAAATAATAAATAATTGCTCAAAATATAAATTATATAATTAATACATATATTCCTTAATTTTATTTAATAATATACTTTATTTCAATACTTTACTAAAATACTAAAATCGTACTTCCTTATTATAAGGAAGAATGATTATCACTTAAGACGCTTATCCTAAACTGATGACCAAAAGCCACATGAATGTGTGCAATCAAGGGAATAGTCGGTCGGCAAAAGGCACAACTTTTTCTCTCTACACGAGGGATTATTACGGACTTAATTGGATATTGTCTAGAGAGAGGAAATTTTTTGGCAATTATTCTAAGGAAGATGGATATATGGTCTTGGGTGGCAATACTCAGAGACAGCAGGTCACCCACGATGACCAAGTTTATAGAGTTTTTAGAGTTCATTATATTGTGAATGATCCTTATTCATCAATCTGAAGATGCCACACTATACATATGGGTGTTGACTAGGAAGATTGATGATCTGGGCAGTTAGAGGGATTAAGAAAAGCATCAGATAGAAGAATAGTATCCAGATGAGGGAAAAAGATCAAAAAGATAAGCTTCAGTTCATAGAAGACATTATAGTTCCTGGCACACATATATATAGTTCAATCCCTGAGGCTGATTAATACAGGGATAGGTATTAAAGACATATCACTAGGGACAGCTAATGGAGGAAGTCTAAATAGTTGATGCCGAACTAACAATAGGGGTCACGAAATATTATTGTCTGCTACATAAGAGGCACATCTGCTGACTATAGCGATGATATACATACGTCATTTAAGGTAAGTTTCCACCACCATATATATATTGGAGTGGCGTCTAAGATGCCATTTCATAGTCGTTGAATTGCATTGACATTCTGCTGTTGTGCTAAAGTATCAACTTGCATTTTCTGGTAATCCAATACTAGCGCTAGTGTTGAAGGATAGTTGAAGTCTCTATGCAGAATCGCACTGATTGCAACCTAGGTAAATAACACCATAGAATCATTGTTATTTGCATAAGGAATGCAAATATCATTGGGTGTTGATTTAGAAGATCAGTGGATGTGAGAATCATCAGTTTGGGAGTTCTTTCTTAATCAAACATATATGAAACAGAAAAAAAAACGATAGGAATTAACACTCCGATTCCTAGTTTGTTGAATTAATGCATTGAAGGAGACATATCTCATCACTGTGGGGTGAATATTTCTAGTGGTATTTATATTAATTCAGCTGTCATGAATATATTATAACTTTGATTACAATATTTGAGGCTCGGGTGTGTCGGGTGTAATTCCTTGCTGCAAATATCCATTGCGTCAGAGTATACATTGGAAGGAGCAGTTATATAGTGTATTGGATCTCAGAATAATAGTTATCATTGTCCACCTTGGCGACTCCCAACGCCAAGGTGACTACATGGCAGAACCCGTGTGAGCCATTTCTTCTTGGTCATCAGTATTGTTGGCATCAGGGAGTGACATTGAGGTTAATCATATCTTGGGGAATGAACGTTCCGCAATTGATGCATACACATGTCTATAAGCTCTAAGGTGGACTCAGGGTTGATGAGTCACAGGAGTCCCTCGTTGTAAAGATTAATAATGGAGTCTTCGTTGTGAGGAAGGATTGAGTATCACATTTGGAGATTGAATCTACAAGGCACTATTATGCTCTAACAGTTCAATTACCAGAGCCATTGGTATTGAGGACTTCTACATAACATGAAGCCTTTGCAATGTCTTATTGGGGTTGGAGCTACTAATATGTATTGTAGAAATTGCAAGTTTGAGGAAATATCAATCTGAAAGGACTATATGGTACAGGGGACATTACAGTGGTATTAGAGCATAATCCTGCCATCTTGTGCGAAATAGTGAATGTTAACCTATCAATAGAGAAAAAGCACAATGAAAGTTTGAAGGGAGAAAAAGGAATATCATGGGGATAATCAACTACAACAATATATATATATATATATATATATATATATATATATATATATATATATGCTTCCCTTCTAGAGAATCAAATCAGAGGATCACAAAGAGGTTCTCCAATACGAACATCATTCAAGAACACATTCATAGACTTCATGTAGTTCCTCTCCAGATTTGCTTCCTGCATGACATCCTGATGGATGTGGCTTAGGCATTATGTTGTGTTAGTGCCTCTGTGTAGTTGGATGAGATCTTTTGTGATGCATTGTTTTGGATTTGGATGTTTTCTTGTTTCTTTATGTGATTAGTTGAGCTTACCTCATGCTTTGATGGATATGTGCTTATGTTCTTATGCCCGTTTGTGATAACCATTGTGATGTGGCTTGCTGCATACCTGATTTGGGATGCTAGACCTTATGAGATTATTGTGTGAGTTATGTTGACTCATTGTGTTCATGGTGATTTGGTCATGAGATTGATTTTTTATGCGATTCAGTAATTGTTCTCATGTTATTGTGTTATACTAACATTATGAGATGCACCTGGTTCAATTGATTCTCGTGTTTAATCTGAGATTACTACCGAGGATATAATGGTATCTGGTTTATATGGCTTATGATGTGATTTGATGGTTTCATTGATGCATGTGCTAGTGGCTATTGGATTATGATTGTTTATCATGTTTAGTTGATATCTAGATCGGGGATCATTATATATGTTATCATGATGTTATCTATGATTTTCAGTAGTATTATGCTTTATCATGTTGATGGATATGTATTTGGAGTTTTCACTATTACATGCTCGTATTGCCGTAAAATGATTTTTTAATGTTTTAAATGCAATGTTCAATTATGTTACCCTGAGGATTAAATATGGAGCGACCGGCGTTGTAACATTCTAATACATACGATGATTATGCCACTATAACGTCCTCTTCCATTAGACGTACTTTGATTATTATATGCATGTGCTTGTAGTATATACTGTGTGCATGTTTTAGTGAACAGGTAACAAACATCATCTCTGCCTAAGTGCAGGTTTGAGCATGTTTTTATCCCTGACAGTGGTTATAAGAGATAGTCACATTGGCCATTTTGTATACTTAGCCAATATTGTTCCCAGATGGAACGATGTATTTGATTTGCATTATTACCTCCCGACTGTCATGTAGACAAGAGCCTGGATTTCATGCATTATGTTTTTGATATTAAAAGCAGCAAAATTAGGGTGTTGTCCCTTTATACAACAGCCTAGCAGGCATCTCTTAGCAGAATAACATTTTCAGCACACTAACAACACACTAACAGAAAATAAAAAACAATCAAATGAACATCAAAACAGCAAAAAGTGACCAGAATTTGTGGTCACACCAACCACTACTAACACTAAAAACCTAAGTTGCCGGTTTGGATTCTAGTTCGGATGTGGGTTCGAGATTCAGGTTTGAAATTCGTCCAAATTTTTTTTGAGCTGGGTTCGATTCATTTTGGATTCATCTGTACAAGAATTTATTTTTTTAATATATATATATATAAGCTCCTAAAATCCCTATAGATCCTAATCCACCAACCCCTGGAGGACTCTTATCATTCCTCATCTATCAACCAATATCATTCCTAATGCATGTATTAATCCCTACCAATTAGAAATTTCTATAACACGAGGCTCCTTCACACTAAAAATAATATATTAGAAAAGAGTCTCACGCTGTATTTTTGCTGCTGCTAGGGCCTCCAACTTTAGGATTCTAAACAGACAGAGAAACTGAAGAAGCCTTCCTCGCCCCTTGGATTCGATTTCACTGAAAAGAGAAAGCGCAAGAGCAAACACCTACAGAAAGGAATATGGCATGAATCATGTAATAGGCTACGTTATTAATAAACCCGATGGATATATGCATCCAATACTTGTGGGTCAAAACAATTGCAATCCAGTCGAGTTCAGTTGACACGTATGGCAGATCCTCATCTTAGTTTGAGTCAAAAGGTTTCACGTTTTAGCTGGGGTACGTGGCGTGAACAAAAGAATCTGTTTGTCGCACTCCCTTTCATTCTTGGCGTGAACAGAAGAATCTATTTGAAAGTTGAACAAACTCGTTCCAAATTTGTCCTGGGCTCACTAGTGTTTTTTGAAATTCGCTCCAAACAATTAAAAATTCGACCAAGGTCCGTTTTGGCGAATATGGAACGACTTATACAGGAAAATTGGGAATTTGAATCGAATTCAAATTTACAGCGAATCGGATGTCGAATTTGCATATTCCTGAGCGAATATGGCAATGTACTGATCAACATAGTAATAGTGTTATTCCTTTCCAGTTACTAAGAGGGGGGGTAAATCAGTAAATACTATTTCTATCTCTTATTAAAACTTGTATAAAAGATTCTTGCAAGATAAACAGAATGTAAATGACCATTCACAAACAGAAATAGAAATACTCAGATCAACACATCATATATACGTGGAAACCCTCAGTTAGAAGGAAAAAAACCGCGGTGAGACAGAGCTCACAACTTCACTACTGTAGTAATAAAGCTGCCGGGTTAAGAGCTTACAAAGCACTTGTGAGAGTGCTACCCAGTAAAGGGATTTGGTAGAAGATCGGTTAACATCTTGACTCTGTTAGGAGTCGCCTTTTTAAAGGACTTTCAACATCAATAAAGATGCTACCTGGTTAAAGGATTTATACAAAGAACCTATTAGGGTTCACCCTGATAGAGGGATTTGAATATGCTTTCACAGTATAAAAGAAATGATCTTAATTGACACTCTCTGTCTCATTAGATCATACTTGTTGACCTTCCTGTTTTGCTTGGTTGTTGATCCTTTCTTCCCTTCACCTCTGTGACCGTAGCTCTTCTCTCAGAAGATATCTTTCTCCTGCTCTATATTTTCAACAACTCATCTTTTCTGTCCTATGACTTGTTATTTATAAGAAATCAATCTTATTAATAAAACCTAACTCATAGAACCGTTAGGCTGTAAACTCAACCATAAATCATGCAGCAAAAAGCTTTGCGAGATGATCTTGAGTTTACCTTGAAACATCCGCATAGAAATAAAACTAACTCCTGTTAAAAAGCCTAACTCCAGTTTTAAACGGTGGATGCTCCGCATATTCCGGTTTTAACTTAAACAGCTCCGCATTCACCGGTGCGGATTGACGTGCTGTTGACCGGTATCAATATCATAATCGGTGGTCCATATAATAAGATTCTTATACCCGGTTCATATCCTTTTCTACTTGGTCTACCGGTTTACTGGTGGGATTGATGTTTGCTTTACACTTATCCAATGACAATCTTAAATATGCTAACAATCTTCCCCTTTGGCATTGGTGGAAAAACATCACTTTCCGCACACCATCTCTCATCATAGTGAATTCCACTTGTAGACTCCTTCCCTGTACTGTATACTTCAGCTCTTATGTTTACAAACTTCCCCTGTTCTAGTGCTTTAGCTCTACTGTCTTGTAGCTGAATCTACTCTCTTTCTTTTTTGATCTCTGACCTTTTGACCCTTCTCTGATGTCTTCTTTTTCAACCAATGTCATCTTCTTCCCCTTTTTGCCTCCATAAGACAAAGGGTTATGCTGTACTTTTTATGTTACATTTGTAGCTTGGTGAAGATATCCTTGTAAATTTTCTTCGCTGAATGAAGAAAAGGATTCCATTGACCAGTGACATGTTCTAAATTTTTGAGTGCTGCTTTCAACGATACTATGATATTTTCCATGTCCTCTATTGTTTTGTAGTCCGATTCACTGATTAGATTCTCTACCTCTGTTGCTATTTGTTGCATTAAATCAAATGTTGGGGCGAGAAACAGTTGAAATCCAATAAGATCTTGGATTCGCTTGGTTTTTTCTTCAAAAGTCTTTATCAGAATGAGAGCTAGACTTCTCATCTCTGCTGAAATTTGTTGCAGATTTATTCTTTATATCAAATGTGGAAGATGGAGCTTTTATGTCTTCAGAAGTCTTAGATGACTTTTCAGTGAGATCTTGTGTAAAGGTATAAAAATTTGAAGTCCTTGTCATCAAACTTCCTACAACTTGCAAGTTGTTGTAGTACTGTTACATTGGTAGCAACTGTCACCTTTATTTCTTTGACCTGTTTATGAAGAATCTCTATTCTTTTCTGTTCATAGTGATCAATGACGATCGTTTCTAGATCGGTGACATCTTCTCCGATCGCTTGTGCCAATATCTCCAACTGATCAATTACAGGTTCATCTTCATCAATGTCAGCATCAAGTACAAAGTTGCACAGAATGTTCTTAACACTAGTGAGGACCATGTCCTGTTTCCGCTTAGTCAGCTCCTTTAGTTGCCTTGTTGACATTTTGCTGATGTCAACCACAGTCTCGGTAACCTTGCTCCTTTTGGCTTCTGTGTCTGCTGCAAAGGATAATTTCCTCTTGGATGAGGACGAGCTTGAAACATCTACCTGTTCCTTGTGTCTAGGCTCCTATACCAGTAGTGCTTGCTCAATATTTACAGGTAACTCTTGTTCCTGTTCATTCTGTTGTTCTTGTTTTTCTTCATTTTCCGGTTGGACTATCTCTTCCGATATTGCCACATTTTCCGTTTGTGCCTCTTCTGCTGGTAGGACTTCTGCTACTGGTCTTTCTTCCTCATTCTGTACTTCCCCTTCCGGTAGTACTTCTACTTCTAGTTGAGCATCCTGTTCCCGTTCCATCTGCTCTGCCGGTGGGGCTTCCTCTATGTGTTGTTCTTCGGCTATATGTAGCTCACCCACAGCTATATCGTCTCCTAGCACTTGTTCCTCTAGCAGAGCTTCCTCTTCCAGATTCACTTGTTCACCAGTGGTGGGTTCTTCACGAGTAGTGAATGGAACTGGTGGTACCAGTGCTGGTTCGGGTTGATCTTGCAGACCTGTTGCCTTGAGAGCACTGAAGTCATATTGTTGCCAGAAATCTAGAGTCTCTTTATAGACTTCGTTCTCATAACCATTTATTATTTTGGCAACCCTATTTTTGGTATCCAGATTCATTGATGCTTCCTCTAACAGAAGTTTGATAGTATCTTCACTAAGACCAGGTCTGACCAGTGACAATGTCTCCTTAGAGATTCTAGTGTTGATGCTTAGACCAGTTCTCCATTTTGTCATTAATCTTTTGTTTAGTTCAAGGGGAAACTTAGACCTATAGTCTCTTGGAGTTCTATTGTAATCTATGAAAGTTTCCACCAGAGCTACTATTATAGCCTGTTTATCTTCCTCTCCTAGCACACTACCATCTAGCCACATTATCTACTTCTCCAAAATCCATCACTTCATCAACTATATCATTAATAGTCATCGTGCGAGCCTTACCTTTTTCTAGAGAGACAAGAATGGTTGGGCGAGCTTGATCACTACCTTTATCATCAGTGATGTCGACGATGACCGGTCTGGTAGGATTCTTCTCTTTAATCAGTACTTCTACTCCAAGTACTCCTTTTCCTTTTCCGATATCAGTGACCGGTGGCTCAGTGGTCCTTTGACATGCTTCTTCTACCTATTGTTGGTTTTGAAGAAGCTTAGTCCATGTTGCCACACCTTCTTCATGAACTCTGTCAACTTCACCAACAAGCATCTGACCGATCCTCCTTTTTATCAGAAAATTTTGCTTGTGCAGTTCGACTTGGTGAGTGGCCTCGTCCAGAGTGGGATGGTTCTGAACCTCAAGTAGAGCTCGAATTCTTAGCTCTTTTTCTTTGTCCATTGAAGCTTTCCATCTGGCTTCAAGAATTTCTTGGAGATCGTTAAGGACAACCTTATGAAGTTCTATGGGAGAGAGGTTGAATTTGTGAATACAATGAGCTACTGCTTCTATTTTTCTTCTATCTTCTTCATTTGCCAGTTGATATCTCCTATCAACTGATGCCATGCCACCTGATTCCTTTAACCTTGCCACAAATTCATCAATTGTGGGCTTTCTCGCTCTCGGTGCATCTTCCTTCACCGGTTTACCATATTTCCTCTTTCTGACTAGAGGAACTGTTTCTTCAGTTTTTCTTTCCTCATGTTCTTCCTCTTGAGTGTTGGGTACCAGTTGTGCTCTCTTCCTTTGAGCCTTGGGTTGTTCTGTCACCGGTTTCTTCTTTGGTGTGGGGATCCTTTTGGTGTAGACATTCTTGATTGGTGCCCTTTTCCTCAGATTCTCTTGAATCTCTTCAAAGGTACCAAACCGGTAAGCCAAAAGATCTAGGTCAGCTTCTTGTAGGGCATCAGCATATGCCTTGGCTGTCTTGGAGGTGATCTCGTAACCTAGTTCAGGAACATACCCGGTTCTCAGTTCCATTGCTTGAATGATGCAGTGATCGGTGGAGACCAGAAAACATACATAGTCTTTGTACGAGTCAACAATAGTTGACGAAACCCTTTCTCTGGTGTGAATCCTTAGTTGAAATACCTCAAAGTACTCGGTCATTACTTTACCGAACTGGTTTCCCAGTTGGTTGGCCATATTACTTATCTGCATCATAAGTGGCCGGTCGGTTGCCCAAGTCACCTTTCCTATTCCCGGAAAGAAGTTAGAATGGTAAAAGTAAAGGCATACCAATAGGGTGTCATACTTTAGGGATTCATGGGTTCATCCCTCTCGGATTAGGTGGTTCGCTCCATGATTCTCTGTTGCAATGCATCCCTTTGTTTGGATGAGTAGTTGCATTCCGGTTTCTACCTTTTTTTGAGAATACCGGTCTGGGTGATCTGAATGCCATAGTCTTTGATCTGCATTCTTCAGCCTTGTGTTCGAATTTGTTGCAGGCATAACAATATCCCTTGAAGCTTCCCCTACTTCCGCTGGACACGGATATGGGACTGGACCAGCACTCATTGGTCTTGTGGCCCTTTTTGCAGCAGTTTTTACAGTAACTGTTGTTGGTTCTTACCAATGCATTCCTGTAGTCATTAGTGTCATGACCTGGTTTGCCACTAAGCTTACAAGAGGTGTAAAAGTTTTTCCTACCTCTTTCTTCTAGCGTCTTCCTTTTGTTCTTCTTGCTTGACTGAGCACTAGATGACTCATCGTTCCTTTTGGTGACTCCACCGGTAAATCCGAGACCAGTGTGATCATTGTGCCTTCATTGAGCATTGAGTTGCTCATCGAGCTTGACCAAGCTTTCATTGTATCTTCTCAGTATTTCATTCCTTCTTTCAAGGACTTTCATTTGTTCCTTGAGTTGATATATCTCGATTGCCAGCTTCTTGCATGCTTCATCTCTAACTTGCCATGGTTTATGCATATTGGTATTTTCTTGGGTGGCAATTAACAAGTCCTCTTGGAGTTGCATAATGAGGAATTCATTGGCTCTTGCAGCTTCCTCTGCCCGGTTCATTGCTTTTTCAGAGGCTGTTGATGTCTTGACTGCTGTGTTCCTTTCGCTTTCATTTTTTCATTTCTGCTCAATCAATTTAGTCATTCTTAGAGCATTAACCTTTTGTTCCCTTTTGAGATCAGCAATCTAACCGGTTAGGATCTGCTTCTTTTCCGTAAGCTCGAAGACCGCTTCCTCGGCCTCGTCAAACCCACTCTGCCCAGAGAGTTCATCGATAGTTTCATTGCTCTCATTTAATTGCAGAACCAACTCCTTTCTCTTTGCAAGTGACTTCCTCAGTCTATTCTCCAGCAAGGCAATAATGTCATTGACTTCCTCTAGTTGTTTCTGGTACCGGTAACCTTCCATGATCTTTTTCTCAAGTTGTTAAACTTTTATTGTATAGAGAACCAAGGCTTTGATACCAATTGTTGTTACCTTACCGGTTATTGAGAGGGGGGGTTGAATCAAAAAATACTAAATTGTATTGTTTAAAACTTGTAAACAAATTCTTGAATGCAAAGTAGAAAGTCAACAGTCATTCACAAGCATAAACCAAACCACACAGATCTACTCAAGTATTTGTACGTGGAAACCCTCGGTTAGAGAGAAAAAACCACAGTGAGACAAAGCTCACAACTTCACTAGTTCTAAATGAAGGTGCCCTGTTAGGAGCATACAAAGCACTGGTTAAGGTGCTACCCGGTTAAGGGATTTTTACAAAAGATCGTTTAGGATCTAAGCCCTATTAAGAGCTGCCTGGTTACAGGACTTTGAACATCAACAAAGATGTCACCCTGTTAAGGGATTTTTACAACAAACCGATTAGGTTCCCCTATTAGAGAGATTTGTATATGATGTACTACCTTTTAAAAGAAGTGATCTATAATGACACTGATTGTCTGATTAGATCATACCTATAGATCTCTTCCCCTGTTTGCCTGGCTGTTGATCTTATTTTCTTACTTCACCTTTGTGACTGTAGCACTCCTCAGAAGATATCTTTCCTCTACTCTCTACAACCTCCACTTATCAACAACAGCTCCATACTTTGTGTCCTATGACTAATATTTATACAAGAGTGATCCTCTTGACTCACAGAACCGCCAGGGAGTAAACTTGAGCATAAAATATGCAACACAAGAAAGCTGTGGGTTGTGATCTAGAGTTTATCATGAGATCATCCGTAGAATTTAAAGCTAACTCCTGTTGAAAGGTTAACTTCACATCAAAGTAATGGATGTCTCGCATAATCAAGCTCTTAACTCAAACTGTAACTCAAACTGTTCCACAAAAACTGGATCGGATTTATCTATCAGTTAGACCGGTACCAGTTTGTCATTGGATGCTGAATAAGACCGATACTGAGTACTTGGTTCAGTCTACCGGTTTATCTAACTACTTAGTTGACCGGTGCATACATTATGTGCTTTATCTACCGGTGTCATCTAAGTAATGCGAGCGACTGGTGATCTTTGACCGGTGTGAATGGTTTTGATGAAATACACTAATGACAACTTATATTGCTAACAAGCGATCAGATCTTCCGTCATGAGAACACCATCAAGCACGGATGACAGTGCACCAGACATATCGTTTGCCCTGTTCTGAACTGCCATGATGTCATAGACAGGTTGGTCGAGTTGATTACTTGGAATCAACTTGGCAACAGATGATGAAGATGCCATTCTTATCAACCGGTTAACACAATAAATAGCTTGATCGGTCTTACAGAGAAATCTTATCGTTGATCAAAGCACGAGAATATTACTCAAGCATAAAAGATTGTAAATCACAAATCGCAAAGTAAAAGAAAATGAGTAATCTTTCTTCCTTTATATAGATTTAGGGCATAACGGTAATTACCAAACGGTAACTATTTGTTTAACAGCTATAGCATTAATTACCTTACCTACCCTTTCTTTCTTTCTTTCTTTCCCAACCAGTTTTCAGGCTTTTTCCGGTTTGACCAACTTGATTGATCAACACTTGTCCGGTCTTTCTTGCAGACTGAGTATGATACTCACCAGTTCTACCGGGAACAATAGACGGGCTACCGGTTCCCTCTAAGCCTTCCAAGCTCAATTTGCTAAAGAGATATCACCATCAGCAGATGATGATCTTCCCTTTGTCTTCTCAACGGAGTTATTTGATTCTTTCTTGAACCAAATCTTCTTGACTTCTTTCACGGTCTCTTTTCCCTTGTTATCCTCTTGATTGGGAGACATGGTCTTCTTCACTGGTTTGACCGCTCCTCTTCTTTTGTTCATTGACCGGTTCCTGCAATCTTTAGCTAAGTGTCCAAATTTGTTGCATGTGTAACAAACTATTCCAGTTGCTTTCCATGGGTTTACCCTTCTCCTGTTGGGTGAATTACACTAGGAGTCATAATGACTATGCATGACACAGTTGACACAATTGATTGTGCACCGGTTGTCATTCTTCTTTGGAAACATCAGTCTCGGTGGGGATCTGAATGCCATTGTTTTGGATCTGCATTCATCAGCTTTGTGTCCAAACTTGTTGCACGTGTAGCAATACCCTTTGAAGCTTCCCCTACTTCCACTGGACACACTTGTGGGGCGAGACCAGCATTCAGTGGTCTTGTGGTCATTTATGCAACAGTTTTTGCAGTAACTGTTGGTTGGCTTTACCGGTGCATTTCTGCAGTTACTTGTTTTATGGCTCGATTTGCCACAGTGATTGCAAGAAGGGTTGAAGGTCTTTTTACCATTTTGTTCTTCCGGTTTCTTCTTTTCCTTCTTGCTTTTGCTGGCTCTAGATGACTCACCGATTTTCTTGGTGTCTAGACCGGTGAACCCAAGTCCTGTGGGATCTTTGTGCTTTCTTTGAGCTTTTAATTGCTCATCAAGCTTTACTGAGTTTTCATTGTATCTCCTGAGGTTTTCATTCCTTTCTTCGAGTTCTTTCATATGTTCCTTCAGTTGATACAGCTCAATTGTCAGCCTCTTGCATGCATCATCTTTATCATGCCAAATCTTTTGCATGTTGGCATTTTCTTCAGTGACTATTTGCATGTCTTTTTGAAGTTGCAGAATGACAAGATCACTTTCCCTTACAGCTTCTTTTCCCAGATTTCTTACTTTCTCAGAGGCTGTTAGTGATTTAACTGCAGTTTTTCTTTCATCTTCAGCTTTCCTCTTTTTCTCAATCAGTTCAATCATTCTTAGGGCATTATCTTCCTGTTTCTTTTTTAGGTTGGAGATCTGATCAATTAGGATCTTGTTTCTCACCATGAGCTCAGAGACTGCCTCCTCAGCTTCATCTGATACACTTTGGCCAGAGAGTTCATCAATTGTTTCATTGCTCTCACTCAACTGCAGAGCCGGCTCCTTTCTTTTAGCAAGGGATTTTCTCAGCCTATTCTCAAGAGAGGAAATGATGTTGTTGGCTTCCTCAAGCTGTTTTTGATGCCTGTAACCCTCCATGATCTTTCTCTCAAGCAGTTAAGCTTTATATCTAAGAGAACAAAGCTCTGATACCAATTGTTATTCCTTTCCGGTTACTGAGAGGGAGGGTGAATCAGTAAATACTATTTCTATCTCTTATTAAAACTTGTATAAAAGATTCTTGCAAGATAAACAAAATGTAAATGACCATTCACAAACAGAAATAGAAATACTCAGATCAACACATCATATATACGTGGAAACCCTCGGTTAGAAGGAAAAAAACCACGGTGAGACAAAGCTCACAACTTCACTACTGTAGTAATAAAGCTGCCCGATTAAGAGCTTACAAAGCACTTGTGAGAGTGCTACCCAGTAAAGGGATTTGGTAGAAGATCGGTTAAGATCTTGACTCTGTTAGGAGTTGCCTTTTTAAAGGACTTTCAACATCAATAAAGATGCTACCCGGTTAAAGAATTTATACAAAGAACCTATTAGGGTTCACCCTGATAGAGGGATTTGAATATGCTTTCACAGTATAAAAGCAATGATCTTAATTGATACTCTCTGTCTGATTAGATCATACCTGTTGACCTTCATGTTCTGCCTGGTTGTTGATCCTTTCTGCCCTTCACCTCTGTGACCGTAGCTCTTCTCTCATAAGATCTCTCTCCTGCTCTATATTTTCAACAACTCATCTTTTCTGTCCTATGACCTGTTATTTATAAGAAATCAATCTTATTAATAAAACCTAACTCATAGAGCTGCCAGGCTGTAAACTCAACCATAAATCATGCAACAAAAAGCTTTGCGAGATGATCTTGAGTTTACCTTGAAACATCCGTGTAGAAATAAAACTAACTCCTGTTAAAAAGCTAACTTTAGTTCTAAACGGTGGATGCTCCACATATTCCTGTTTTAACTTAAACAGCTCCGCATTCACCGGTGCGGATTGACGTGCTGTTGACTGGTATCAATATCATACCCGGTGGTCCATATAATAAGACTCTTATACCCAGTTCATATCCTTTTCTACTTGGTCTACCGGTCTACTGGTGGGATTGATGTTTGCTTTACACTTATCCAATGACAATCTTAAATATGCTAACAAATAGAGTCTTTAAACAAGGCCTCCTAGGGCCATACTCGAAAACATGTAAACTACTAGTATAATAGATAACAATCTCAGTAATAAGAATAGAGTTTAAAACAAGGCCATAGGGGCCACTAACAACATCAGAATTAAAAAGATAAGGGGACCAAGTTCCTAGGCTTCCTTCTGCCATCACCCAATCCCCCGTGAGAAATTTGTAGAGCTCGTTGTAGTTGCCTTTCTTGTCATCCTCGCCAAGTGTGTTCTTCTGTCGCAGGCATAAAGTAGTGGCCAAGCTATGCATAATTTTTAATGCAAAGCGAGAGACATCCTAAAGCTTCTTATCCATTTCTATAATTCAATTCTTGATTTTATTCAACTCCTCCAAAGTGGCCTCACATTTGTCACTCTGCACCGATAGGAGCAGTGCCCTTATTAGTTATAGAAAACTTAACATTTTCCTCAAATGCCATGTTTTGGGTGAGGTCTAGGGATTCTGTTTTGAGGCTCTTAGAGACATGGGAAGAGTTGCTAACCGTCTCAAAGAAAATCTCCCTCCTGACATCTTTCTCTTTTTCCTCTTTTTCATCATTTTCGCTCTCCCCTCCCTCCTTTGACTCAAAATCCTCTTTCAATTTTTCCCTTTTTTCACAGGCTATGTGGCAAGTCTTGTGGATCGACAAGGGGTATTGGTTTCCTTTGTTGCTTTAATGTCAGAGTCATCTCCTGAATGGTTAATTTGGCTATTTTTGGGGCCTTGGCCTTCATTTTCATAGAAAGGTCTTTTATTTTCTTCTCCTTCAGCTTATCCTTAGTACCACTGATGGGAGGGGTATCAGGAGAACCATGGTGAGCTTTCAAAGCAAGGTTTTTGAGACACTTTTTCTTGCTTGGACCAGGGGGTTGCTAGAGATAGGAGCGTCCTAATAGTGATAGGTCTGGGAAGATAAAGGGCAAGGTGAAAGTGGTAAAGTCTGAAAATAAGAGCTTGGTGCAAGGGCATCGGCTTGTTGCCCTGATTCTTGGCGGTTTCAACAATTTCCTTGATAGAATTCTCCAAAGAGTGGAGACAAAAGAACGAGAAAGAAATGGCATTATGATTTTTGAAATGATTCAGGAATGATATAAAATATAAATAATATACTCCAAATCTACCGAGTGTAAAATACTTCATAAAAATCATACAAACCTGGTCCCATGGTTCAAACAGTTTTTCACGGTCATAACCCCCATGAAGCTTAACATGGTTTTCATGCATTATGTTTCGACCAATATCTGTTTTTGCATTTAGGCGATCTTTAGTGGTCTCAATTATATTATATTTTAATATATATGATGATTGATATATTTAATTGTTGATTATTTATATCATTGGCAAATGTCCCTTGGGCGTAGTCCAATAATGGGAATTTAATTAATTAATTCCCTGAGCTTTGGGGAGTTTAATTTTGGGTTAAGTGATTTGTTTTATTGATTTATTTTAGTTGGGGAAAATTACTTTTTTCAAAGAGGCTATATAATTTAGAAGTTGAGCTCTTTTTACTCACTTCTCTAATTTTGGGATTTTATGAACTTGCTTCATCCTCTTCGGAAAACTCACTCTTTTGCTCGTTGGGATTTATCCGGGCATCTGATTTTTGTGGGTAGCAGCTCATTGGAATCACGATAGGATTCCTATGGTTTGCGAAGAGTTTCGTTTGCACAAGCCAAGTATTGATTTATCTCTCATTTTCTCTTTTTTAGCTAGTTTGTGAGGTAGGGCATCTTGGCTCTCTCTCAATTCTTCATTTTAATGCTTCAATTTGTTGCAAATGCATTGTTAGATGTTTAATTGCATTTCCATCACTCGTTTGACTGCTTTTAGTGCCCACTTGGACTTATGCGAGTTTGTAATTATGTAAAATGAAAATTGTCATTGTTAGGCTGTCCATTTTCTCACACGATGTCGTAATCGAAATTTTATTGCATTTTTGGGCAATTTTGTGTGCACCTTGTTTTGTGTGAATTATCGCCATGTGGGCATGTTTTGTAAATTGGCCTTGGTTGTATCCCATGATTATAGTTGGAATATGCAGTTGGAATGAGTAGACATTTCGGTTATCTAT
This sequence comes from Chamaecyparis obtusa, assembly GCA_027943335.1. Lineage (NCBI taxonomy): Eukaryota > Viridiplantae > Streptophyta > Pinopsida > Cupressales > Cupressaceae > Chamaecyparis > Chamaecyparis obtusa. Next base: position 342,689 of record BSBK01004571.1, on the reverse strand, counting down.
TACCACGATCCAAACCTTGTGTTTCAAACAGAATTTCTAGTTGGTACACCTAGCCGATTATTGCTAGAAATGGTTACCCTTTGTGATTATTTTGCCCTTTTTGAGTTTTGGGATCGAGTGTTGATGGTGAGGCACACTTCAGATCATCTAGGGATCCGTGCTCTTGGCAAACAGGCCAATAGAGCGTACTTGTGCTGTCATATTACTCTTGTTTTCTTCACTTGTGTTTGTTGCCTTTTCTTCTGCATTATTTTTTATTCTCTTTATGATGAGTTGAAACCGTATCGCCCGGCATGTTTGAGCTATGCTTGTAATGGGATCTGAGTGACCCATGCTCTTGGTTTGAGACCAATCGAGCTCACTTTACTTTGTCTCCTGTTTTATGGCTTTGAGCCCTTTCACTTATTCCATGCTTCTCTTGTGTACCTTGCCTTAATGGGCATTTTTCCTCATGTCTTCTAGCAAGACGTTTGATCAATTCCATTGGAATCCATTCTCTTGGAAAAGTGACCAATCGAGAAATTTGATATTTGTACTATTTGTTGCGGTTGCTCAATTTTATGCTTTGAGTGTTTTGGGAATTGATGATCCTCCCATTCTTGCTTGATTGCTTGTTGGTACTTAGATTATCTACCTCCTTGGTGTAGACCAAGTAGATGGTGTATGTTATGCTCATGTCCTCAGTGTAGACTGAGTCGGAAGTTGTGGTTTATCATGTCCTTGGTGTAGACTATGATTGCAGTTGCATTGTATGGATATTGCACTATGGATGTTTACTTGCATGTTCAGTGTTCTCCATGTGTTCATGATTATTTGCATTGGATTGAATTGATTGGCGTGAGTGTATACCTACATTCCCTTGTATGCTTGATTCCATGTTTGGGTCCTGTGACTACCTCTACAAGCACGATGCGGTGGGCTTGAGGGTTCCACATGGTCGGGTGGCATGACCAACCATTGTTGGGGACCAACGTATAGGTGATGGATTCGATCGAGAGATTCAATGTGATGTGGATCACACCTTCCCTTGCTCACTGTTTTACTACTTTATATGCTCATGTTATGCTTTCAGTTTCTGTACTTAATTTATTAGTTGTATAGCTATGCAATCGAGTGTAACTGACCTCGATTCTGTGTATCCGGTACTCCTTGGTGTGGAGCTAGTATTTATTAGGTCGTACGTTGGTGTTGGCACTTAGATTTATGACAGTCCCAACCGGTGCTAAGAGGGGAGGGGTGAATCAGCACCTCTAAAACTTTCTTTTACAAATCTGATGAAGTGTACTTGACTCTAATCTAAACAGATTTAAGTATAAGATAGCATCAAGAAAACAATCACACAATGACACCAGATTTATCACGTGGAAACCCAATTTGGGTAAAAACCATGATGTGAGGAGACCTCACAAATTTTGCACTCTTATGAAGTGCACCCTATTAGGAGCCTTCCCTGTTAGAGGATTACAACGCACTATTAGATGCGACCCGATTAAGGGATTTGTTACAATAAGGCCAGTTAGTGCCTGCCTGGTTAGAGGACTTAGAACACCTTACAAGATGTCACCTAGTTAAGGGATTTCATACAAGGGACCTGTTAGAGTGCACCCAAATACTGAGATTTAAACTATTGTAATTGTTAGAAAACAATAGAAGGATTGACCTTTTACAAATGGCTTTGCATAACCTGATAAGATCTCTGTTATGCTCAACTGAGAAGCATCATCAGTCGCCGCAGGTGTGTTCTCCTTTACTATTGTGCTTCTTTGCACACTCTTCTCTGTCTTCTTCTATTTTCTGTTTACCCTAGCTTCTTCAGCGTACAGGTTCACTCTTTTCTTTGGCAGAATGAAGGCAACCTGTATTCTCAACAGGCAAAACGATATATAGAGTCCTTGCCCTAATTGCGCCTCTCATGCATGACCTATGTTGGAAATATAGATGCAGTAACTGAGAGGGGGGGTGAATCAGTTAACCACAAAATATTACCACTGATCCCTTAAATATCTTAACAAATTATTTACTGTGCCACTCGGTAAATATACAGAGAAATGCTGAAAACTTGATCCTTGAAATGTGTAATAATTTAATTGTTTGTAAGCATTCATCACTGATTAACTTACATGAATAAAGAAAATAACATGAACACAAGAGACACCAGATTTACCGTGGAAACCCAATATGGGAAAAACCACCAATGTAACTAGTTACTGTTTTTCACTCTTCTGAAGTGATGCCCGGTTAGAAGCCAACCCGGTAAAAAGTTACAAAACACACTATCAGGTGTGACCTTGTTAGAGGATTTAATCACCCTGCTAGGAGTGGCCTTGTAAGAGGTCTTGAAACAATTCAATAGAACTGTTACCTTGTTAGAGGATTTACAAAATGGTTGTTAAACCAACTCGGTTAAGAGATTTTGATATCACTGCTACAATTGCTAGAGAGTAACAATGAAATAACTTGCAACTGAATTGCTGAATATAGATCTCTATTCTGTTTCACTAGATCCTTACTGATCAATTAAATCTTTGCTGCTCCTCAAGGATATCTGACCATCCTTCAAAATTCACACACACCTTTCTTTAAAATGATTTCTGCATGCTGTATATCTCTTGTTCACCATTTGACCTTCTATATATATATACCATTTCATAATCATTTAGATTGTCAAGTTGGCACTAATAATCATTATAACAGTCGGCTGGGATAAACAAACTGTAATAACAAAATTCTTTGAAAGGGCCGACCTTGCTCGGTAAACATTAATCCTGAAAAGATTTCTTTCGGTGACCGAGAGAACTCGGTAACCATAGCGAATTCTGCAACATCCTTTGGAGACCAAGAGAGCTCGGTAACCACTAATTTTCCTTCGATAACCGAGGAGGCTCGGTTAACACTGTTATCCTGTCAAGTTTTCTTTAGACACCCGAGAGAACTCGGTAGACACTAAAAACCGCCTAGCTGACCGACTGAGCTCGGTAGATATTGAGAACCGCTTAGCTGACCGACTGAACTCGGTAGATACTGAGAACGATAATTGATATGACATTTGTGTGACATCAAAGACAACACATAGCTAATCCAACAATGTCCTTCAGACAATTGTATCCAACAATCTCCCTCTTTGGCATTGATGGCAACACAACATGTCATAGCACAATGAAATTTCACAGAGAAACCAAGAGTAAGAAGCATATTCTTAGCTTCATTCTGATTCCCATCATCTTCAACCTTCTTTCTCTGACTGAGAACTCTCCCTCTTAACTTCTCAAATTATTCTTCTTAGAAATTTCTTGAAATGACAGCAAACTCTCCCTCTTTGACAACACATGCCAAAGACAATTAACATAGTTTCGGTAAATATCAATGTACCTTATGTACTAATTCATATGCAATGATTCCCTGACTATGCTGCATCAACTGATTGATCTTCAACATGTTCTAGTTGATGCATCACTAAAACTTTATTTAGTGAACCTCGGACAGGGGAGTGACCCCTAACTTGCCTCTTAGATACAAGAATGCATCCTTAGGTAGTGGTTTGGTGAAGATATCTGCAATTTGTTCTTTTGTATGAATATATTCCAATCTGATTACCTTGTCCTACACCAATTCTCAGACAAAGTGATATTTAATTGCAATGTGCTTAGTTTTGGAATGTATTACTGGATTCTTTGAAATATTTATTGCACTTGTATTATCACAAAACATAACAACTGGTTCTTTGATCTCAACCTTCATGCCTTCCAAACGCTGTTTAAACCATATAATATTAGAGCAGTTTACTGCTGCAGCAACATATTCTGCTTCTGTTGTGGATTGGGATGTGCAGTTTTGCTTTTTACTAGTCCAAGATACTAACCTCTTGCCAAGAAAGAATGCACCACCACTTGTACTCTTTCTGTCATCAATGTTTCCTGCCCAATCAGCATCAGTAAACACTTTTAAATCCAAATTGCCTCCAAATTTATACCACAAGCCATAATCTTCAGTTCCCCTTAAATACCTCAAGATTCTTTTGATTGCCATTATGTGATTTTCTCTGGGTTTAGCCGAAAATCTTGCCACTATTCCAACTGCTAAGGCAATATCAGGCCTTGTGTGTACTACATACTGTAATTTTTCAATCATTGATCTGTATAAAGGTCTGATCTACTTCTTTTGAATCATCATCTTTGGTAAGCTTCAGTCCAGTACACATGGGTGTACCAACTGGTTTTGAATCTTCCATACCAAATTTCTTAAGTATTTCCCTGATATATTTAGACTGAGTAATATAGATACCATTTTTGTTCTACTGAATCTGAAGTCCAACAAAGAATTTTATCTGACCAAACATAGACATTTCAAATTCTTTGTTCATAAGTTTTGAAAATTCTTTGCACTGATCATCATTCCCTGTAAACACAGTATCATCCACAAATATTTCTGCCAAAACAATTTTGTTATCTGATCCTTCTTTGATATATAAATTGCTGTTGTCATTAGCCCTTTTGAAATTAATCTGAGTAAGATAGTTATGTAATCTTTCATACCATGCTCTAGGAGCTTGTTTCAAACCATACAATGCTTTGTGTAATTTGCAGACCATATCTCTTTTGTCTGGATCAATAAAACCTTCAGGTTGCTCAATGTAGACTTCTTCCTCAAGAATACCATTGAGTAAAGCAAATTTGATATCCATCTAATATACCTTAAATCCTTTATGTGCTGCATATGCAAGTAAAGTCCTCACACCTTCTAATCTTGCAACAGGAGCAAAAGTCTCTCCATAATCTATTCCTTCTTCTTGAGAATATCCTTTACATACCAATCTTGCTTTGTTTTTTTGATACTTGACCATCTTCATTCAACTTATTTCTGAATACCCATTTTGTCCCAATTACATTTTTATCTTTAGGCCTAGGTACAAGAGTCCATGTCTTATTTTTCTCTATTTGCTCTATTTCTTCATTCATAGCCTCAATCCAACTTTCATTTTCTAATGCATCTTTGACATTTTTAGGTTCAAAATCAGCAAATAAACATGTACCTTTTAGTTTACTTCTTGTCATAGTACCATCTGATTTGTTTCCAATAATCTGATCTGGTTTATGATGCTTTCTGACGTACTTGGCTAATACAGGTTCCTTGCTTCCTGAATGAGTTACATTGTCATCTTCTTCATCTTCAGGTTCAGATTGCTCGGGCTCGGTAGATACTTGCTCGATAGTTTCAGACTGAGACTCGGTACTTTGTGACTCGGTTAGAACTTCTTCTTGTGACTCGGTTACTGTACTGGGCTCGGTGGATGTAGTCTCCTTACATATGTCTGGCAATGTATCAAGTTCGATGTAAACAAATTTTCTAGTCCTCTGGTTCCTTTTTGCTTTCTTCTTCAATCTTTTCTACAAACTCATCAATTCTCACATGTGCACTTTCTATGATTTTGTGAGTAGACAAATTTAGACATCTATATGCCTTACTTTTGCAAGAATATCCCAAAAATATTCCTTCATCACTTTTTACATCAAATTTTCCTTTTCTAGATTCTTTCAAGATGTAACATTTACTACCAAATACTTTTAGGTAACTTACATTTGGTTTGTAGCCATACCATAGCTCATATGGAGTCTTGAATGTGTCTTTTCTCAGCTGTACTCGGTTCAAAGTATGAACTGCAGTGTTGATAGCTTCCTTCCAGTATTTCATAGCAATGTTCTTTTCAATCATTAGAGTCCTTGCACAATCCATGATAGATCTGTTCCTTCTTTCAGCTATTCCATTCTGCTCAGGAATTCTCGGGGCTGATACCTGTCTTTTGATTCCTCTTTCAATGCAGAAATTATTGAATTCATGAGAGATGAATTCACCACCTCTGTCTGATCTCAAGCATTTTATTATTTTTCCTATTTCCTTTTCTACTCTTGCTAAATACCATTTGAACTTCTCAAATGCTTCAAACTTTTCTCTTAAATACATAACAGTCATCATTCTAGAATAATCATCAACAAAGAGAATAAATAATTTTTCTCCGGTATAGCTCTCAATTCCAATAGGTCCACATAAATCAGTATGCACAATTTCCAAAATATCTTCAGACTGATAGTTTTTACTTTTGAAACTAGACTTTCCCATTTTACCAATTTGACAATTCTTGCATAGACCAACATCAGGTTTCTTCAAAGTAGGAATACCTCTTACTTTCTTGAATTTGTTTATTTTCATCATGTTGTCAAAATTTACATAACATAACCTTTTGTGCCATAACCAACTTTCTTCAATTTGAGCAATAAAACATGAGTAATCACCAAGATCAAGATAAAACAGGTTACCTTTGGTTTGTTTGCCTGATCCTATCAGTTCTCCTTTGTCATCCAACAGTCTTGCTTTGCCATTCATGAATTCAACCTTGAATCCAATGTTGATTAGCTATGCTACACTTAGAAGATTATGCTTTAGTCCTTCAACCCAATATGCATTATCACATATAAGTTCTTTGGTTAATGAAATTCGTCCCTTTCCTTTTATACAACAGGGTTCATTGTTTCCAAACCTTACATTACCACCATCAAAGTTTTCAAAGTGTTCAAACTTGGTCCTGTAACCAATCATATGATGTGAACATCCACTGTCTATAATCCATGTATCATTCTTGCTTATATGAGAGATAAGGGCCATCTCATCTTCATCATTATCAGATTCATCTTTTACAGCAATGAAAACAATTTCTTCTTCACTATCATCCAAATCTTTAGCTAAGAAACATGTTTTCTTACCTTTATCCTTGAATGATTTGAAATTATTCTTGCCATTGTACTTGTAATTTTTCTTCTCATCTTTGCTTTGCTTGTTTGGACACCTAGCTGCAATATGACCAATTTCTTCACATGAAAAACAGATTAAAAGAGTTTTACCTCTGTATTTTCCTCTGCCTCTTGAATACTTCTTTGCAAGTAATGCTTCAATAACTTCAAGATCGCTATCAGAACTTTCCTCTAATTCTTCTTCACTTTCTGATTGGATTTTCTTCCCTTTCTTGAGTGAAAGTTTGGCCTCAAAAGCTGATTCAATATTTTTAGTTGGAACATAGTTGTCATAGTTATCCAGTTCAAAGGCTGTCAATCTTCCAACTAAGGCATCCAAAGTTATATTGTGATTTTCTTCACATCTTCTTTCTTGAATAGCAGAAACTCTTATTGCATAAATAGGGAGTAATGTTCTAAGAACCTTACTTATAACCGTTTCATCATCAATTTTTCCTCCAGAAGCTCTGATTGCACTAACACTTGTCTTGATCCTTTCAACATATTTTGCAATGTTTTCTTCTTCTCTCATTTTCATTTGATCAAACTGTCCTCTTAGGCTCTCTGCTTTGGCTCTCTTCACATTGTCATCACCGCCATAGATTTTCTTCAGCTTGTTCCACATTTCATGAGCAGTTGTGCAGTCTTTGATTTCAACAAATTCTTCATAGCTAAGAGCTGATGCAATGTCTATCATCATAGTGTTATGGTTCTTCTCTGCAATGTCTTCAACAGTTAATGTGCCAATAGGAATTGTATATTCTTGATCAATATATTTGCATCCTGAATCACCAATGGAAGCCAGATGTAATCTCATGAGACCTTGCCATGCTGAAAAGTTATTTCTGTTAAGCCTTGGAATTTCTCTTTTGTAAGACATCTTGATCTTTAACTTAGGTCCTTGAAACGCTTCCTGCAAGCACCAAAAGCTCTGATACCAATTGTTGGAAATATAGATGCAGTAACTGAGAGGGGGGGTGAATCAGTTAACCACAAAATATTACCACTGATCCCTTAAATATCTTAACAAATTATTTACTGTGCCACTCGGTAAATATACAGAGAAATGCTGAAAACTTGATCTTTGAGATGTGTAATAATTAAACTGTTCTTAAGCATTCATCACTGATTAACTTACATGAATAAAGAAAATAACATGAACACAAGAGACACCAGATTTACCGTGGAAACCCAATATGGGAAAAACCACCAATGTAACTAGTTACTGTTTTTCACTCTTCTGAAGTGATGCCCGGTTAGAAGCCAACCCGGTAAAAGGTTACAAAACATACTGTTAGGTGTGACCTTGTTAGAGGATTTAATCACCCTGCTAGGAGTGGCCTTGTAAGAGGTCTTGAAACAATTCAATAGAACTGTTACCTTGTTAGAAGATTTACAAAATGGTTGTTAAACCAACTCGGTTAAGAGATTTTGATATCACTGCTACAATTGCTAGAGAGTAACAATGAAATAACCTACAACTGAATTGCTGAATATAGATCTCTGTTCTGTTTCACTAGATCCTTATTGATCAATTAAATCTTTGCTGCTCCTCAAGGATATCTGACCATCCTTCAAAATTCGCACACACCTTTCTTTAAAATGATTTTTGCATGCTGTATATCTCTTATTCACCATTTGACCTTCTATATATATATACCATTTCATAATCATTTAGATTGTCAAGTCGGCACTAATAATTATTATAACAGTCGGCTAGGATAAACAAACTGTAATAACAAAATTCTTTGAAAGGGCCGACCTTGCTCGGTAAACATTAATCCTGAAAAGATTTCCTTCGATGACCGAGAGAATTCGGTAACCACAGCGAATTCTGCAACATCCTTTGGAGACCGAGAGAGCTCGGTAACCACTAATTTTCCTTCGATAACCAAGGAGGCTCGGTTAACACTGTTATCCTGTCAAGTTTTCTTTAGACACCCGAGAGAACTCGGTAGACACTAAAAACCGCCTAGCTGACCGACTGAGCTTGGTAGATACTGAGAACCGCTTAGCTGACCGACTGAACTCGGTAGATACTGAGAACGATAATTGATATGACATTTGTGTGACATCAAAGACAACACATAGCTAATCCAACAATGTCCTTCAGACAATTGTATCCAACAGACCTAATTACAAATCTCTCTTGGATTCATCACCCAGTGGAGTATCAGTTCACTTTAGGAAACATCCAATGCATGCCCTTGCCTTTTCTGCTTTATGAAGAAAGCAATAGATGCTCGTCACACATCTTTTCTTCGCATGAGATAACTCCATGTTTTAAAGCCACAAACTTCGGCTTTAAAACCTAAAACTGCGCCTCAAACCGATCAGCAGGTTAACTTGAGGTTTACTGGATTTAGTGCAGTAAATCCTGGTGGCAGTAAATTCCGGTCAACGAGTTGGTTGAAATAGATAGTTGACTATGACTTCCCCGGTTCATTTTATCATACCAAAGTCTTTACTTGATCGGTTGGGATCCTCATCTTGTGAACAGGTAGGAACATTAACCTGTCACCTTTTCTTCCTCTATTTACCGGCTGCACCTCTCTGTTCACCGGTTGCACCTTTGTCTCGGTTGCCCTGTTGACATTGGTTGGATCCTGTACTCGGTTGCGGATGCACTTTGCTTGGTGACCGGTTGCTCTTGGTGAGCAGATATAGTCTTCTTCTTTCTTGCATAGTGTCACCGGTTGCCAGCCTAGTCTCTTTGCATACAGATCCACTTGGTGAGCAGATATAGTCTTCTTTCTTGCATAATGTCATCGGTTGCCAGCCCAGTCTCTTTGCATACAGATCCACTCCTGGTGTTCTCCTTAGATCTTTAGATCTTAAGTTGAGATGCCAAGACATCTCTTTCCTTTTCCCTCTTTTGCCAATCAATGACAATACTTAATTACCATGTACCGGTGAGAATTACCGGTTACTATCTCCTAATGCCAACAATCTCCCCCTTTGGCATTGATGGCAAAACCTTAATGGGCAAACAAATCACCTGTCCTTTGTATTTTTGTGTTCCTGCTACTGCCGGTTACTACCGATCATCTACTCGGTATATTGCCAAACTCTCCCCCTTTTTGACAAAAATGCCAAAGGCTAGTCAGAAGGACTACCTTTACGTGCTCCCTCTTCGAGCAGCAGTCTTTTTCATCAGTCTAGATAAGATGATGTAAAATCCTCTGTTGAAGCATAATGAACTGATGACCATCTTTGCATGTTTATTGAAGATCAAGGAGGGGTATCACCCCTTGTTTACCTCTGAGATACTCAAAAGTACTCTTTGGTAATGGCTTTGTAAAGATATCAGCAATCTGTTCTTTTGTGGGAACATACTCCAATCTTATCTCTTTGTCTTGTACCAGCTCTCTCAAGTAATGATACTTGATGGCAATGTGCTTTGTCTTGGAGTGCATGACAGGGTTCTTTGATATATATTGCACTGGTGCTATCACAGTAAATAGCAATTGGTTCAGGTATCGATTCTTGGATCCCTTCCAGTAACTACTTGATCCATATTACCTGTGTGCAATTGATTGCTGCAGCAACATATTCAGCTTTTGTTGTAGACTGTGACATGCAGTTCTGTTTCTTACTTGTCAAAGATACAATCCTCCCACCGAGGAAGAATGCACCACCACTTGTGCTCTTTCTGTCATCAATATTGCCAGCCTAGTTTGCATTGGTGTAAACCTTTACTTGGAAGCCTCCCTTGTGAGGAAACCACAAGCCATATTCCTCAGTCCCTTTTAGGTATCTGAAAATTCTCTTTACTGCTATCAGATGTGTCTCCTTAGGATTTGCAGAGAATCTTGCTACTATGCCAACTGCATGTGCAATGTCCGGTCTACTGTGTATTGCATACTGTAATTTCCCTATCATGGACCGATACAGTGTTTCATTCACTTCTTTTGCATCATCATCCTTTGATAACTTGAGGTTAGTTATCATCGGTGTACCAACCGGTTTAGATTTTTCCTGTCCAAAAGTCTTAAGAATTTCTTTTATATACTTAGACTGAGAAATGAAGATGCCATCCTTTAACTGATGGACCTGTAGTCCAATGAAGAATTTTATGGGTCCTATCATAGACATTTCAAACTCGTTCTTCATTTCTTCAAGAAAGGCCTTGCTCATCCTGTCATCTCCTCCAAAGATGATATCGTCTACAAAGATTTCAGCAATTAGGTTCCCTTCTTTTCCGGTCTTGAGATACATGTTGTTTTCCCCGGTTCTTGTGAATCCTAAGGTTAGGAGGTATGAATGCAATCTTTCATACCAAGCTCTTGGAGCTTGTTTTAGCCCATAAAGAGCCTTTTTCAGTTTACAAACCATATCACCCTTTTGTGTGGATGTGAAACCTTCTGGTTGTTCAATGTAAACTTCCTCCTCCAGTATTCCATTCAGCAATGCATACTTTACATCCATCTGGTATACCTTGAATTTCTTGTGAGCAGCATAGGCAAGAAGAATTCTTACTCCTAATCTGGCCACAAGTGCAAAGGTTTCTCCATAGTCTAGTCCAACTTCCTGAGCATACCCTTTGCAGACCAGTCTAACTTTATTTCTAATAACTTTCCCTTCTTCATTCAGCTTGTTCCTGTAGACCCACTTTGTCCCAATGACATTCTTATCTTGTGGTCTAGGCACAAGTACCCATGTGTCATTCTTTTCAATCTGCTCAATCTCTTCATCCATGGCCTTGACCCAATTTTCATCTTCCAAAGCTTCCTTGGTGGTTTTGGGCTCAATACAGGAAAACAAACAGATATTTTCTCTGGCCTTTTTCCTGATCAGTCTCTGTTCCCGGTCAGGTTCTTCTGGTCGAGCAACTTCCTCATCATGATTATGAACAACTTCTTGTTCATCAACTTGTGTTGGCCTATCAGCTTCAGGTACAATCTCCTGCTCCAGATGTCTATTCACATGTTCTTCTCTTTCATCTTCGGTTGTAACTTCTTTGAACTCAAGAAGATTTCCTTCATTGTGACCTTCTAGACTGTCATATTCATTATGACCGGTCTTCTCAACTGGTTCTAAATATTCATCAACTTTTACATTGATGCTCTCAATTATTTTTTCCGTTCTCTTGTTCAGACACCGGTAGGCTTTGCTTTTGGTAGAGTAACCCAAAAATTATCCTTCATCACTCTTGGGATCAAACTTCCCAGAGTACATATCTCTTTTGATGTAGCACTTACTACCAAAGATTTTGAAGTAACCTACACTAGGAGTGTGATTGAACTATAGTTCATAGGGGGTCTTGTTGACATTAAGAAATGGTAACCAATAAGCCTACTACCGGTACAAGTATTGTCACTGATTGGCAAAAGAGGATAGAGATTTGTCATCTCTCTAAAGTCTAAAGATCCAAGGAGATCTGTATGAAAAGAGGTTGGTTTGGCAAATGGTGCCAACATACAAGAAAGACAAGACTGTAATCAAATGCAACCGGTCACTACACAAAGCATCAGCAACCGGGTAATGTATACAATAAAGGAAAGGAGGATTCAACCATCAACCGAGGACCAGGATACAACCGGTGTAGACAAGCACAGAGAAAGTAAAAGCAAATCGGTGTCAACAACACAACCGAGGAATGTGTGACCGGTAAGCTAAGGAAGGGACAGTGACAGGTCAAACTCTTACCTGTTCACAACATGAGGATCTCAACCAATCTAGTAATGACTCTGGTATGAACCGAGGAAGTCATAGTCAACTATCTGTTTCAACCAACTCTTTGACCGGGATTTTCTGCACTAAATCCGAAAGACTTTGAGTTAAACTGGTGATCGGTTTGAGGCGCGTTTGGAGGTTTTAAAGCTGGAATCTGTGGCTTTAAAACAAAGCGTTATCTCTTGTGAAGGAAAGATTCTTGACACGCATCTATTGTTTTCTTCATAAAGCAGATAAAGCAAGGGCATGCATCAGATGTTTCCTCAGTGAACTAATACTCCACTGAGTGATGTATCCGAAAGGGATCTGAAGTTAGGTCGTGCATTAAAGGTGAAATTAGGGCAAGAACTCTATATATTCTTTTGCCTGTTGAAAATTTGAGTTGCCTTTATTCTATCGAGTAAAAGAGTGAACTAGTATGTTGAAGAAGCTAGGGTGAAAAGAAGAAAGAAGAGAGAAAGAAGAGTGTGCAAAGAAGTACAACAGTAGAGGAGAACACACCTACGGCGACCGGTGATGCTTCTCAATTGAACACAAACAGAGATCTTATCAGGATATGTACAACCATTCGTAAAAGGTCAATATTTCTATTGTTTTCTAACAATTACAATAGTTTAAATCCCAGTATTTGGGTGGACTCTAACAGGTCCCTTGTATCCAATCCCTTAACTGGGTGACATCTTGGAAGGTGTTATAAGTCCTCTAACCAGAGAGGCACTAACCGGCCTTATTGTAACAAATCCCTTAACCGGATCGCATCTAACAGTGTGTTGTAATCCTTTAACCGGAAAGGCTCCTAACAGGGCGTACTCCAGAAGAGTACAGAATTTGTGAGGTCTCACACCGTGGTTTTCACCCTAATTGGGTTTCCATGTGATAAATCTAGTGTCACTATGTGATTGTTTGCTTGCTGTTATTATATGCTTGAATCTGTTTGCCTTTCAGTTATAATTATACTTCACCAGATTTAAAGAGAAAAGTTTTAAAGGTGCTGATTCACCCCTCCCCTCTCAGCACCGGTTGGGACTGTCAATTGGTATCAGAGCCAAGTCTTATTTTCTTTACTGCTTACCCTCATAAAGAAAAAGTCAAGATGATGAGAAAGGAAGGACCAAAGTTTTCAAAAGAAAACTTCACTTTGTGGTGCAGCAGAATGAAGCTGTACATGAAGACCACCGGAGATCAATACTGGACCCATGTTACCACTAATTACAGTGAACCCGCTGGCACCCTGACACCTGATCCTCATGATCCTAACCCATGTTACTTTGTCTTTTCTTATGCATTTGGATCTCATGATCCTTTGGTAAGTAATTCTCCTTGATTTTTGTTACCATAGCCCTCCAATTAGCTATTGGTCTTTTTCCTTCTCTTTCCCTCTCTTCTTGAAGGAATTTCCACCAAGTTAGGGCTGGTCCCCTAAGTCTTGCCTTGGCAACTTTCACCTTCTATGCTTTTGAGACACCTTCACATTCGAAGTGATTCTCCATCCCTTCAATCCATTCCATAACCAATTCTGAATCCATCTTGCCGGTGAACAGGGGTATCCCCTCAAGTGCTTTACCACCCAATGCCTTGATGGCTTTAAGGAAGGGTTCCTCTTGCATTGGAGGATCAGGTTCTGGTATATAGTCATCTTCATCCACTGCTTTACCTTTGTCATCATCTATTTCTAACTTCTCTTTCATTTTATCAACTGCCTCTACAACTTCCTCAAGTTTATCCTTCACAGCCTCTAGGGCTTCTTCAAGGAGTCTATTTCTCTCCTTTTGTTCTAGCACTTCTTTTGCCAACTCGGCATTAGTCACCATGGTGGATTCTCCCACTGATGTACTTCCACCTTCTGACATACACTATGCCTTATCCCAAATCTTTTGGTAGCACTGATACCAATTTGATAGGGAGGTCTCACCACTTGTCCTAATTCACCTAGGACTTGTTTAGGTCCTTCTCCTTCCCTAGATAGGGTTATCTTAAACCCTACTTCAATGAGGGATTACTTGCAATCACCTCTCACTCTCCTAGACCTCTCTACCAATTTAGTTATCCAACTTCTCCTCCATATACCCTTGCATGAACTCATTCTTTGAAGTTCATCACTTTACTATCAAACTGATCATCCACTGTAATTTGGATAGACGACTACTTATGGGCAAATCTTGATTGGATTTGAGGTGTTTAAGCCTTCAAACTCTCTCATACAATAGTCGATCTCCTCAAAATAGACCTACAAGGCTTTAAGCCCTATTAGGCCTAACTAGGTCTTCAAACCCTCCTTCCTGCCTGTAACTTCCCAACTTTCCACACAAGTGCCAAATTAAATTTGACATTCAGATACCCTTTTCAGAGTTCTTGAAGATTTCTTAGGTTTTGGATCTTCAAAGTGTCCGTACAGTACCTCCTATTACCATGCCTACTTTTTAGGCCTAATTGGCTTTCTCTGATTCGCAGGGAAGAACTAGCTTTTCCTCCTTTCATCGGATTGTTCATGACCTCTCCTTCTTAGGATTAGTTCTTTGGATCATATTCTTTACTTTCCCACTCTTGGTTTGATCCTTTCAAACCCCGAAGCCTTCTATCCTTCTCTAATTCAATCAAGCTTCCTAACCGGGCAATCTTTGGCTCGCCTAGGGCTTGATCACAAAAATAGCTCCTTTGCACACCTGGCCATAAAAACCTATATTTACAACATATATACAATGCTCTAGCATATTCCAAAGGGTCGTACAGTTCCCTCCATCGATTTTCATGCTAGAGCCATTTTAGTGTCCTCAACTCTGGTTGAACCAGTGAATTGGTCTCAGAGGAGAACTTTTAAAAGAAACAAAAGAAGACGACCTAACTAATAAGCAAATGTACACAAAAGAAAGTATACACAATGGAGTATTAACACATGCAAAGTTAGGCTTTGGTTCAATCCATAGCTTAGGAATAACCGAGATCTTAACACTGTCATCGAGTTGCAGAGCACACCAGTAATTAAATTGCTTAAACAAAAAGCTTACAAAAATGCCAATCTTGATCCTTGGTTGAGAAAACACTTAAGTAGTTTAGGGAGACCGAACAAAACCGATCTAAAGGATCCCTAACTACTTCTAGCCTTCGAGAGGCATTTTGACCAAAGGTTGTCATGACAACTTTGCAAAATTGCAAAGTTGTCATTGACAACTTTTACAACTTTGTTGTCCAACTTGTTTAAACCACTCCAATGAGTTTTAAATGACCTCAATGGTGACTCAAACCTTCTAAGACCTTTTTCCTTCCCTATTCTATTATCTTAGAAGGTCAACCTGGACTTTGACCATCTAGCATGGCATTTTGGCAAAAAAACAAAGAAAACTTAAGACTCAACCAAACCTAGTAAAGGCCTTTCATGACTCCAACCATCCTTCCTAGGACTTGTTAAACCCCACACACTCACTAGAGACTCTTTAAAGTCCTTATTTAAACAGTGACTTGGCTAAGGTCACTACAAGCCAAAATGGTTAGACTAGGGTAGCCCAAAGACCCTAGGTGCTCCTGCACCATTATATAAATATATGTGTGTGTGTGGTGTCTTATTTATCTCTTTTGCTTTTAACTTTTGAGTGATTTTCTTTTATTTATTTTCTTCTATATTGTATTGATTTGTTTTGTTTTTTAATATATGTGTGGGTTTTCATTTTACTATGTGTGTGTGTGTGTGTTTATTCTTTTGTATATATTCACATTTTTGGCTTATTATTTATTTATATTTATATTTTATTTTGGTCTTTGGAGTCTTCTCATTCTTGATCTGCATGTTGTATCTTTCCTCTCTCCTCCCCTCCTCTCTCCCTTCTTATTGAGTTCTAAGTCTGCAATCTACCATCTTTTTTATTATGTTCTCTTGCATCTTGATGACGAATCATGGAGTGTGATCCTAAACACTAATGATAACAAATTTTACACAATCAAATCCAAAAATTTCAATAGCATTACCCATTTGTGTTGTCTATCATTTCAATCTTTTTGGTTTAGGAAAAATCTTAGACTATTGTGATCGGTCTTTACAATAAATCTTCCACAAACTAGGTAGTATTGGAATTTGGCTAAGGCAGGCATGATTGCTAGCATTTCGTTGTCATGTATGGAGTAGCTTCTTTCATTTTCCTTTAGCTTTCTACTTTCAAAGGCTATAGGGTGTTTGTTCTACATTAGTATGGCTCCAATGCCTTCTCCATAAGTGCCCCATTCTAACTCAAATGGTAAGGAAAAGTCCGGTATTGCTAAGATAGGACAAGAGCTAATGACTTCTTTTAGTTTTTTAAAACCTTGTTGCACCCCTTCAATCCAAGTGAAAGTGCCCTTCTTGGTTACATCGGTTAATGGTGCTGCTAAGTTTGAAAAACCCTTGGCAAATCTTTGGTAGTAGCTACACAATGCAACAATTTCCTTTCTGATATTATTTCCCTTCAAATTAACATGCAATTATTACAATGAAAGGAATACATAATATAAGCAAACAAACTATGTTTCGAAATTTACTCAAAACTTGGAAATGACTAAATTGAACCCTGGAATACTCCAGACATTAACGCTGCTCCATTTGAGAAATATGGCAACTTCTAGGAAGGTCCACGCTACTATAAAACAACACCATCAACCCAACTCATGCGTTTCCATCAATAATATTGGCCCCCAAAACTACTAACGCTGACTGTCACAACCAATGCTGTCCTTATGCAGAGACGCAGCAGTCAATACATACTAACGCTGCCCTCGTAGACCTGCGATATGCAATCACAAGTGATTCCCAAGGCCTTGTTGATTATCCCTGAGATCATCCGCAGATTACCACACAAATACACCATACAAATTGGTCACCAGTTTAGCACAATCGATGGCCCTGAGATAGGCCACCCACAAGTACAATTCACTGGACCAGATTGTCCAATTCAAAGTGCAAACCACTGAGAGAGTTTACAATTCTTTCAGCTGCAAGGAACTCCCAAACCTTAGGCATCTCCCAATATCAAGTTCACAAAATCAACAAATGATTTCTCTCCAAGGCTCTTTTATAATATTTCCCCATGAAACTTCATTAGCGAGGCTCTATAATGATTTTGATATTTTCCCTTTTACTAATGAGTTGACTTTATAATATATCATTAAATAAGCACACTTTTTAATCAATGAGTATTAATTACGCATTACCCTCAACATGGCCCCCACTTTATTATAAAGTCAATTTATAACTTTATAATATAACTTAAATAATTAGACATCATCAAGGCCATTAAAATATTAATATCTCAGTAGATACTCATTATTTTGACGAGTCGTCTGAACCGGGAAGTCAACCACTACATGTAAAAATAGAAAGAGCCCATCTCTATCAACCTCAAACTTACTATAAATAGTAAGTACATGAAACTGAACCCAAACAAAGTCCAATCTGAGCCAAACAAATACCAAACTGGAACATACTAAATTCTAGAGAAGACAAGAACCTCCATTAACCAAGCCTCCGCCTCAGAAGACCCTCTATCCACAATAATTGGCCTACGAGGGGCACAATAATAGGCTAATCCCTCAAACTTTGATGCTCATGAAAATGGAGACATTACAGGCTAGGCATTAGTTAGGTTTGACTCTATTGCCAGTAGATAAGACATTGGCCAAATTTTCCATCATATGGCCCAAATATGTTCCATGGTTTCCAAAAGAGCCACTATTAATACCAAAATTGGCACCCCTATGAATCTTTTCCTTAAATCAAATTTGTAGCATTAAACTAGGCTTTGATTGTGATGTTACTAAATTCAACTGCACTTCTTCCTTACCGAATTGCAAAGTTGACTTGACTCTATCTAGTTTTTCGACTAGCATTCTTGCAGATTGTTCATTTTTGCATCATGTGGAGCAGATGGTAAAAAGTATTGGAGGTTCGAGCTTCCTAAAGAAGAGAATTATTCAGCATTATATGGAAAGACTTGAATCTGAATCAAATATGGCAAATTGCAAATTAAGGTCTAACTCTGTAGCTTTGACTATTGACAGTCCAGCACTACATGTGGAGAAGAAACATAGTAAGTAGATATTTACATTAAATACATACCTCAAAGGATGGTTTGTACAATGTGTTAGGAATTTGAGTTGTCATTAGTGTACATCCACAAACAATATGCACCGGTAAGGGGTCACCGGTCACTCGCAACACTTACTTCAGAGACACCGGTTGACAAGCAACATAACATATGCACCAGTAGATAAAGAAAAGTGTAAGCACCGATCTCAGTGTGCTTGCATATGTTGAACCGGATATAAGATTACACCGGTCTAACATGACCTAAAGATCCGCACCGGATTCAATGGATCAGTCTTAGTTAGAAGCCGGATTATGCAGGACATTCACCGCTTAAGAGTGGAGTTAGCTTTTTAACAGGAGTTAGCTTTATTCCTACGGATGTTTTGCAAGGTAAACTCCAGATCATAACGTACAGCTTGTAGTTAATTGCATGATTTATTGCGGAGTTTGCAGCCTAGCAGTTCTATGAGTTAAGGATTTCCTTACGGTGTACTGTTATATAAATACAGGTCATGGGATGCAAAGAAGGTTGTTGTTGAGAGTTGATGATTGAAAAAAGAGCAAAGGAGTGATATCTTCTGAGGAGTGCTTCAGGCACAGTGGTGAAGAAAGAAAAAGAGATCAACAGCCAGGCAAACCAAAGATGAGATTAACAAGTATGATCTAAACAGACAACCAGTGTCAAAATAGATCATTGCTTTTATAAAAGGTGAAAACATATCAAAATCCCTCTATCAAGGTGAACCTAACTGGTTCTTTGTAAAATCCCCTAACAGGGTGGCATCTATGTTGATGTTCAAAGTCCTGTAACTAGGCAGCTCCTAACAGGGCTTAGATCTTAACAGATCTTTTGTAAAAACCCTTACGCGGGTAGCACTTGAATCCATGCTTTTGTAAGCTCCTTACAAGGTGCCTTCATTCTGCAGTAGTGAAGTTGTGAGCTCTGTCTCACCGTGGTTTTTTCCTTCTAACCGAGGGTTTCCACGTATAAATACTTGTGTTGATCTGTGTGAATCTGTTTATGCTTGTGAATGACTGTTTACATTAAAAAAATTGTTTACAAGTTTTAAACTGCATCCGAGATAGTTTTACTGATTCACCCCCCCTCTCAATAACCGGTAAAGTATTAACAATTCGTATCAAAGCCTAGTTCTCTATACTACTAAGCCTAACAGCTTGAGAGAAAGATCATGGAAGTTTACCGGTATTAGAAACAGCTCGAGGAAGCCAATGACATCATTGCATCTCTAGAGAATAGATTGAGAAGATCTCTTGCAAAGAGAAAGGAGCTAGCGCTACAGTTAAATGAGAGCAATGAAACCATTGATAAACTCTCTGGGCAAAGTGGATCTGATGAAGCTGAGGAGGCAGTAATTGAACTCATGGAAAAGAATCAAATTCTGACTGATCAGATCTCTAATCTTAAGAGAGACCAAGAGGACAATGCCCTGAGGATGACTGAACTAATCGAGAAAAAGAGAAAAGCCGAAGATGAAAGGAACTCGGCAGTCAAGTCTTTGACAACCTTTGAGAAAGCAAGGGACTGGGCAATGGAAGCAGTAGGGGCAAATGAACTTATCATTCTACAACTTCAAGAAGACATGGAGAGTGTCACCCAAGAAAATGCTCACATGCAAAAAGGCTGGCATGACAGGAATGAAGCATGCAATAGACTATCTCTAGAATTGCATCAACTAAGGGGACAGATGAATGAACTTGAAGAAACAAATGAAATTCTGAGAAGATACAATGAAAGTTCGACCAAGCTTGATGAGCAATTTAAAGCTCAAAGAAGGCATAAAGATCCAACCGGTCTTGGATTCACCGGTGGAGTTACCAAAGAGAATGGTGAGTCCTCTAGGGTAAAAGCGATCAAAAGGGATAAGAAGAAACCGCTGGCACAAAAAGGTAAGAATATCTTTAACGCACCGTGCAAGCATTGTGGGAAACCGGGTCATAAAACTAATAACTGCAGAAGTGCACCGATAAGAACCAACAACAGTCATTGCAAGAATTGCTGTAAAAATAGCCTCATGACCAGTGAGTGTTGGTCCAGTCCCAAATCTGTGTTCAATAGTAGCAAGGGAAGCTTCAGGGGCTACTGCTATGCATGCAACAAATTTGGACACAAAGCAGAAGAATGCAAATCCAAAATAATGGCATTCAGATCCCTAAAGCTGGTATTCACCAAAAGAAACAAAAACCACAATATAGTCAACTGTATTAACTCTTGGGACAAGCCAACCAACACGAGAAGAATGAACCCAGGGAAGACAACTGGGATAGTCTGCTATCACTGCAACAAAGTTGGACACAAAGCCAAAGAGTGCAGGAATCGGTTATCCGGTAACGAAAAGGAACCGGTCAAACCTAAAGGAAAGACCAACAAGGGAGAGAAGATTGTGAAAACAGTTAAACAGATTTAGTTCGTAAAAGAATCAAAGAGCTCCGCTGAAGAGAAGACAGAGGAAAGATCACCATCTTCTGATGGCGATATTTCATCAGCAAACTGAGCCGTGAAGGCTTAGAGGGAACCGGTAGATCCTCTACCGTTCCCGGTATGACCGATGAGAGTCGAACTCACTCGGTCTACAAGGTAAAATCGGTAAGGCAAACTTCATTCAACCGATCGGGAAAACGGAAAGCAAAGTTAGGTAAGGCATTTATTACTATAGCCGTTTAACAAATAGTTACTGTTTGGTAATTACCGTTATAACCTAACTCTATAAGAGAAAAGGAGAATTACTCACAAGTCTTCACTTTACTTACTTTGTGAGTTATGAATTCTTGTGCTAAGTATTATTATTCTCACGCTTTGATCACTAAGAATCACTGCTTGCAAAACCAATCCAAGCTACTTGCTGCTGCTTACCGGTTAGCAAGAATGGCTTCATCTTCCGCTACCGTGAAATTGATCAAAGGAGATCAGGTGAACAAGCCAGCATACAACATCTTGCCTGCTCAAAACAAAGAAAACGACATGGCCGGTGTGCTCTCCTCTATTCCAAAAGGAGTTCTCCTGACCAAGGATGTTACAGCGTTTATTCACGCCAAACAGGAAGAACTGGGAGAAACTTATATTCAAGGAGAGTATCTGTCATTATGTGAAGGGAAACTTCCCGACAAATACGCCAATCTAGTATTATCCGAACTAATAAATGGTGTATGCTACCCTGGAATCTTCCGAGAAGACCAAGTCAAATTGGTGCTGAGCCGTCTTCATGAACCAGGTTTCTGGCTCACCAGAGGCACATGTCACGAGATCACCAAAGAAGATCTCCACAGAATAACCGGATACAGTGACAAAGTGGAAGCGCTAACCTTGCGCACCATCGCCAATACTGTCGTCAATAAGCTGACCAAGTCAAAGTCTGATGGTCGACTTATGATTGTGAATGACATTGAAGACAATGGAGTACAATTTGCGTTTGCTATCATCGGATACAAAGTTTATCAGTCAAGCAACTGGAACAGCATACTAGGTGGTGCAATACATGTTGCGTACCGCATCATGCCCGAAAATGCCCAATACGACATCTGTGTGATGCTTCAGAGCCAAATTTTTGAAAACATGAAAAGGCTCGGAGTTGTGAAGAAGAAATCCATCAAGTATGGAACCCTTATGATGTGCCTATACTTTTTCTACTTGGATTTCTTCCCAGGCTTCGCTAAAGTGACATGGGGAACCGACAAACCGATCATGCATCAAATCATCGAAATGGCTAATCGACTGAGAGACCAGTTGAGTAATGTGATGAATGAACATTTTGAAGCTTTTCAATTGAAGATGCACAAAAGAGAAAGAGTGCCGTCAACTATTGTTGACTTGTACAAGAATGAGGTATGTTTTCTGGTCACCACCGACAACTGCATCATTCAAGCAGTGGAACCAAGAGATGTATACGACCCTGAGTTGGGTTACGAGATCTCTGCCAGAGTTGCTAAGGCATATGCTGATGTATTAACTGATGCAAATTTGGATCTCGGTGCCAACTGTTTCGGCACATACACTGAGATTCTCCAGAATCTGTCAACACGGGCACCAATCAAGATTGTCTACAAGGACGCCACCACCAAAGAAGAAATCGTCGTCTGAACAACCCAAGGGTCGGAGGAAGAAAGTAGAACCAGCACCCAGTATCCAAGAAGAAGAACAAGAAGAGACAGAGACCGAGGAAACAATTTCCCTGATTAGAAAGAAGAAAACTGATAAAACAGCAAAGGAGGATCCACCTCGAAAAGCCAAGCCCACAATTGACGAAATTGTGGCAAGACTGAAAGAATTTGGAAATTTAGGGTCTGTTAGAAGGAAATATGAACTGGTCAATGATGAAGACAAAGGAAAAATTGAAGAAGCCGTAGCGTTCTGCCTTCATAAATTCAATCTTCATCTCGGTGGACTTCACACAACTCTACCTGAACTTCTTCTACAAAAGATTGAAGACCGGTGGAAAGCCTCAAAAGTTAGAGAAAAAGAGCTAAGGATAAAAGCTCTTCTAGATGTCCATAATCACCTTACTCTAGAAGAAGCCACAGAACAAGCTGAACTTCATCAGAAAACTTTCGCAACTATAAGAAGAATAGGCCTCATGCTTATTGGAGAAGTTAAGAAAGTACATAGTGAAGAAGTAGCAATATGGACCAAACTTATTCAGACCCAGCAGCAAGCAGAACAAAAAGTAGCTCAAAGAACAACAGCTAAACTGGCAGCTGACACCGGTAAAGGGAAAGAAATACTTGGAGAAGAAGCACCGGTATTAGTGGACTTAACCAAAGATCAAGGAGCAAACCCAACTGTTCTCATTTCTCCAAGAAAAGGCAACATTAAACCTATGCATGTTGATGATATAATTACCGAGGTTATGGATTTCGGAGAAGTTGACAATGCAGCAAAGTGGTACAGTATACTAAATGAAGAGGATAAACAAAAGCTGATTGTTAGGATTGTAGAAACCTTCATGGATTATCATAGGACTCCAAGGGACTATAGGTCCAAGTTCCCACCAGAACTAAACAAAAGGCTACGCTCAAAATGGCAAACCCAGCTAGGCACAAACACCAGAATCACTAGGGAAACACTACTTAAGGTCCGACCTGGATTCAATGAAGAAAGAATAAAGCTTCTATTAGAAGAAGCATCCATGAATCTAAAGACACCAGATAGAGTTGCAGAGATATTGAATGGATATGAGAATCAGGTCTACAAAGCAACTCTAGACTACTGGAACAAATATGACTTGAAGGCATTGGAGAAACTAGGTCCTCAGGATCAAACTGCACAAATGCAAGCACCACCGGTCAGATCCACAACTGGTGAAGCATCTTCTACTAAAAAGGAAAAAGCTCAAACAGAAGAGTTCACAAAAAATGCACAAATAAATGTTGAACAAGAGGCAAAGATCGATATACCCATGGGAGAACTTAATACAATTGAGGACCAACAACAAAAGGAAGTCCCATTGGGACAACGAGAACAAGATGTTGAAGTCAATAAGCAACCGGAAGAAGAAGCTCAGACCGAGGAAAAACCTCCTGCAGAACAAAGTCTACCAGAAGGAGAAGTTCAACCGAAGAACAAAGCTCATCAAGATATAGAACATAATAAGGGACAAGATGAAGACATCCCAGTCCACACCGAGCAACTCAAACTGGAGCAAGAGCAAGGGCAACAAGAACAAGAAGACATTCCAAGCTACTCTTCGAAAAGAAAGTTGTCATTTGCCGAGGAGAAGGAAGCAAAAAGAAGTAAAATTACCAAGACAGTAGTAGATATCAGCAAGATGTCAACTAGGCAGCTCAAGGAGCTGACCAAACGAAAACAAGACATGGTCCTAAACACTGTAAAGAATATTTTGTGCAATTTCGTTCCTGATACTGACGTAGACAGCGATGAACCAATCATTGATCAACTAGAAGTGTTGGCACAGGCAATCGATGAGGATCTCACAGATCTGGAAACATTGGCGATCGTCCACTACGAGAAGAAAAGAGTGGAGATACTCCACAAACAGGTTGAAGATATTAAAGTGCATTTGACAACCAACCTGAGAATTCTACAACAACTTCAAGAAGCATGAAATTTGATGAGCCGAACATCAAACTTTGAAGTGTTTTTGCAAGACCTATCAAAAAAGTCTGCCAAGTTAACAGAAGAGATTAAAGCTTTGTCCTCTCAGTTTAATATTAAGAACAAAACTGCAACATCCTATAGCAGAGAAGTGACAAGTTTAACTCTTGCACTATGAAAAATTGCTGAAGAGAAAAATAAGCGGATCCAATATATCATTGGATTCCTCTTTGTCCTATGGAGGCAAAAAGGGGAAGAAGATATACAGGAAATGAGCAAACAGGATTAGTGCAGAACTTTCATCCGGAGCACTCTGTCAGGGGAAGTCCGGAACAGGGGGAAGCGGTGTTCTACCGACACAAGGTAGTGTGATTAGTAAGTGAGTGAAGTTTGTGTTTGTGTATAGTTTTGCCACCAATGACAAAGGGGAAGATTGTTAGGAATTTGAGTTGTCATTAGTGTACATCCACAAACAATATGCATCGGTAAGGGGTCACCGGTCACTCGCAACACTTACTTTAGAGACACCAGTCGACAAGCAACATAACATATGCACCGGTAGATAAAGAAAAGTGTACGCACCGGTCTCAGTGTGCTTGCATATGTTGAATCGGATATAAGATTACACCGGTCTAACATGACCTAAAGATCCGCACCGGATTTAGTGGATCAGTCTTAGTTAGAAGCCGGATTATGCGGGACATTCACCGCTTAAGAGTGGAGTTAGCTTTTTAACAGGAGTTAGCTTTATTGCTGCGGATGTTTTGCAAGGTAAACTCCAGATCATAATGTACAGCTTGTAGCTGATTACATGATTTATTGCAGAGTTTGCAGCTTGGCGGTTCTATGAGTTAAGGGTTTCCTTACGGTGTACTGTTATATAAATACAGGTCATGGGAAGCAAAGAAGGTTGTTGTTGAGAGTTGATAATTGAAAAGAGAGCAGAGGAGTGATATCTTCTAAGGAGTGCTTCAGGCACAGAGGTGAAGAAAGAAAGAGAGATCAACAGCCAAGCAAACCAGAGATGAGATTAACAGGTATGATCCAAATAGACAGTTAGTGTCAAAATAGATCATTGCTTTTATAAAAGGTGAAAGTATATCAAAATCCCTCTATCAAGGTGAACCTAATTGGTTCTTTGTAAAGTCCCCTAATAGGGTGGCATCTATGTTGATGTTCAAAGTCCTGTAACTAGGCAGCTCCTAATAGGTCTTAGATCTTAACAGATCTTTTGTAAAAACCCTTAAGCGGGTAGCACTTGAATCCGTGCTTTTGTAAGCTCCTAACAAGGCACCTTCATTCTGCAGTAGTGAAGTTGTGAACTCTGTCTCACCATGGTTTTTTCCTTCTAACCGAGGGTTTCCACGTATAAATACTTGTGTTGATCTGTGTGAATCTGTTTATGCTTGTGAATGACTGTTTACATTTTGTTTTACATTAGAAAAACTGTTTACAAGTTTTAAACTGCATCCGAGATAGTTTTACCGATTCACCCCCCCTCTCAGTAACCGGTAAAGTATTAACACAATGTGCATATTTGTAAAGTCTCTAAGTTTTAGGTTTAATCAGGTCTCAAGGAACTTTCCCTTATAGTTTAAAGAACAGTTTCTGTACACAGTATTGTGTTCTGTGTTGTCTTGAAAGTCATGACAAATTAAAATGCTAACAAGCTTAAATGCACCTTCCAAATAAAAGATTGTGTCAGTGTCTTTCATCACAGAAATTTTGGCTGACGAGGGTTTGTAGGGATCTCAAATATCACATACCATGGCATCAACTTAAGAATACATTTCATCCAATATGTTGGCTCATGTCACTAATCCTGTGGCTAGAAAACGGATTCTCCATGCACTTTCTTTTTCTTGAATGATGATGAGTCTGGAGGAGAGCTCAGAGGAGGAGGGGGGTGCAAATAGGAGTTGGTGGTCACCAGTTAGAGCTCTTTTGTGTTCCTTCAGTCAATGTCCTTTGGTATTTTCTTCCAAACCTTTTGCAGATGTTACCATCTTTTGTCAATCATCAGCCCTTTATATAGATAATCTTAGTGTCATTCTCAAGAATTGCAACATAGAGATTTTTGGTTTGTTTAATGGTTAACCTCCTTTTGCTTTCAAGGGTAGTGTTATTAGGGCTGTTAGAAGGGACTTTATTCAACTTGGTGTTATGATTGTCACAAAAGATGGTGGTTCCATTGCTGCTCTTAGGCAGTTTCAAGATATCTATCTTCTTATATTTTTCTTAGACTGTCTTTTAGCCTAATTATTTAATTGTTTTTCTTTTATGGATGTAGGCTCCTATAAAACCCACAACTAATTATTGAAAAAACAAAAAGAATGGATGTCCACATAACTGTCTGTCCATTGTGTTTTGTATACATATGTCAGCAGCCATATAGATTTATTGCAATAAAAAAATGGGACTTCAAATTGCCATCATCTAGCCAAGACAGCTGATAGAGCCTATGCAATAGATGTGTTGACTTTCCTATCAGTTCCCTAAAGATTTGTTTCTAGCTTAAAAAATACTAATATTATATAGTAGATTATTCTGGGTATCCTCACTCAAACTACTGTTAACGGAAAAGAGAAAAAATGAAAGATATCATATTATGCATGTCATTGATAGAAGCAGAATTTCACTAGATGTAAGCAGGTCTCACATATGCAATATATTTGTAACAGATTGTGTGTAGGTTATGAAATGGACAAGTAGATATGTACCCAATCACGCTTTCCACGAACCCTCTCCATCCCATATTCCATTCCTATATAAACCCCTCCTAAAGCTCCTGCAAAAAATAATTGAAAACAGCATTCGGGATGGGCACAGCATCCATCTTTAGAATCAGACTGAGGTTGAACATTCTTCTGTTTTCATCTATTTTAAAAATTTAAACCAAGAAATTCTACAGATGGGGATTTCTATCCTTAAATTTACTTATCACAAAAAATCAAAATCTTTTTTCAAATACATACCCCACTGCAATCCTTCCTTGCCCATTTTCTTAACCTACAAATCATAGAGTAATTCGTTAAACATATCAATAGTATAACTCAGATTCCATGCCAGTGCTGCAAATATCCAAAATAGTTTAACAGAAAACAAATTATAATTCAATAGACATCAAGGCTAGATGCGTAAAGTTGTCATTTGTCTTGTCAACTCATATATACGAAAAGCAATCTTAAGTTCAAACATTAAAATAAACATACACAAAGAAAGCAAAAAACATCATTACGACAATATTGGAAGTTGATAGACAGCAAGACATGTTATGTGCCACAGATTTGTTGCAATCAAATTCAGTAGTTCATTGTTTGCATTCATCGACAATTGGTTTAGCCAGTCATTAAAATAATTAAAGAAAAACAAAAGATTTCTCTATACTTTCTTTGACAAAAAATTAACATAGCAGATCATGCCTCCTGCTTATAGAGAAAGCAATCCATAGTATTTATGACTGGAAAGCTGCATGTCACTCATTAAATCAGTTGATCAATCTTACCTGGAACATAAGTTTGATCTCTCACTCCTACTCATTATCTAAAGACTCTGATATGTGCTACATTTTTATTATTTATTGTGCATTGTTTCTAAATCATAGATGCATATTGTCAAAGATCAGGATACATGCACATAACATCAAAACACAACCACCACCTGAGCTAGGTTGGTATCTACAAACAAAACTGACAAAATTTATAGTCAAATTCCTCTATGTTTAATATGATGGGAGATAATCACCAAACTGCATCAAGTAATGGCTGTCACTTGGCTCACCGATTTGAACTCCTCCAATCAATTCGTCATTTCCTTCTAGACAAACAAATTAGACAATTGCAATGAAATATTGAATTTTCTATGATTTGAATGTAAGATTGATATTCCCCAAGAACTATCTCAATTCTCAACTAAGGAATTCACTTGTCCAATGTGTATCCCCCTTAACTGAGACTTTACCAAAGTCTAATGGCCCATGAGCTACCTCAACTAAAGCTTTTCCAAATAATGCTCCAAAAGAAACCTCGACTATGTCTTAACCAAATAAATGAGCCCAAAAAAAACTCAACCAAGCCTTTATCATGTCAGTGGCCCAAAAGAAAACTTAACTAGGAAGGATCAATACCAATGCCAATGAGAAACCTCAAGTGATCCTTACTTACACAAGGGGCAGCACACACCATCAATTGAGCCTTTTCTCCTTAGCAATGATCCTTGAGAACCCTCATCTAAGCCTTAACCATATTAATAGTGGATGGCAATCCCAAATAAGCCTTTGATCCATCACCATCCTATATTGAACCATAACCATATCAATAGTCAGTGAACAAACTCTAGCGATTCTTAACCACATCAATGACAACTCAAAAAACTCGAGATTCATAATTGTATCGATCGCGAACAAACAACATTGACTAAAGCTTATCCAACTATTATCCCCATAACATACCTCAAGTGATTTTTCCTCAACCAGACACTTTCAACATGAAAGTACCTTGACCTAGATTTCAACCAAAGCATACCCCTCAGAGCAAGCTACCAAAGGATTAAATAAACCAGCCAAACAAGAAAAAATATTATTTATGGAACAAAATTCAGATGTGTGATAGTCAAGTAGGCTGTAGGACTATGTTCAGTAACCAACACTAGTCTTACTGGTTAGCTTAATTCACCAAACGATCAACATGTCAACCAATTTCCAATCGAATAGCGCACTGCAATCGAATAAAATTTAGAAGAAATTCATTCCTTGGTCATATCTTAGTAGAATAGCCATATCAACAATTAAAGCTTGATTGAATAGTAAAATAATGTTATGCCAAATAAAATTTATAATTTGAAACAATCAAATAGCAATATTCTATTTAACATTAGTAGAACAGTTTATCCAGAAGTCAAACTTGCATTTTTCCTTGGCCAAAGGAAGTACAATAGTCAGGAACGCTTGATTCATGGCCAAATCAAATACATCTAGCACAAGTCCATCTAGAAATTGACCTAAAATGCATCAAAGAGTATCCAAAATGCTCAACGTGGTTGTGGTATTGGTGCACTCAAGTATTTTTGGAAAACTCTTGGCACATGTCAGATAAGATTTAAGATCAATAAGCACAAAATAAGAAAAATGTTTTGGGGGTTAAAACAACGTATAGATTTTATTTCAAGCAAATATCACAAAGCATGTAGAATAAAACTTTATGTAGAATTTTCTATTGTGAGCAATGAAAGTGAAAATTTAAAGCTGATTACGCTAACACAGGAGGTTGTTTCTGTTGAGCTCCGCTCTTAAAGCAAGCAATTTTAAACATGTGTTTTCCAATTTGGTGGTATCTGATACTAAACCCACCTAAGAGAAAAATATGTCAATACGTTTTTCTTTCATGTCTAATGTATAAATAATCAAGCAGAAGTTCATAATGCAATTGCAAGGAACACTAGTAACGTGTATTTAAACATAACTGCACCAAACTAATACGAAATCTATAATACTAAAATAATCCATCTGTAAAGATGATAAGTGCAAAGTACATGCTTCACTTTTCATTCTCACATTTTGAATCGATTCTATCTCTTGCCTTAGGAGAACACCATATTTATGTTAGCATCAAATGATGTTAACCGTTAAGCTCTCTACCGGTCCAAGTATTGTCATTGATTGGCAAAAGAGGATAGAGATTTGTCATCTCTACACAAGCTGAAGCTCTAAGAAAATCTACATCAAGAGGGGCTGGTTTGAATTTCATTGTAACCGGTCGATACACTAAGCATAAAGTATTCTAGTTTCAACCAAGAACTGACCTGAAACCGGTATAGACAAGAGCAGCTAAAAGCAATATACAACTAGTGTTTATAACACAACCAGGACAATATAACCGGTGATCAACGCAAGAGGAAGCACACCGAGGACAATGCAACCGGTGAGACAAGAAAGAAATATTATAAGACTCCGGTATGAACCGAGGAAGGACGGATATATTATAAGACTTCGGTATGAACTGAGGAAGTCATAGTCAACTATCTGTTCCAACCAGCTCAGTCTACCGGGATTTATTGCAGTACATCCGGGTGATCTTGAGTTGTCTTGGTGATGTGTTTGAGGCGCAGGTAAAGGAACTTGAGGCGCGACAGAAGGATTTAAAGCCGGATTCAGTGGCTTTAAATCAAGGTGTTATCTCCTATGAAGGAAAGTTGCCTGACATGCAACTGTTGTTTTCTTCATGAAGCGGATAAAGCTAGAGCATGCATCGGATGTTTGCTCAGTGAACCTTTACTTCACTGAGTGATGTACTTGTAAGATCTCAGGATTAGGTCATACATTTGAGGCGCAGTTAGGGCAATAAAACTGTATATATTCATATGCCTGTTGTGAAGAAGAGTTGCCTTCATTCTGCCAAGAAAAAGAGTGAACCTATATGCTACAAAGCAGAGGTAAAAGAAAGTAGAGAAAGAGAGATTACAGATTGTGCAAAACAGCACAACAGTAGATGAGAATACACCTGCGGCAACCAGTGTTGATTCTCAATTGAGCGTAAATAGAGATCTTATCTGGCTAAGCAAAGTCATTTGTGAAGATCACACTTCTATTGCTTTCTAGCAAACTACAATAGACAAATCTCAGTATTTGGGAGGATTCTAACAGGTCACTTGTATCGAAATCCCTTAACCAGGTGACATCTTTCAAGGTGTTCAAAAGTCTTTTAACCAGGCAGGTCCTAACAAACCTTATTGTAATAAATCCCTTGACCGGGTCGCATCTAGCAAGTGCACTTTTATCCTTTAACCGGGAAAGCTCTTAACAGGGCGTACTCCAAGAGAGTACAAAATTTGTGAGATCTCCTCACACCGTGGTTTTTACCCTAACCGGATTTCCACGTGATAAATCTGGTGTCACTTTGTGATTGTTTACTTACTGTTATTATTTGCTTAGATCTATTTTCCTTTTGTGCTATAAGTTTACTCCACTGCATTTAGAAGATATAGTTTTTTTTTGTGTTGAGTCACCCCCCCCCTCTCAGCACCGGTTGGGACTGTCAATTGGTATCAAAGCCTAGTCCTCTCTTCTTTGCTGCTTAACCGCACAAGGAAAAAGTCCAGATGATGAGGAAGGACCACAGTTTTCCAAAGAAAACTTCACCTTATGGTGTAGCAGAATAAAGCTATATATGAAGACCATCGGTGACGAGTACTGGAATCACGTCACCACCGATTATAGTGAACCCACTGGCACCCTGACACCTGATCAAGAAAAGATCAAGACTGAGTACACGACTGCTATGGATATTATAGCTAGCAAGTTACCTGATTATGTCTATGCTGAGTTGAACACCTTGAATATGCCTCCAAAATGTGGAAAAAGCTGCAAACAGTCTATGGAGGAGATCCTAATGTTCAAAGAGCCAAGGTCGAAAGCCTCAGAGGAAAGTATGACGATATGAGGATGAATGAAGGAGAAGACATCGTGCAATACAGCAACCGGATCAAAGAAGTGATCAACTCCATCAGATGCGCCGGAGGAATGCTCAGTGAAGAGGAAGTGAGCAGCAAAATACTGAGAACTCTCAGACCTCAGTATGCTATCAAGATCTCTGCCATTCAAGAGCTCAGATCGGTGACCAAAGATCAAGTCACTTTAGACTCCCTTATCGGTAAGCTAGCTGCCTTTGAATTAAGTAATTTTGATAATAGCTTATCTATTCAGGAAGCAGCTTTCAAGTCCTCTGCCAATATTTCTTCCACTAAAAAGGGAAGAGAAACCGGTAACTGCTCTACGGGAAAGATTGGCAACCTTGCTGAGAATCTGCTCTCAGAAGAGATGGAGCAAGAAATATTTGAAGCACTCATTGCAAGAAGATTCCCCAAAGGGAAAGGGAAGTACAAGGGAAAGCTCCCTTTGAAATGTTTCTCTTGCAATAAAATAGGTCATATTGCTGCAAGATGTCCTAATAATGAACATAAAGATAAAAGAGACTGGTTCAAATATAAAGCAAAGGAGTGCTATCTTGCAGAAAGAGTCACAAATAACGAATCTGAAGACTCAGAGGATCCAAAAATTGCATTTGTCGCAATAAATGAGGAGAGCCCAGTAATAGAAGAAGTTGCACTCATATCAAGATCTCATCAGTATGATGACTGGATCATTGACAGTGGATGCACTCACCACATGATCGGTGACTCAAGATCATGCACTCTACGCGGATGTTTCAAGGTAAACTCAAGATCATCTCTCAAAGCTTTTTAGCTGCATGATTTTTGGGTGAGTTTACAGCTTGGCGGTTCTATGAGTTAGGTTCTAATAAGATTAATTTCTTATAAATAACAGGATATAGGACACAAAAGGTTGTTGTTGAAGATGTAGAGCAGAAGAAAGATATCTTCTAAGAGAGGCTACGGTCACAAGAGGTGAAAGGCAAAGAGGTTCAACAGCCAGGCTAAGCAGAAAGGACAACAGGTATTATCTGACAGACAGAGAGTGTCATTAATGATCATTGCTTTCATATTGTTAAAAGCATATCCAAATCCCTCTATCAAGGTGAACCCTAATAGGTTCTTTGTATAAATCCTTTAACTGGGTAGCATCTTGATTGATGTTGAAAGTCCTTTATCAAGGCGGCTCTTATCAGAGTCAAGATCTTAACCGATCTTCTACCAAATCCCTTTACCGGGTAGCACTTTTACAAGTGCTTTGTAAGCTCCTAACCGAGCGTCTTTATTACTGCAGTAGTGAAGTTGTGAGCTCTGTCTCACCGTGGTTTTTTCCTTCTAACCGACGGTTTCCACGTATATATGGTGTGTTGATCTGAGTATTTCTATTTCTGTTCATGAATGCTTAATTTCATATTGTTTATTCTAAAAGAAGTTGCAAACAAGGTTTATATTGAAGTAGAAATAGTATTTACTGATTCACCCGCGCCCCCCCCCTCTCAATAACCAGTTAGGAATAACATATTTAGGTCTCATAAAAACCCGTTTTTATGCAACAAGTGTTGGGTGGCGAATTTGAGGCAAAGTGCATATGCTTTTACTCTTAAAAAGACCGTTATTGGGTCTTTTTATTTATGTTTTTCAACATGTGCAAAGTAGTGATTTTAAGCCAAGAAACATGTGTTTTTGCCTCATTTAAACCCGTTTTTATGCCACAAAGTGTTGGGTGGCGATATTAGGCATAATAGCATGTGTTTTTACCTTATAAAAACATGTTTTTATGCATCTCAGAGTTTTATTTTATGCAACTAGTGTTGGTGGCGATTTTGGAGAGGATTACATTTTCTTTTTTATGTGCTTTCCTTCCTAGAAAACGCATTTTCAATCACGAGTGCTGGGTGGCAATTTTCAAAGGGTTTGCATATACATGTTTTCATTCAAAAACAGCCCATTTTTAGCCATTCTTTGCTCAAAAACAGCCCATAGAAGACTGATTTGATCTTTCAAACTCAAGTCCCTATGAACTCGGCCCGATATCTCCAAGGAAGTAAAGTCTGGGAGGAGTGCAATGGGGAGATGTGGGACACCAACTTGCAAATCTATCTCAGGAATAACATTGATGTTCTCCTCATCAGTACTGTCAGAGTCCCTGCCACTAGATAATTGTACAAGTGGGACAAATTTATCATCTTTGTCCTTCTCCTTGCCTTTCCCAATTTCAATAGTTTCTTCTACAATCATCTCTAGAGGGAGAGATGGTGGCTTTGGAGACGGTGGGGATGGCTCTCTCCTAGAAGAGTCATGAGGTTCCATAATACTTATTCCTTTCAATGGCCTGAGAGGAGGGGGAACTGTCCTACTGCTAGTTATGATATATTTTCCCTTTTTCCTTTCCTCCTCCTCAAAGTCAGAATCACTGACGTGCTCACCCCTAGCTCTCTTAAAAACCTTTTCTCATGATGGGGGGAAATCAAAATCCAGTCTCTTCTTCTTTCCTACCTTCAACAAGCTGTTCTAGAGCTCTTGTAACAGAAGATGCTAATTTGAAATATCTTGTTCTTCCTCGTTTCTGTCTCAAAGTAGTAAAGATATCATTGAAGAAATTGACCAAAGTTAACATTTTTACTGCAAAAGGGGTCAGAGTCATAAGGGGATCATAATTTGGCTCAGACTTCTTAATTTCATCGCTTTAAAAGCCAGCCACTTCCTCTTATTTTCCTCTTGTATTTCCTCATCATAAATATTTCTGATACAGTCCTTTGGGAAGTGGAATTCATAAGGCATTTCTTTGACCCTAATTCTTCTTCTGAATAAATTGTGAAATCCTTCTGGGTCACTGTTCCTTGGCACACTTACCCCCAGATTGTAGGGTTGCAGAATCTTCATCAGGTGTACCCATCCTCCCTTTGAAAGTGCAAAGTGATGGAAGAAAGTGAAATTTGGAAACAGGGTACCCTTACCTTTGCCTGTCATTTCACTGTCTTGGACCCAACCAATCTGCCTAACTATCTGAACAAAACCCAATCTCAATGTAACATGATATGGAAGCACAACAGGACGGCCCTTGAAACCATACACTCTGATCACAGTGCTTACCTCATATGGAATTATATCTTCCCAATTGTGTCGAATATTCAAATCAGGCCTTCTTTCCTTTGGCCTTAAGAAATCTAGCAACTCGGAAGAGACTCTAGGAACATTCAAAACTAACCTAGCCCTAAGCCTAGATGCAAAGTTATTGTCAAATAGAACATAACTGGATCCCTCCCGATCCTTGGATATCATTGTAGTCGAAGTCTGCACAGGCATAGGTTCCCCATCTAGATCCCTATTTAGCTTCATAAATTTGGCAAAGTAATCAGCATTTTTTAACAGATGGATATGCATCAGGAAAGAGAACCAAAAAAACATCTCATTACCCCTCTTCTTTAGATCTATCAAACCAATATGAATCTTCTCTGCAACATACACCGGGTAATCATATATTGACACAAAACTAGGGTGTTGAATCTAGATAGCCATATACATGTATTCAGGTTGCATGTTATGTCCCACACGTCTTCCCAATAACTAACACAGTGAATAATATGTATCCTGAAGATGTTTAGCAAAGGCCTCCATGGCAAAAAATTCTTGGGAAGATTGCCCTACAAAATATTTTACTAATCCTGCCTTGGCCAAGTGAGTAGGGAGAAGTTTACCCCTAACCATATCTCTAGTTCTATTATAATAATCCAAGAACCTATTTAGGTCTATGTCTATCAGGGTAGCAGATAACTCACTAGTGTCAAACACCTCCCTAATCTCATCCCCACTTATGGTAAGAAAGACTTCTCCTTTGATATCTATCTGCAATAGTCAAGAGAAGGTCCACATCCAAATACACATTCAGAACAATCAGCTTGCCAAGGTCAAATTGCCAGGCATTCGACTCAAGGTTAGAGAGATTAGCCTGACCATACCATTGTCTGAACAACTCTAACCATAATATTGGGAGCCAAGCATCTTCTACATTTCCAAATCTATCATTCAACCCCTCATCAATTTTCTTCCCCTTGATTAACTTAGTGCCTGATGCTTTATTATTTTTAGAGGGCTTTAATTGGTTTAAAAAATCATCATAAGGGTTTCTTTCGAGGTAACTGATTTTTCTTGAATACTCTCTAGCCTACGGCTTTTTGGAAACTAGGGCTCGTGACTAAAATTTCAAAAACTAGGGCTTTTCACAACAAACTTGCAGAAAACAATTTAGCAACACCAGAATGAGCTCACAAGAAAAGGAATAACTTACAACTTTTTTGCACAATTCTTCACTCAATTTCGCCCGCAAAGAACTGTTGACATAAAATTCGTTGTCATTGGTAAAGTCATTGCCAAACATCAATCCCACCGGAACACCGGTAGACTAAGCAAGAAAGCAGTGTACTTTAACCGGTCACGCTTATACCGGTCCAAGTTTTAACCAACCGGTCTTGTCAAACGCACAGGGAACAGATGACTAACCGGATAAACATTCTACACCGGTTACGTGCATGATAATCCAAACCGGATTATGCGGAGCATTTTTCAGTTAAGCTGGAGTTAGCTTTTTCAGTGCAACTAAAGTTAGCTTTGTTTCTTCTGCGAGCGTTTCAAGGTAAACTAAAGATCTGTTTACAAGCTTTTTGGTCAAGGGTTTTGCATGCGTGATTTATGGAAGAGTTTACAGCTTGGCGAAACTATGAGATGTATTTTTAAAAAGATAATTTCTTATAAATACAGGTCAAACGACATGAAAGATGAGTTGTTGAATATCAAGAGCATAGAGCGAAGGAGAGCAGGAGAGAAGAATTTTCTGAGAGGAATCACAGTCACATAAGGTGAAAGCGAGAGAAAGATTCAACAGCCAAGCAGAGGAAAGGGTGAACAAGTATGATCTGATTCGACAGTAAAAGTGTCATCATAAGATCATTGCTTTAAGTTGTGAAGAATAATTAAAATTCCTCAATCAGGGTGAACCCTTACAGATTCTTTGTATAAATCCCTTTACTGGGTAACATCTTTATTGGTGTTTTAAGTCCTCTGACAAAGTGACTCCTAACAGGGTCAAGATCCTAACAGGTCTTCTATCAAATCCCTTAACCGGGTAGCACTCTTACAAGTGCTTTGTAAGCCTCTAACAAGGCAGCTTTATTACTGCAGTAGTGGAGTTTGTGGGTTTTCTCCCTGTCAAGATCCTGCCTCGCTCTTTGTTGAAGGTAATATTTATTTCTCAATTTGCCTGCAATGTTTTGTTTTTCAATATGATAATATTTGATTTCAAAAATATTTCCAGAATTGAATAATGTTTAATATCAATTAATTCTAAACTTCCAAGCTCACCAGAATGGATTAAATTTACAAATTTGTCAATTACAAAACGACATATCAAATTATAAATTCAAATTGGCACCTTAATTGCAAAACGTGGCCAACCTATGAGAAATTGCAGCCACCAAAAGGAACATAAGACTTCAAAGTCTAAAATCAGCTTTGAGAATATGGAACGCAGACCCACAATGATGAAATGCAAACCTCCCAAATGCTTACACAGCTCTCTCCAATGCAAAGCAGTCTCTTAACTTGAACGTACAACTACTAGAAGACAAAACGCAGCCTCCAGGTGTAATTCGCAGCCTATAATTAATTATTTGGTTCTCTGATTTGAAATGCAGCTCCTCTGGAAAATATCATATCCTTGCTAACAATTCTTAACCAGACTAGAAGATACAACAGCCTTCTAGTATCAATATAATCTTCTGAAGATAATCAAACCAGAATTATGAATACCTCAGTAACACAAGGAAATTAACAATTCTCCTCAAATTTGGTATACAACAACACCCAATTTGTATCCACAGAATCAAAATTAGATTTCCAAAATTCAGTAGCAAAATTCACCACCAATTAATAATGATTCAAATTGCAAAAGTGAGGAATCAGTCCTCAAACCCTTGCCAACTTCTCCATAACCAAAAACTTCATAAAAATTGCATAAGTCAAGAATGAGGTTCGAATTCTCATAAAGTTGTATATAGAATATTTTCCATAGCTTCTCAATGAAATTTTTCACTTAAAAGCCACTTGCTTTATGGTTGCACATTTGAAATATAATAAACAATTATATTTCTTTCCACTTTAATGATGAAAAAAAGACCCTTTCATTAAAATAACCATATTCTGACACATAGGGTGTTGACTTGGTGGTCAGCACCTCTTTGGAGATTCGTGACATGGCTTAACCGCCTCTCGTGGATCGGGTTAAATCTGACATTTGTATCGGGCATTGATAGTTCGAGCTTTTGGTGCAACGGCAAATGATTCCAACAATTGGTATCAGAGCCTTGGGTCACAGGTTCGAGTCTCCCTTCAGTGGGTGCTGAAGGCTCAGTCAGTGCTGAGGGGGAGATTGTTGACTTGGTGGTCAGCACCTCTTTGGAGATTCGTGACATGGCTTAACCGCCTCTCATGGATCAGGTTAAATCTGACATTTGTATCGGGCATTGATAGTTTGAGCTTTTGGTGCAACGGCAAATGATTCCAACATAGGGTCCTTGTTTTATGAGCTCAGGATTTAAAACTTCTCAACCCGGTTCCAACGAGCTATAACACTAAGATGCCCAAAATAGATTTTCAATAAAAATGGCAACCTTAGCCGTTTTAATTAAATAATAAACATAATTCACCCATCTTGAGAAAACGACTGAGGAAGCATCAGAATCAAAATTTGACAGCACGAGTAATCCTGATGATGAAAGATGATGAATGAACCTGATGGGGTGACTTACTAAAAATAGACGCTCCCTCCAAGAATCTTGGAGTCCAAACTGGAAGACGAAAAAAAAATCTGAAAGCACCATATAACTCCTCTAAATCATCTGAGCTCAGTAGAACCATATGATGACTTACTATAAATAGTAAGTCCCTCAAAACGAGGCCAAAACCCACAACAAGGTCTTCTAATCACCAAAATTAGCCTACAAAGACCCAATGATAGGCTAAATCCACTAACTCCAATGCTCACTCAAAATGGGGACATTACAGTCCTCCCTCCCTGAAATTCCTTGTCCCCAAGCAATCTCAGAAAACAAAACACAGGTCCACTTGGATCCCAAGGATAGAATGGAGTAATGTCCCTATCATCACCACACTCCAGCAAAAATAATTCCAACATCTACAATACCAACTGCAGCGTCTGAGAAACTGAACTCAACACTCGAACTGATGATGCTGAAACGGGAACATCACACGGGAGTAACTCAACCGTGAGTAACTTACACGGAAGAAACTCAACCGGCAAACTAGACTTGCCCCCAGTTTGTGTGCCAACTAAACTATCATACCAGTCATCAAACGGATGCACTGATGAACTCTGCAACTGGTAGATATCCTGAACATGAGGATCAAAAGAGAAACTAAAAGCACTCCTCATTGTGTACACCTTTGTAAACTGCTTAGTAAAAACAGACTGGCATCCTGTAAAATCTGTTTGATAACCCGGTGTACAGAAAGAATCCCAATCATCATCATCATCCTCACTCATCACCTAAAAGGGATCATCGCTGAACTCAAACAATGGATTGTCATAAGACATAGTGACATCCATATCAAATAAAGGATTGTTCACAAAGTGAACAACTCCGACCTGCTGATCTGAAAAAGATATTTGTGAGCTGTGAGAGACATGATGTGTAACCTGCTCTATTTGAATGAAATCATGCCTCTGTAACTCCTCTCTATCTACCGCACAAAAAGACATAAAGCGTAGACTCCCCTCAGCAAGACGAGGTAAAATATACTCCCTACCTTGGTACTCAAATGCTTCCTTATCCTCATTTGTGAGTCCCTGTAGAAAAGGATCCTGGAACCCACCACCACCGGATGACAACACCGAGTCCACACCCAAAGTCTAATATAAAAAACCAAAAACACTGCAGCACCCAACATCTTCACTCTCAACATCAAAGGTATCAATGATGCTAGTATCAACATCATCTATCTGAAACTCTTCTGCTATCTCTAGTTGCATACATGACTCAATGTTATCACGTGAATCACCTACATTGTGACATGAATCTGTCACCTAACTCATCTATAACACTCCCATCATGAGTGTCATCACTAGGTACCTCCATGCTCACATCCTCAATACAGGAAAAATACTGTTGTCTCCTGCACTGACTCCACACTGCAACTGCTTTCATAAACATCAGAGCTATCAGAGCTCATATACTCCTCGTAGTCCTCAAAGATAACACCATCATCTATGGTGTCAGAATCCCTAGTGGTATCTACAACATCCTCCACTCTCACACTATCCATGGCATCAACAACAGGCTCACATAAAGGATTGTTGTCCTGCATATCAAACCCTATGTCACTAACTTTGATAGGCTCGAGATGCTAAAACTCAATACCACTATCTGCCAACAAGACATGCACATCCACATGTTCCTGTAAAGAGTCTCCAACATCATGTGTGCAAATAGGACTAGTGGTTGTCCTACTAAGAACAAGATCATATCTACAAAGATCATTGGCTGTTGAAAATTCATCATGAAGATTCCTAGATGTCTCACCTACGAGAACATCTCGTTTCTCTTCTTGCAGTCTTCGTGAGGAAGACTTCCTAAAGAAGGAAACCATAAAACTAGCTGCCCTATCAACAGTGGCCGGATTTGCAAGTTGGGCTTTAAGCCTTTCTTGTGTTTGCCTTCTCCATTTCATTTTCCAAGGCACTTGTTTGTTTCCTGTAAGATGACACATTGCTAGACTGGTTCCCATATTTACTTGGTTTTCTACATTTATCCATGATTGAAATAAAACTAGAGTGTTGATCACTCACAAATCAAACGTGAGAACTCAACATTTCCAAACCCCACAAGATAGCAAGAAACATGCTCTGATCCCACTGTGAAGAACCTGCCTGGCTCTTTGCTTAAGGTAATATTTATTTATGAATTTTCTTGCAATGTTTTGTTTTTCAATATGATAATATTTGATTTCAAAAATATTTCCAGAATTGAATAATGTTTAATATCAATTAATTCTAAACTTCTGAGCTCACCAGAATGGATTAAATTTACAAATTTGTCAATTACAAAATGACATATCAAATTATAAATTCAAATTGGCACCTTAATTGCAAAACATGGCCAACCTGGGAGAAAACAAAGCGACCAAAAGGAACATAAGACTTCAAAGTCTGAAAGCAGCCTTGAGAATATGGAACGCAGGCCCACAATGATGAAACGCGGACCTCCCAAATGCTTACACAGCTCTCTCCAATGCAAAGCAGTCTCTTAACTTGAACGTACAGTTGCTAGAAGACAAAACGCAGCCTCACGGTGTAATTCGCAGCCAATAATTAATTATTTGGTTCACTGATTTGAAACGCAGCTCCTCTAGAAAATATCATATCTTTGCCAACAATTCTTAACCAAACTAGAAGATACAACAGCCTTCTAGTATCGATATAATCTTCTGAAGATAGTCGAACCAGAATTATGAATACCTCAATAATATAAGCAAATTAACAATTCTTCTCAAATTTGGTATACAACAGCACCCAATTTGCATCCACAGAATCAGAATTAGATTTCCAGAATTCAGTAGCAAAATACAACACCAATTAATGATGATTCAAATTGCAGAAGTGAGGAATCAAGGTTCAAACCCTTGCCAACTTCTCCACAACCAAAAACTTCATAAAAATTGCATAAGTCAAGAATGAGGTTCGAATTCTCATAAAGTTGTATATATAATATTTTCCATAGCTTCTCAATGACACTTTTCACTTAAAAGCCACTTGCTTTATGGTTGCACATTTGA
Source organism: Chamaecyparis obtusa (assembly GCA_027943335.1). NCBI lineage: Eukaryota > Viridiplantae > Streptophyta > Pinopsida > Cupressales > Cupressaceae > Chamaecyparis > Chamaecyparis obtusa. The sequence goes on along the minus strand of BSBK01004571.1, from coordinate 300,844 downwards.
AATATAATAAACAATTATATTTCTTTCCACTTTAATGATGAAAAAAAAGACCCTTTCATTAAAATAACCATATTCTGACACATAGGGTCCTTGTTTTATGAGCTCAGGATTTAAAACTTCTCGACCCAGTTCCAACGAGCTATAACACTAAGATGCCCAAAATAGATTCCCAATAAAATGGCAACCTTAGCCATTTTAATTAAATAATAAACATAATTCACCCATCTTGCGAAAACGATTGAGGAAGCATCAAAATCAAAATCCGACAGCACAAGAGTAATCCTGATGATGAAAGAAGATGAATGAACTTCACGGGGTGACATACTAAAAATAGACGCTCCCTCCAAGAATCTTGGAGTCCAAACTGAAAGCCAGAAAAAAAATCTGAAAGCACCATATAACTCCTCTAAATCATCTGAGCTCAATAGAATCATATGATGACTTGCTATAAATAGTAAGTCCCTCAAAATGGGGCCAAAACCCACAACAAGGTCCTCTAATCACCACAATTAGCCTACAAGGACCCAATGATAGGCTAAATCCACTAACTCCAATGCTCACTCAAAATGGGGACATTACAGTCCCACCGTGGTCATTTTCTTCTAACTGAGGGTTTCCACGTACAAATGTTGTGTTGACCTGTGCAATTAATTTTTGTTTATGATTGTTATAGTATTCTTTTAATTTCTGTATAAACAAGAATATCTGTTTGCTTAAAGGAGAAACAGAAATTGAATTTACTGATTCACCCCCCCTCTCAGTAACCAGTTAGGAATAACAATTGGTATCAAAGCTTAGGTTCTCAAAAATAGAAAGCTTAACCACTTGAGAAAAGATCATGGAGGGTTACAAGTTTCAAAAGCACCTTGAGGAAGCCAATGACATGATAGCCTCTCTTGAGAATAGACTGAGGAGGTCTCTTGCCAAGAGGAAAGAGTTGGCTCTGCGACTGAGTGAGAGTCGCGAAACAATTGAAGAACTCTCTGGGCAGAGTGGATCTGATGAAGCAGAAGAGGTGGTCTCTGATCTCATGGAGAAAAATCAGAATCTGACCGTTCAAATCTCAAATCTGAAAAGGGAGCATGAAGGTCATGCTCTAAGGATGACTGAACTCATCGAAGCCAAAAGAAAAGCTGAGGATGAGAAGACCAGCGCCATAGAAGCACAGTTAACTGCTGAAAGAGCAAGAAATCTAGCTGAAGATGCACTAAGAGAGAGTGATGCTCTCATATTGCAACTGCATGCAGACATGCAAGGCATAAATTAGGAGAATGCAATCATGCATGAGCATTTGCATGACAAAGATGAAGCATGCAAAAAGATGGATGCTGAATTGGATCAAATAAAGGAACAGCTGAAAAATCTTTAAGAGAGGAATGAGAAACTCAGAAGGTATAATGAAAGTTCTGAGAAGCTTGATGAGCAACTGAGAGCTCAAAGAAAGCACAAGGATCCCACAGGACTTGGGTACATCGGTCAAAACAACAATGAAACCGGTGAGTCCTCAGGAGACAAGCACGGCAAGAAGGAAAAGAAGAAACTGACAGAAGACAAAGGTAAAAAAACCTTCAAACCCTCTTGCAAACATTGTGGCAAACCGGGTCATAAAACCAATGACTGCAAAAATGCACCGGTAAAACCATTTACTTCTAACAGCTATTGCAGCAACTGTTACAAGTATGGTCACAAGACCTTTGAATGCAGGTCTTGCTCCAATAGTGTGTCCATTGGAAGCAGGGGAAGCTTCAACGGTTATCGCTATGCTTGCAATAAGTTTAGACACAAAGCGAAAGAATGCGGGTCCAAAACAATCGCATTCAAATCTCCACTGAGACCAGTATTCCATAATAGGAATGTAAATCGAAGTACATCCAACTGTGCTACCTATGGACCATCAGGGCATAGGAACTCTGATTGTCACTCACCCATGGACAGGGAAAGAAGGGTCAATACATGGAGAGGAACCGGAATGGCTTGTTACAATTGTAACAAGATTGGGCATCTGGCCAAGGAATGCAGGAACCGACTAATGAACAAAGGCAAAGCACCGACCAAACCGTTCAAGAAGTTGTCCCCCAACCAGAAGGATAACGTGAGTAAAGAGACCAAGAGGGAAGTCAAGAAGACTTGGTCTATAAAGGGGACAAAGAGTTCCGCTAAGGAGAAATCCGAGGTAAGGTCATCATCTACTTATGGCGATATCTCTTCAGCAAATTAAGCCTAAGGGCTTAAGGGGAATAGGTAGCTAGCCTACTGTTCCTAGAGGAACTAGTGAGCTGTGATCTCACTCAGTCAAGAGGTGGAACCGGGAAGGAGTCACCGGTCTAACATGTGAACCGGACAGGCAAGAGTTGCCAACGTAGCAAGGTGGATATTGCAACCGAGGATATGTAAACAGGTAAAGAGTCTATGAACCCGTTGTTGAAAGAAAGGTTAGGTAAGGGTAATTAATACAGTAACCGTTAACAAATGTTACGGTTTGCTAATTACCGTTGTGATCTAAGTCTATAAAAGGGGAAGCCAATTACTCTTCACTTTACATTGCAATTTGTGATTATTGTTTTCAAAAGCTTGAGTAATCTTTTCTTGTTGTGATTTACATTCTTTCCTTAGCGAATTCCGTAAATTTTATCAAAGAACTTTCAGCACATACCGGTCTAGTAATGTAATGACTCTTACTATAAAGGCCACTAAAAACCACTAATACTGAACTGAGAAAATTCGTCAAACAGTTGGCATGTACTGAATACACTGCTGAAAGAAAAATACTGAATATAGGAAATTATTTTGCAATATATGAGTTCGCTGTCCCAAAATTTCAGAATAATAGATAGCAACCAAATACCATCTAAAACACTATCAATGATGTAGGAAATTGCTCAAAACCATATGCCATTCATATATCAACAATTTGCAACAATGCCATACATTTTTCAGTCAATAATATGATCATCAAACCCTAGGTTTGCAATATAGATAGACTGAAAATTACAATGCCCTTTCACTTGCAAAATCCTAGCCTTCCTTTGTTACCAATAATGCCAAATGGCAAACAAAGACAAGTACAATGTAAAATAGTAAAGTGCTGAAGCTATATTTTGTACTCAACTGAAAACATACATTTCTCAGAAAATATGCCAAATGCCAAATGAGAAATGAGGAACCTGATTGTAGATGGCTGCAATAATTTTTCGGACTGCTTTTTCGGACAGCTTTTTTGGATCTGCTTTTTCGGATTGCCTTTTCGGATCTGCTTTTTCAGATCTACTTTTTCGGACTGCTTTTTCGAATCTGCTTTTTCGGACTGCTTTTTTCCTCTTGCAACCAAAACTCAAACCCTCAGGTAAATCTGAGGATTCCAAAATAAGCTCAGCTTGAAATGGCTGAATACCACTTCCAAACTTGCAACCCTTCAGTAGATATTTCACTACCTCAGTTATGCCAATCTAGGGGAGTGATTCGTTCCTAAAAATCGAATAGTATTTGCAGACCACAAGGCTACAAATTGCTTCACAATGAAGAAGTAGAAGAAATCCCAAATCCAAGCATGTAGAAATGATAACCCAAGCCCCCTATTTATTCTTTTTCTTGAGAAGTTACTAGAACTTCTAGAAACATCTAATTACAATGTACTTTATAATAAAATAACATTATAATAATAAAGTACATTTCTCAACTCAAAAATATAACAATGTAGGCCAAGATGTCTCATAACCGAATGTAGGCCCAACTAGAGTGAATGTAGGCTCGAACTGGATGTAGGCTCGCTTCTGGACGTAGGCTCCACTACAACTGCATGTAGGCCTCAAACTGGATGTAGGCTCTGTCAAATGTAGGCTCTGTCAGCAATAAGCAATCAAATGATCCACACAATGACTCTCTCTCCAAACTATTTGCCTACGAGAGTCGATGATAGGCAAACCCGTCATGAACGAACATGTCTCTAGAAAGGGGACATGACAAGTAATATGGCATCTTCATCTTCTGTGGTGAGCCTAATAAGTGCAAATCAACTGGACGAACCAGTTTACAACATCATGGCAGTTCAAAACCGAGCAAATGCTATGGCAGGAGCTCTATCATCGGTCCCTGAAGGTGTATTGCTAACTGAAGATGTAACGGCATTCATCCACAGCAAACAAGAGTAACTGGGTGAAACATTCATTCAAAGCGAATAACTCGCTTTATGAAGACGAGAAGCTTCAATCAAAATACGTGAAGTTGGAATCATCGGGTTTGATCAACGGAGTAAAATATCCAACCGTGTTTCGATCGCATTGGATTAGACTAGTTTTGAGCAGAGTTCACGAACCAGGAATGTGGCTTGCGAAAGGCGCGGTTCACCGATCTCGAAAGAAGATCTACACAAGGTAACTGGCTACAACGTCGTAGGGGAACCTCTAACCCTAAGGACTATAGCGAATGCAAAAGTCACAGGGTTGACGAAGTCCAAATACGACAGTCGGATGATGACTATGAACAATATTGAAGACGATGGTGTTCGGTTTGCTACTGCGGTTATTGGCTACAAAGTATATCAGTCAAGTAACCCGAATAGCATACCGGGAGGTGCGATGCATGCGGCGCACAAAATAATGCACGACAATGCCAGATATGACATTTATGCTATGTTGAGGAGCCAAATCTTTGAAAACCTAAAGAAGCTCGGCTTGGTCAAGAAGAAGTTTCTAAAGTATGGGACATTGCTGGTATGTTTGTTCTTCTATTACCAAAACTTCTTTCCAGGCATAGGCAAGGTAACATGGCTAGAAGATAAACCGGTAATGATTTAGATAGGTGAGTTAGCAAATAACTTGGGGAACCGGTTTAATAAGGTCGTGACAGATTATTTTGAAGCCTTTCAGCTAAGAATGCACAACAGGGAAAGAATTCCCTCTACAATTGTTGAAGAATACAAGAGATGTGTTTTCTAGTGAGCACCGATCATTGCATTATCCAGGCTGTGGAGCCAAGGTCCGAGTATACACCGGAGCTCGGTTATGAAATTACATCTAAGGTTGCCAAGGTGTATGCAGACGCACTTCAAGAAAGCAACTTAGATCTCTCGGCATATCGGTTTGGCACCTATGAAGAGATTCAATCTAATTTGAGGAAAAAGGCATCTTCTAAAGAACCTAAGAAGGTGTATGTTAAGAGAACTCCCACTCCTAGGAAGAGGAAGCCAATGGCTGAAGACCCAAAGGTTCAAAGAAAGAAGACACAGCCAACATCGAGTGCACAAGGTGAGGAAATGGAGGAAACAAAAACTGAAGAAACCACTACTCTTCACAGAAAGAGAAAGACTGGGAAACCGATAAAAGCGGATGCACCTAGAGGAAGGAAACCAACCACAGATGAAGTGGTTGAAGGAATAAAGGAAACACGTGGATTAGGTGTAGGAAGAAGATATGAGATTGAGAATGAAGAAGATAAGAGAAAGCTAGAAGAAGTTGTAGTCTACGTTCTTCACAAGTTCAACTTAACAACCATTGTACTTCACAAAACCATACCTGAAGATCTACTAGGAATAATTGAAGGTAGATGGAAATCTTCCTCGAATAAGGAAAGACAACTGAGGATAAGAGCTCTGCTAGAAGTACAAAATCACCTTAGTCTGCAAGAGGCAACTAATCAAGCTGACCTGTTCAAAAAGAGTTTTAATATCAAAAAGAGAATTGGTCAGGTCCTGATTGGTGAAGTGGATAAAGTACACAATGAAGGGGTTGCCACATGGACGACTGTTCTGAAGCAGCAAAATCTGGCTAAAGCAGAATGCCAAAAGACCACAGAGCCACCAATAAAAGATACTGGAAAAGGAAAGGGCATATTGGGAGTAGAGGCTTCGGTCCAAGAAAAGATTGCAACAGAACCGGTCATCGTGGACATCACTGGAGACACAGGTGGTGATCTGACTCCACCAACCCCACTTGCCTCTCCAGTAAAAGGTAAAGCTCGAACTTTGACCGTAGATAATATAATTGATGAAATTATCGATTTTAGTGAAGTATCAAATGTTGCAAAGTGGTTCACTGTTCTGGGCGATGAGGATAAGGAGAAAATTGAGATTGCTCTGTTAGAAATCTTTTTAGATTTCAATATAAGTCCTAGGGACTACAGGCCTCACTTTCCACCAGAATTGAATAAAAGGCTAATGACCAAATGGAGAACCGGTCTAGCCCAAAACAATAAGATGATAAGGGAAACTTTGACAAAAGTCAAACCAGACCTTAACGACGAGACAATAAAAAGTCTGATGGAAGCAGTGTCACTCAATTTGGACACGAGAGAAAGGGTTGCCAAGATCATTAATGGACAAGAAAAAGATGTGTGAAGATTCTCTAGATTTTTGGCAAAAATATGACTTCAACACTCTTAAGTCTACAGGTCCACAGGACATCTCACAAGATGAGCCTGAAAAGGAGATGGTTCCACCGGTACAGTTCACAACTGGTGAACAAGTTTCCACAGGTGAACAAAGAACCACCGGTGAGAAGGAACATATACTTGAACAGTTCACAGCAAGTGAACAAGTTAATCTGGGAGAAGAAGTTCCAACAAATGAACATGATACATCTGTGAGACCAGAAGAACAAGAACAGGGAGAGTCATCAACAAAGATGACTGCAGAAAAAGAAACAGATAAAGCAGAAGCTGTTTTAAATGGTCAACAAGTTGCCAAAGAGCAACAACAGACTGAGCAACCACCGGAAAGAGTACAACCAGAAGGGGAAGTACATCTAGAAGAAGAGGTACAACAAGAGGAGACACTACAACAACAAATACCTCAACAATAGGAGTTGCCTGTTACAGAAGAACGGGAGAAGCCTGCAGTAGATGAACCAGCACAGGAAACAAGGCAGAAGGAACCGATAGATGTTCCAAGTACATCTACATCAAAGAGAAAGCTAACCTTTGCAACAGATTCTACATCAAAGAGAAGCAAAGTTAGTGAAACTGTTGTTGACATAAGAAAAATGTCAACAAGGCAACTAAAGGAGCTCACTAAGAGAAAACATCATATGGTTCTCTCTAGCGTAAGGAATATCTTGTACAATTTTGTACCTGATATAGACAAATGAAGACGAACTGGCAATTCATCAATTGGAGGTACTAGCACAAGCAATTGGGGAAGATGTCACTGACCCAGAAATAGTTGCCATTAATCACTATGAGAAGAAAAAAATAGATATTCTTCACAAACAAGTTGAAGAACTCAAAGCCACTATATCTACAAGAACCGGAGAGCTACAGCAACAGATACAGGATGCTGGAAGGTTGATCACAAGGACTTCTCACTTTGAAGACTTTGTGTAGGATATAACTGAGAGAACGAACAGGACAACAGAAGAGATAAAGGTTTTAATATCAAAATTTGATGCTAAGAGCTCTTCTGCAACTAAGTACAGCCAAGAGCTGACAAGTCTTGCTCTCACCTTAAGGAAAGCGTCAGAAGAAAATACAAAAAGAATCCAAGATCTTGTTGGATTCCAGTTGTTCATTGCAGCAACTTTTGATCTGATCCAGAAAAGGGCAACTGATACAGACAGACTGCTCAAATAACCCGACTACAAGACAATGGAAGACATGGAAAATCTGTAAAGAACCCAGCTGGCTCTCTATGGAAATTTGACTTTCCTCAAATTCAAATGCTATTTGTTTTGTGTATTTTCAAAAAATAATTATGAATCTAAATTTCTCACAACAATTCTTTAAAATTCTGAAAATAAATATAAACCTTTTTGCATTCTTCACCAATCATAAAATAATTATAATTGTGCCAACTAACAAATTTCTGAAAAGAAATCAGATATCTAAACAATGAATTAACTTGAAAGTTATTGGCACCTGCAATGCTGAATTTCCTTGTAATAAAAAAATCTTCCTTGACGCCTTGACACAGCCCCAAATTAAAACAACAGCCACCCTTGAAAGGTCACGTGGCAGCCTGGACAGTCACGTGACTGTCCCAGAGTCTCACGCAGGCCCTTTTGCTGCAATAAACTGCCCATAGAAGGAACGCAAGAGCATGGAGATGAAGCATCACAGCTTCATAAGGTCTGACACAACCAGTGTGATGATTAACGCAGCCTGTGGATGAATATTCAATGTTGTATAACACCCGCCCTTTCCTCTATTTGAAACGCAGCCTGTATAGAATCAATGTGACTTGAACAATTACGAACTTCTCCAACCAATTGCTCACAACCGTAATTTCTCAAACAAATTCAGAACTTCAGCAGGAAGACAAATCAAACCCCAAGAGAATTAATTGATTTGCCTGTAAAATAAAACTTCTCATAAATCTAGTATACTTCAGCACTGGTTTATGACCTCAGATATAGCTGCAAAATTCACTATCAATCTGTAATGGCTCAAATTGCCAAAAGAGGAATCAGTCCTCAAAACCCTAGCTGGGTTATCTCTCTCACAAACTTCAATAAAATCATAATTCAACAATGGATGATTTTCCTTTCACAAAGCATTGCTTTTATAATTCAAAAGTGTCTTCTCTAACACACTTTTCACTTAAAACACTTTTTATACTTAGGCACATATTGAATAATATAATTTATTAATTCTTTTGGCTCCAAAAAAGGCCTTTTCACCAATATCATGAAATTATGACACGCAAGGTCCCAGTTTCTTGTGCCCAAGATTTCAAAATTTTCATCCTAGTTCCAACGAGCTATAACACTAAGCTATCCAACATATAATACCAAAAAAAATGGCAACCTTAGCAAATTTAATTAAATAATAATAATAAACCACCCGTCTTGCGAAAACAACTGAAGAAGCGTCCGAATCAAAATCTGTTTGCACAGGATTGATCCAGATGATGAAAGATGATGAATGAACTTGACGGGGTGCTTACTAAAAATAGATGCTCTCTCCAAGATTCTTGGAGACCAAACCGGAAGCCAGAAATGAAAACTGAGAGCATCATTCAACTCCTCTAACTCATCTGAGCTCATTGGAACTATCCATTGACTTACTATAAATAGTAAGTTCACACCAAAGACCCTCTAAACACCTCGCCAGACCACGAGGATCACAATAATGACCAAGTACCATCAGATCAATCACCTGCAAAAAATGGGGACATTACAGTCCTCCCTCCCCAAGCAATCACCGGAACAAGAAACATCACAATCCACCTAGATCCCACAAAAAAAAGTATACCATGCCACTGACATAAACTGTAGGCTCCTGTAGCATCACCCAAAATACAAATCGGATAACTCTGTAAAGAGACCCAAAACAACCACTCACCCAAACTCCTGTACTGAATCTGTCTCTACCTGAATCCCGAAAGAAGTGAACTTTAGGATCATCAAAAACCAAGATGTATGGGAGACTCAGATCCCATACACACTGAACTCTCCCTGTGCTCCCAACTGAACTGTACTGAGTGTGTAGACCATTTGCACAACAGTGATGAATACCCCTAAACAAAGTTGTACCAGGACCCGGATATCCACACACTGCATAATCTCTGCAGTCACCATAACTCTGCAAGTCACCTACTACTGACTTGCAACCAAAACTCCCATCAACTACTGATGGCGAGAACCAATCCCATAATGGATGATAAGGACTAGGAACCAAACTACCCTTGCGAGAGATGAAATCTTCTACCTGTGGGTCAAAAAATAAATGAAGAACATGCCCCACCGTATACAACCAGTCGGAAACCCCAATCTCTGTCAATAGCTCATCATTACCAAACTGGGGGTCATGAGATGGCTCCAATCTCTGACTCCGCATAACTGTAGGCTGGGTAGGCCCCTGAGCAACTCTCTCAACAAACCCAACCTCGAAATCCCTGTGGGGAAGCATTGTAGATAGTCTCCACAATCTTCCCTACCAACCTCTGAATAGCACAAGAGCCTTGGATGAGAGTACCCTTAGACACTCTATAACAATCCTGCCGCACATCTGCACTCTCAAGTAAATACTCCAGAAATGACTCGGTGCAGTAGAAATTATATGTGGAAGCGTCAACTAGATCCCCCGCAATCCACAGCTGATCCCTCTGAAAATGTGGCACAAGCAACTGTCCCATGCTATCAGCTATGTGAGATGATGAAATAGATTCACTCCCAACTAAGGGAAGCAAATCAACTTGAGAGCTTGACTCCACTGGTACTCCTTCCTCATCCGTACCAAATGCTCCCATATCCTGAACATGTGTGTCTACCTCAACATCATGTTCCTCATCACCAACCGTAAGAGCAAACTCACCACCAACCACCTCAATGTGCAATCAAACTGGGTCTAGGGCTGGTGTGGATCGTAAATGCTCCAACTCCACGACCACCTCCTCTAACCGGATCTGCGACTCCTGAAGAGCCCGCTGAGTGTCCTCTAAAACCTCAGTAGTCGCTGTGAGCTCCTGGGTAAGCTCACTCACCTCCTCTCTATCCATCAGTGCCTCATAAGCTATACTCCCCCACTCAACTACGTGATCTCGGTCGGCTACCATCTGTAAGTAGTTCTGTCTCAAAATCTTGACAGCCTCACGCAAAGAATGAATCTCTGTCAATGAAAGGTAACCACCACTGGGCTCATCTGTCATAGGAACACCCCAACCATAAACAGTCAACAATTGACGAGCAGCATCAAAATGCTCAAGAGTAGAAGTAATATCTCTCTCATCAACTCACAACTGGCTAGTCACATGATGACTCTACACAACGGGCCTCCTATGAACAACCTCAAACACACTGTCTGCACTATGAGAGGAAGCTATATCCAACAAACTCCCCTCAAGATCACCTTCCCTCTATGTACTTTCATCTGAGTACACATCAACAAACTGAGTACAGGCATCAGACACATCCTCATCTAACCCCAAGGAAGCTGCTACTAAATCTGACTCAACACAATCTCCAGCTACCTCGTCCTCTACAACCATCTGACAGTCCAAATCCTGAGACATCCTCATGAGTTACCGAAGAAGTAACCCTGTCTCTAAAAGTGGAAGCCCTGGCAGTAACAAACTCCTGCCACTCATAAGCTTCCATGTCCTCATCTATGAGTCCCTGTAACACAGAATCCTGGAACCAACCTTCACCATATGACAACGATGAATCTACACCCAAAGTCAAATATAGAAAACCAGAAACACTACAACACTCATTGTCCTCGCTCTTAGCATTGAAGATATTTGCAATGCTAGTGTCCACATCATCTATCCGCATCTCTACTAACTCTGGCTGCAAACATGACTCAATGTCGTCATGTGAATCAACTATACAATGGCATGAAACTACGTCGCCCAAATCAACTGCAACACTCCCATCCGAAGTGTCATCACCAGAAAGCTCCATGCACACATCCTCAACACAGGAATAAAACACTGTCTCCTGTACTGATCTCACATTGCGACAACTATCATAAATCTCTGAGCTATCAGAGCTCATAAGCTCCTCGCAGTCATCACCCAACATCTCACAAGGGGTGTCATCTCCAATGCAGCTCACAACATCCTCAAAAGTGTCATCAGATGTGTCTATACTATCAGCTCCCACATCTCCTGCTAAAGCCTCATCTGCGGACACGTGTCTCTGCACACATGACTCAACGTCAAGCTGTGCACCAATAATGCTAGAGCACGAACTGTCATCAACTGACCCCGCTATAAGGCCCAGATAACCAACCTCACCACTGGGAGACTCCATACATGCCTCGGTCCTATCTGAGGAAGCAACTACCTCTTGAACAGGAGCAACACTACTACAGCTGACATAAACATCTCCAATAATAACTCCCTCCATGAAAGAGTCTGAACACTCAATGATAACTGCAACATCAGCTGCCTCTATACAATCCGTAGTGACTGCTCTAGGAGCCTCAACCCGATGATGCTCAGCACTGCTGTCATCCAATGGCATTGAAACATCCACTGGTTCCGATGCAATAAATCCATCATCAGCACTGCGAATGGGAATAGCAAGTGCTGAACTAGATGTAGGAACATCAGCATCACAGACAACTGTTGAGGAAAACTCTAGCCTTCTCCCCTGCAAACTCGATGTCGGCCTTCTAAAGGCAAAGACTATATATCTCGCTGCCCTATCTACTGTAACTGGATCCGACAAACTCTCTACCAATCTCTGTTGATGCAGTCTAAGTCTCTCCATGCTTTCTACTAAAGCATTTAATTCCGCTCTATTTCCCTTACTGCTATGACGACTTCCGGAACTGGATCTCTTGTATTTATCCATAGCTAGGAAAAATGGAAGTGCTGGTCACTTTTAAAATACTTCAGAAAAATAATGAATCCAGACCCCACAGGATGGTAGGAAAAAGGCTCTGATACCACTGTAAAGAACCCAGCTAGCTCTCTATGGAAATTTGACTATCCTCAAATTCAAATGCTATTTGTTTTGTGTATTTTCAAAAAATAATTATGAATCTAAATTTCTCACAACAATTCTTTAAAATTCTGAAAATAAATATAAACCTTTTTGCATTCTTCACCAATCATAAAATAATTATAATTGTGCCAACTAACAAATTTCTAAAAAGAAATCAGATATCTGAACAATGAATTAACTTGAAAGTTATTGGCACCTGCAATGCTGAATTTCCTCGTAATAAAAAAATCTTCCTTGACGCCTTGACACAGCCCCAAATTAAAACAACAGCCACCCTTGAATGGTCACGTGGCAGCCTGGACAGTCACGTGACTGTCCCAGAGTCTCACGCAAGCTCTTTTGTTGCAATAAACTGCCCATAGAAGGAACGCGAGAGCATGGAGATGAAGCGTCACAGCTTCATAAGGTCTCACGCAACCAGTGTGATGATTAACGCAGCCTGTGGATGAATATTCAATGCTGTATAACACCTGCCCTTTCCTCTATTTGAAACACAGCCTATATAGAATCAATGTGACTTGAACAACTACGAACTTCTCAAGCCAATTGCTCACAACCGTAATTTCCCAAACAAATTCAGAACTTCAGCAGGAAGACAAATCAAACCCCAGGAGAATTAATTGATTTGCTTGTAGAATAAAACTTCTCATAAATCCAGTATACTTCAGCACTAGTTTATGACCTCAGATACACTTGCAAAATTCACCATCAATCTGTAATGGCTCAAATTGCCAGAAGAGGAATCGGTCCTCAAAACCCTAGCTGGGTTGTCTCTCTCACAAACTTCAATAAAATCATAATTCAACAATGGATGATTTTCCTTTCACAAAGCATTGCTTTTATAATTCAAAAGTGTTTTCTCTCACACACTTTTCACTTAAAACACTTTTTATACTTAGGTACATATTGAATAATATAATTTATTAATTCTTTTGGCTCCAATAAAGGCCTTTTCACCAATATCATGAAATTATGACACACAAGGTCCTAGTTTCTTGTGCCCAAGATTTCAAAATTTTCATCCTAGTTCCAACGAGCTATAACACTAAGGTATCCAGCATATAATACCAAAAAAAATGGCAACCTTAGCAAATTTAATTAAATAATAATAATAAACCACCCGTCTTACATAAACAACTGAAGAAGCATCCGAATTGAAATCTGTCTGCACAGGATTGATCCAGATGATGAATGAACTTGACGAGGTGACTTGCTAAAAATAGACGCTCTCTCCAAGATTCTTGGAGCCCAAACCGGAAGCCAGAAATGAAAACTGAGAGCATCATTCAACTCCTCTAACTCATCTGAGCTCATCGGAACTATCCACTGACTTACTATAAATAGTAAGTTCACACCAAAGACCCTCTAAACACCTCACCAAACCACGAGGATCACAATAATGACCTGGCACCATTAGATCAATGACCTACAAAAAATGGGGACATTACAAAATCTCATTGTCTCACTGCAAGCTACAAAGAAAACTTCGGATCATATAACAGGTATGTAAACCTTTTCTAGAATCTGCAAAGAAGATCTACAAAGACATCTTCAACAAGTTACAGATGTAAAATGTAAAAATGTGAAAAGTAACAACCCTTTGTCCTTTGGAGGCAAAAAGGGGAAGATGTAAGTGCAGAGAATAAGGAAGATGTAAGTGTAGAGAATAAAGAAGATGGCAGTGGAGAGAATAGAGAAGAGAGAGAGAGATAATATCAATAACAGTGTGTCAGATATATGCTACAAGTAGATGAGCTGATCTACAGGGGAAGTCTATAGGTGATGTATTGATATGTTTTGCCACCAATGCCAAAAGGGAAGATTGTAGACATAAAGTTAGTTGTCATTGGTAAAGTCATTGGCAAACATCAATCCCACCGGAACACCGGTACACTAAGCAAGAAAGAGGTGTACTTTAACCGATCACGCTTATACCGGTCCAAGTTTTAACCAACCGGTCTTGTCAAATGCACAGGGAACAGATGACTAACAGATACACGTTCTACACCGATTAAGTACATGATAATCCCAACCGGATTATGCGGAGCGTTTTTCAGTTAAACTGGAGTTAGCTTTTTCAGTGGAACTGAAGTTAGCTTTGTTTTTTCTACGAGCATTTCAAGGTAAACTAAAGATCAGTTTGCAAGCTTTTTGGTCAAGGGTTTTGCATGCCTGATTTATGGGAGAGTTTATAGCTTGGTGGAACTATGAGATGTATTTTTAATAAGATAATTTCTTATAAATACAAGTCGAAAGACATGAAAGATGTGTTGTTGAATATCAGGAGCATAGAGCGAAGGAGAGCAGGAGAGCAGAATCTTCTGAGAGGAATCAAAGTCACACAAGGTAAAAAGGAAAGAAAGATTCAACAGCCAAGCAAAGAAAAGGGTGAACAGGTATGATCTAATTCGACAGTAAGAGTGTCATCATAAGATCATTGCTTTAAGTCGTGAAGCATAATTAAAATCCCTCAATCAGGGTTAACTCTTATAGGTTCTTTGTATAAATCCCTTTACTAGTTAACATATTTATTAGTGTTTTAAGTCCTCTGACAAGGCGACTCCTAACAGGGTCAAGATCCTAACAGGTCTTCTATCAAATCCCTTAACCGGGTAGCACTCTTACAAGTGCTTTGTAAGCCTCTAGCAAGGCAGCTTTATTACTACAGTAGTGGAGTTTGTGGCTTCTGTCCCACCATAGTTTTTTCCTTCTAACTGAGGGTTTCCACGTATAAATGTTGTGTTGACCTATGCAATTAATTTATGTTTATGATTGTTATAGTATTCTTTTAATTTCTGTATAAACAAGAATATCTGTTTGCTTAAAGGAGAAATAGAAATTGAATTTATTGATTAACCCACCTCTGAGTAACCGGTTAGGAATAACAAGAACTCTAGCAAGTCACCCACCAATTGCAGAGCACTTTACAATTCTTGGAGAAAGCAAAAACAACAGCTCGATGCCCCTTTAAGCTCATTTACTATGGTCATATCCACCATTAAATTCATACGAGCAAACAAACGGCTTGCAAAATACAACTTCTGCAATTTCAAATTATAGTTGTCGATCTTCATCTACCCTGCTCCATCGGACGGTAACAGTGGGTACAACTGGCTTTGACTTACAACATGTCACCCGGGCCCTCATATCATCAAATAGAAATGTTCCATGGCAACAAGGTATCCACAGAAGCAACCCAGCCCACCATCCTTTGTTCTTTGGCGACGAATGACATGTGTCAACATCGCGTGATCCCGTGGTGAATAACAATCAAGCATCTTTGCTCACGGGATCACGACAATTGTTTATCTCTGTAGGAAATTAACTGGCGCGGAGGATCAAAGGGACACTAAGCATCGAGCTACTTTATTTGCTACTTAAAAGATCGTTGACTCAAAACATGTGCGTAATGATAAATCCTTTAGTTGCACGATGTTTATACTGAATACAATCTCACAATCGTCTGCTATCCAGATACACGTGGCGCATCTCATGTTCCCGTAGAAAATAACAGTCGATCACTTTTGATCACGGGGTGCCAACCGCTGATTTTGTTCAATATTTAATCTCCCAACAACGCTAAAGAAACATATTTGTCGTGCAACTGTTCTGACAAGATAGAGGATCTCCATTCAAATTGGACACATGGAATATTTTCCACTTTGTCAACCGGGATCACGGGACCACGAAAATTCAACACCTAGCACTCCCAAGCTCGCAATCCACTTACCTCCTGCATTCTCCGATAGACGATGTCATACTTTAAAAACTTCCCTTCGGAATTTCAGGATTTCCCTTACTTTGCTTCCAATTCCGATTATGTGCACCCCAAATGTCAATTCTCAGCATTGAAGAACTTAATGTATCCTTGAAGTTCAAACGTGCCATCAACCTGTCGAATTTTTTATGACGTGTCCTCACAATTGCAACTTCGGAATATGTGGGCCCCATTCTTCTTTTCAGAGTTTTGGAATTTCCCCTACTCTACTTCTAATTTTGATTATTAGCACTCGAAATTTAACCAAGCAGACCGCTTAAAATAATATTAACTTGGAAGATAAAACTCAGTCTCACGGGAAGAGACAGGTGGCAACACTTCGTGTTCCTGCGGTCGGCTTGAAACATTTGGTGACATCATCGCAGGAACACGAAAAATACAACGCATGGCCTACACTTAGAAAAGGTAAGAAACCTTAGCTTAACGCATAACAAAGGAAGGTCAACTTAGGATAAGGACTTAAGACTTAGAAAAATATTAAAGGGGGTAGACTTAAAAAAGATAGAACTATTAAGACTATAGAGACTACGGCCCCTTCTTATGATAAACAACCCTTTGCTTAAGTTACAAAAAGTAACAACGAAACTGTTAGTTCTCAAAATTGCACCCTTGCCAAATTGCATTAAAACTTAGCATTTTGGAATAACATGAGAACTTTCCTGGGTTGTGGGTCACCCAAAACTAGAAAAAACCTCCAGAGAAGGCCAGCTTCCTCTTTGATACTTCAACTACAGAACCTTCTAAAACTACTTTCTTGTTGAGAAAAGGGGTAGAAAGCTTGCATAAACTTAAATTCCAAACTGAAACTAATAAGGTGATGCACCAAAATGGTAAACTTACAATATTCTGAAAAATTATGATTCTTTGAACACCTAAACATAGTGGTAAACTTACACTACCTATTTCTTCATGCGTGTGCATAAATATTTCACAGGGAGGTCTGAGAATGTGTATGTCTATGAAGGAAAGATAACTTTCACTACAACGAACTACAACAATATCCTTGACACTGATTGCAACCTACACAAAACACTTTAATCATAGAGATGGTACAAACATGAGACAAAAATTGAGAGTAAAATGAGATACTTTCACTAACAGTCCTATCTATCATATATCATTACGCAACTCTCTAACAAATTAGAAGGTAAAATACTGTGAAAAAATGGTCTTCAATATAATCTCTGCATATGCAAAAAACTGAGTTACAAGAAGTATGCTAGAAGTGACCAAAGGACTATGAATAGCCACTAAGGCTCCCCAAATTTGCACAACCAAGAACTCTCTACAAATGAGCCCTCAGCTCATACTTATGCCTTTCAAATCGAACTGCATTACAAATGAGCAATAACTTCCCTTGTCTTCACAACTGCATTCTCTTAACGTCAATCATAATCTCTTTGCCCTGTCACTTCACAGTTGGAACAATGTCGCCACCATGGATTAAGTGAAACCGAAGAAGCCTCTGTGTCTGTTGTATACACGAAAATGGTGCTTACAAGTAGCATCGCAATCTCCCCTAAACACTGGAATAGTGCCAATCAAAACACAAGAAGTCCATGGCCCTCGTCGAAACTCGAACTAGCATGACAACAGCCCTTCATCGGCGTAGGTCTCGCCAATAAAGAATTCCCTCCTTGGCACAATCGGCAAACAATTCTTACTCACTCTCCGCAAACCTTCACTTTTTGTTTCCATCGACAAAACTCATACCAATAGGCTTATTGGGGGTCGGCATAGCGCAAAATATGTTTCACTGTTGAGCATCGCTATACCAATGATTCCCATCGACACAACTCCCCCAGATGTCTTCGTTCTTGCCTCATCGGTGAAAGCTTAACCAATAGCCTCATTGGCTATCGACAAGACCCAAAAAATCCTTCATCGCCCATGCAAGTTATGCCGATGGAACACATCAGTGAGAGTCCTACCGATGAACTCATCGAGCGTTGGGGTAGCACAAATAGTGGTATACCCATAGGCTTGGCTATTCCGATACCCCACATCGGCCAAACCTCCGCCGACAGAGCGTCTCTACACATCTATCGGCATAAGTCTTACCGATAACCTCATCGGCTATCAGCAACATAGAAAAAATGCTTTGCCACTTGAACAGGTATCACTGATGAAGTTCATCGATATAAGACAACCCAATAACCCCATCGCGACATGTTATGCCGATGAGCTCATCGGACATTAGGGAAACCCGGAAGCACTCATCCCAACAATGTTAGTCATGTTGATGGCATCCATCGGCGAAGCTCTCGCCGATAACCATCACTCCTCAACATTCATCGGTGTAAGACTTGCTGACAAGCTCATCGGGTGTCAGCAAAACTAAAAAGTGTCTTCACCGCTAGTGAATGTCATGTCGATGAATTCATTGGTGAGTGTTACACCGATGAGTCATTTTCCCTTTGCTCACTTGATGTCATCAGTATAATCTACACTGATATGGACTCTTTCTGTAGCACTCTACTCCTTAATCGGCGTAAGTGATCCCGATCACCCTTTGCTATTTCACCTAAGTGCAATCAACAGGGAAACTCATGCCAATGACCCAAACCTTCATTGGTATAATCTCCAACCTTCCAAATGCATTGTTCCTGCATCCTCAATTGCCCTTTGCGTCATTCTATAGCCTTGTTTTGGGGTTCTTGTAGCACATTGGGCTCTACCCTTGTAGGAGCCACATTTATTCCACATGCTACAAGATAAATACCTGAAATTGATTAAGCCGTGGAAAAAACTGATAATATAAACATAATAATAAACAACACAACTAGGGTTTCTAAGATTTTAAAGGAGATAAACAAGGAACCCTAGGGAAACTGGTCAATCTGCAAGACAAGACCCAAAAATTTAACCTCAAAAATCCCTACCAACAAGGACCAAAGAAACTTGGGTGAGGCTAAGAGATCTCTTATTTTATGGAGAACATGTGTTTAGATGATTACTCTTTGATGAGGATTTCAGCAAAAATATTAAGGAGCCTACACATGCTTATGGATGTGTTTCAATTAAGGACCTAAAGAGAAAATTGTCATTCATTGTATGCATTAATTGCTTTGTGTTGTGTGCACGACAATCTTGTATCCCACTCTTGTTCTTCTTGGCAAGTGAACGATATGAGAGGTACTATTCACTTGATTATCAAATGCATTCTCTATTTAGTATCTTCTCTTCTCATATGAGTTAAGTCTTAAATATAAAAAAATTTGAGGATTTTTTAAACAAATAAATGTTTATATGGATTTCCATTGTTCTCCTTTATTTTGGTCTTGAGCTATGGATCTAGCTCTAAGGACTTATACGGAGACGGGAAATGGTATGTGGCTTTGAGCACATTCCCTTTGTTGTGAAAATGGTTGGTTTGTTTGATCTACCTTCGGTGTGAGAGGTTTACATCTATTGCTTCCATTTTTTTATTTGATTTGAAAGATAGATGATGATATCCTCTCAGTATTTACAATGGTGAAAGAGATATTACTTTAGACAACTTGGTACATATTAGAGTGAAATAAGGCTATGGTTTGACTTGTAGGTTATCTCTCCAGTCTTTTTCTTCTTCCTAGATGTTTGCATTCACATGGTTGAGTGTGAAAAACTTAAGAGAGCTATGGAGACTAGTGGTGAGAGAGGTATTGTAGCATATTTGTTTGCAAGATTTACATATTATTGTTTGTTTCCTTTGACACTATGTAATAGAGGAGTTAGCCACATCCTCTATAAAGGTACTATAGATATGGTATGCTTTGATCTATTTGACATTACTCATGCTGGGAGTTTATGGATATATGTTTGGTTATCCTCTTTGGTGTTTTGGTTTGTTGATTGTTGATGTGATGATGAGTTTAAATGTTTCATTAGAGTAGGATATACGAGTTATGTAGTTAGATGGGATTGGCAACCCATTTGGCTGCAATGGGATGACTCAAATGTGGACTATCTTTATCCATGAGATTGTTTCAATGTTAATGTAGAGTTTGTTAGTTGGCCTTGTTTGTGGTCATTTGTACATTGGTTAGTTGCATTGAGATAGGAGGATGCAGACTTGATTACAATTTGGAGTTGAAATGTTGATTGCATAAAGTTCTATCTATGATGGTATACCTTGGTTTAAGGAATCATTAGCTTGGGTGAGTTGCAATTTGATGAGGTTTCTATTCCAACTAGTATGAGTAAGGCAACCAAGCAAATCTTTTGTCATCATTTGAATTTGATGCTCGTGTTCATGTAAAGACTGGTGTAGGTTTTAGTGACAGTTGATATGGTTCAACTTGGCATGTTCATTTTTCTTCCATTGGTGGCATGTTGGAGGGTGTGGGGATTTTTTTGCTTGATGGCAGTTATCATGGCTGCTTTTGTCGGTATCTAGTTGGGGCATGACAACATGGTGAAGATTCAGGTGGTACATGGTTGGCTAAGGGAATTTTCTTCCCTTGTCTGTGATTCCTATGGGTGTACTTACAATGTATAATATCAAATAAGAGAATGTGAGGATTAAGGTGTCATATACCTTGTAAATCTTATGTCATATTGCATAGTTCCAACATGAACCTTGGATAGTGTCCCTAGGTACTCAGGGTGTATTGAGAAAATAATCTGTAATATTTTTTCTCACTATTGTTTGTAATACATTCATAAGGGGTAAAGGGTTCCACTAGGAGTGGTAAAGATGGATTGTGGACACAATCATTTAATATTATTTTCCCTGCATGTGGACGCCTAGATGGGATTATTAATGACATGTTATTGCATTTAATGTAATGTTTATCTTCCATGTTTGAACACTCAAGTTGGAGGCAAAGTATTGGATCCCTTTTGCATTCCGAGGAGACATCCAAGGGTTGGGGAGATTTGGAATGAAAAGTCTTCATTGGGTGCCTTTCCTGTAAGTCTACATAAATAGTTGTTTGCATGTAGAATTAGGAGGAAAAATTGAATGTAGAGTTACTTTGCAGGACTAAGGACAGGTTGAGGCATAAGGAGGTTGTTCGCAAGCACACAAATACTACCATGTTGGAGACTAAGAGGAGAATGAAAGTGAATATATTGTCATCACATTTATTTGTAGATAATGCATACTTGGCCTCTCTTCTTGGTGGTGTTTTTTCCCACAAGGGTTTCTCCACATAAATTATGTTATATGATGTTCTTATGTTGTTGATTTGTGCCTCTTTGTTGGTATATTATAATGATGTTATGTATGATTTATTTCTGTTATTAGTTCCTGTAAGGCAGTGTTGATAAGCATGATATGTTGGCTGTTTTTATGCATCATAAGAAGGATAGAGATTTTCATGTTGTAGTAGTCCAAGATTTATATCTCATCCTTTGATTGGCTATTTGGATAGAGATTGAATTTCCAAACCTTTGATATTAGAATCTATATATTTCTCCACAAAAGCATTATGTTTCTCCCCAATGTCTTGCTCTGTCTCAATGGTTGCATTAGCCTGAGCCCCTTGAGCCCCCAACTTATTATGAAATTGATCATATTATCATTTCTTGTGTTCTTTGTGATCTACCCTAACTTGTGTCAATAATAACACTTAAATTTGTGCTTAGACTCTAAATCAAATGTCAAAGTTCTCTTCATTTTATCATTATATGGTGCAGCAAATGCACTCTCATGTCCAAAAACTGAATTAAGTTATTTCCATTTGTTTCTGTTCTTTTTGAAACAAATACAAACTGAATTTTTCAAATGTGAGTTAACTCTCTACCAAAAGATGCAAATAATCCACAAAAGCTTCAAAAAACAATAGCAAACTATTGATCACAAGAGCCACCATGTGATTTCCATCTACTATTTGTAATTGATTTTCTTTTCCATCAGGTTCAGATCCGGGTCGTGCAGCTATCTCCTCCCTAAGAAACCACCAAGGAAGATCAGAGGGTGGAGAGGTCACATGGCCTTCTACTCTTTTGATGCATGGATCAGAAGATGGTGATGCTTTCATCTACTATTCCGGCATTACTCCCCCCCGCGCCCAGTTTCGTCAAGCTAGCAAATCATTGGTGGAAAGGATAACAAGGCCATATCCGGAAAGAGGCGTATTAATTTGGCTGGGGTTTAATTCCCATCAGCATCTTCCCACCTCTCTGTTTTTCTTTGAATGCTGCCCTTCATGTCCACCCCAGTACTCTCATTTATAAACTAAAGTCTAATACTGATCAAGAGGCCAAATCATGGCCATATGCCTATCATTTAGACTCTAGACAAATTGAAATGGTAAAAGAAGTGAGGCCACAAGTCAACACCAACTTAACTATTAGGTCAAGAAAATTATGGACCGAACCATTATTTAGATGATAGCCATAGCTTATTCTCTGGACAAATTGAAAGAGCAAAAACAATAAGAAAAAAGCCAACACAAAAACAACTGTTGGGTCAAACAAATTATGGACAATATCATTATTTAAATCATGGACATATGCCTATTGTCTAGACAGATTCAAATAGTGAAAGCAATGAGACAAAAAATCAACACCAAGTCAAATGTTCAGCCAAAAGTTTTATGGACAACCATTATTTAGATCAAATCTTAGTTCTGCAACAATGCGTAAACAAAAACAGATGGTAAAATTGGTGAATATGGTTCACTAGCACAAGAAATATTTCTTCTAAAACAAATCGTCACAGACAACTAGTAGATTTTAATAGGAGCAGAACAAGACAAATTTTCATCAAATAGGCATGTCCTTGATTGATAAGCATCATGATTATTTTTACAACTAATTTAGTTTCTAAGCATCTCGTTGGCTAGATATTTAGGTACAATACAAAATCACTAACCAAACAATATAGGCATCAATAAAAACAATCCATTGCTACATCAAAAATAAAGCAACCTGTATACTAACTCTATCAAAAAGATAATCACTAGCATTTTAAATTATGGAAGCAATCATATCACTTCAGTCTTGAAGACATAATCTGACGTTTTTCACTGCAGCTAATAAAGTTCATATATATTGGAATAGAATACTCACTGCATGCTCAAGGGTTTGCTTTGTTATACTTCCTGCAAAGTGAAAAATATATAAACTTGTCATTTCACGACGGACTGTAATGCTCTCCCCAGTATGAGTGAGAATAAATTATCTCAAAAATAAATAGCCATCTAAGGATATACTATACTATAATTACAAAAACCAAATTGGTTATCGCAAATACTAAATGATAATTTAATCTATGAAAATATAATGCTAAAATTCAGCCTATAACATACCTTTGGTCCATCACAAGGACCTTTGATAGAAACACATCTTGTTATTTGTAGTTTTTCATATAATCATTAATACTGTTGTTTGCATATTATTAGTAAAAAAATTATTGTAGCAAAGTGTACTGTTAATTAATGTACTGTCTGCTTAGGTATTGTGTTAGTCTCTTTTTGGGTTTTATACAATTGGGTCTGATGGATGTGCCTTAACCAACAGCTGGTTGGCCTCACGAGATGAAGTCGAGGTGAGGAACTAATGTAACATGTAGCATTGTATTGTACACTAAACTGTATACAGTGAAACACTACTTTATCTTACAGGACATGTACACTAAATGAGACTACGAAGCATATTGACAAAAGATTCTTCAACAATATAAAGGTGTGATCCAGATTAAGAGGAACAATCTGAATATTAGCGCCTTTGGTAAGGAATTAATGCCATTGAGCCCAACAAAGGCTCTTGAAGCAGATCATGTGTTTAGGGAGTCGACCAAGAAATCAAAGGGTAATAGGTTGGAGGAATAAGAAGAAAGAGATATGACAAGCAGCCAAATTGAAAAATTCACGATGAACTACAAGTGAAAACCAACATTGAAGTCAAGGCCAAAGATATGAGGAGGAATAACCAACATTGGAAACAGAAAGTGGCTGAGTCATAACCAGAAAACCCTGCACCAATGACAAGTAATGGTTGGGTAAAGGCTGAAAGACAAGTCGAAGTTTAGCAAAAGACAAGTCAAAGTTTTAACGAAAGACAAGTTGAAGTTTTAGCAAAATTCAAGGCCAAATCATCAATAGAAGAAAGAACCAGCATCAAAACCAAAGAGAGGTTGAGTCTGAATGGGAAAACCTTAAACCAAAAAGAAGCAATGTCTAGCAAGAGGTCGAGAGACAGCTACACTTCTAGAGGAAGTAAGTGTGGACCTTTTCAACCACTTTGGGTTGGAAGGTGCTGCAGAGAAGTCAACCAAAGAATCTTTTAACTTATTGTTCATAGGGAAGTTCTTATCTCAAAACAGATCCTAATGACTCCCTCGAGGGAGAAAAGAGAGAGAAATCAAGAACACTAAGGAAGTTACTAAGACAAACAAAAACAAAAAGGAGAGATCTGACAACAAGAAAAGAAACTATAAATCAATGCAATTGAAGGTTTGAGGATCTAGACTTAACCTATAATGCTAAAACAGCAAAGAAATACAAAAACTACAAAAAGACTTGTATCGAGTACAATAAGAGTCAAACAAGGCCAATAGCCATGGTCAACAAACCACTAAATCAATTTCCGAGATATAAGTTTTCAAAGTTTAGTAAAGATGCCTCAAAAGACATGATGGCGCTACAAAATATGTATCAACTTGTACTACATATGGGAATACATAGGAAAACTAGTTGTGTTCATTTCCTACCACACACCGCAGTTTTCATGGACTAGTCTGTAGTGATGATATAGTTCAATGAATGCAAATGGTTAAGTTGTCTTGGCATGGTGATTATGTAGTGTGATATCTATGTTGTGTTTTTTATGATTATTGTTTTGCAATCTTATATATCTATAAGATGAAATAGTATGGCAGTCATTCTATATGCAAAGTGTTTGACAAAATTACAGTGAGGGCCTAATAGTAAAATCCTGATCTTAATGCATCCAAGTGTTTGACTAAATTCTTAAGCATCATTTGGGGTGATTGGCGATAGAATTTCAAGATTGAACTAGTAAGGGCTATTACACAAGCTACAACACATTTTAATCAGGAGTCTGCCTCCTAAGCATTCATGGCCACATGCCCATCAAATCATGAGACATCATCTGTCTAGTAAATTAACTATGGTGCCTCTCGACATTTCACACATTGTCGGGATTGGTTCACAGAGTTCAAGCCTTTCTCTAATTTAGTGGTCTTTGGAGGAGGCAAGGAGTATACCAATGTCAAAAAAGGCAACGTTCATAATTCACTTTGTGGGAGGGATTTGATCTTTCTCAATGTATACTTTGTCCCAGGTATGAACTAGTAAGGGCTATTACACAATCTGGTACGCATTCTGATCAGGAATTTGCCTCCTAAGCATTCATGGCCACATGCCTATCAGATCATGAGACATCATCTGTCTAGTAAATTAACTATGGTGCCTCTCGGCATTTCACACGTTGTCAAGATTGGTTCATAGAGTTCGCGCCTTTCTCTGATTCAATGGTCTTTGGAGGAGGCAAGGAGTATACCAATGTCAAAAAAGGAAACATTCATATTTCACTTTATGGGAGGGATTTGATCTTTCTCAATGTATACTTTGTCCCAGGTATGAATCTCAATCTACTATCGGCCAGTTAAATTATGCTTCATTCTCCCCAACTAGATGTCGTCTTCTATTCGCACAAGTGCAGTATTGTTGACAAAGAGTCTCAGACTACAGTTGCAATTGGTCTTGAGGATTAAGCACCATCTTACAACACTTTACACCCCACAGAAGAATGGTGTTGTTAGCGCAAGAATCCTAAATCATTGAGATGGCTCAATTGATGTTGGAGCATCAAAATGTTCCAAAGAAGTTTTGGGCTGAGGCAGTCTTTACAGTTGTTTATCTTCTGAATTAGTCTCCCACACAAGCCATCAACAAGATGACTCCAGAGGAATCTTGGTCCGAACAGAAGCCCAAAATTAGTCATCTAAAGGTTTTCGGCTCAAGAGCTTGTGTTTGGATTCTAGATGCCAAGCACACCAAACTAGATCCCAAGACTTAGAAATTGATCTTCACAGGGTACAGCGATACACATAACACTTATCGAGTGATTGATGTTGATACCAATCATCTCATATTCAATCGAGATGTGGTGTTTGATGAAGAACGAGGTCCATTTCAGCCTTCTTCTCCAGTTTTGAGACATGAGGATCAGCCTCCACAAGCTACAGATATGGATGTTTGTCCTCCATTCGGTTCACTTGATGGGAGAGATTTAGTTGGCATTTGTAATGACCCTTACTATAAAGGCCACTAAAAACCCCCAAATCTGAACTGAGACAATTCGTCAAACACTTGGCATGCACTGAATAGTTTTGTTTGCAATGATGTGTTTCAATGTGATTGTTGTTTTGGGCATCAAATGCAATTGAGATAACAATACCAATATTGAAATACAATGTGTAACAATGAATCTCAAGCAATCAAAACTCTCTAATTCTGATTACACTTTCCAGAATATATATGACTGTGTTATGTAATAATCAGATTATAATGCATTGATCTTTTACCATGCTATAACAATGTAAACTATGCCCTTGCTATGCATACCAATCCAATACAATGATATTTGGCAATGTCTGAGATTAATGGACTGATTGTATGATTGTTGCAACTACTGAAATATGGCAACAATTGAATGAACAGTCACACTAATATGGCAATATCAGATTACAATAACAATGTTGTATGAGACTAATCTCTGCATTCACATATGACTGATTACAATAACAAAATGATGCAAGAACAATACACCTTCAGACATGACTGTTACATATAACCTTTATGCATATTTTTTTGAACATTCAATACATCAACAAATAATTCATGGAGTGCACCTGGAAACCGCTCTGAATACCCTGATTTGCAATGCTGATGAAGTCCAATACCAAGCAGACTTGAACCGATCCCAAACTGCCCTTGAATCTCTATTGTGTGCTGTACAGTACAGAGCCGTACCAGGCCGTACATGTACGGCACCTGTAGAAAAATCAGGAAAGGGTTTTGACACCCCAAATTGCTATGAATGTCACCGCCAAGTATGTATTATTGCTCTCCCAAAAGCATAAAAATTATCCCCAAGTAGATTAGGAGATATGAGCAAAATTCTGATTCCAGGCCCTGATATGGAAAGTCTGAAAATGTGCCAAAATGATCTTCAACTATCACCAAAATGATTCACCAATGCAAGAGGTGAATTCAAACCCTTATTCCAACCAAAAACAAACCCTTACAACAAATTCTCAATGAAGTACCAATGAGATGGCTGAGTACCAACTCCAAACTTGCAACCCTTCAGTAGATATTTCACTACCTCAGTTATGCCAATCTAGGGGAGTGATCGTTCCCAAAGATCGAATAGTATTTGTAGACCAAAAGACTACAAATTGCTCCACAATGGAGAAGTAGAAGAAATCCCAAATCCAAGCATGTCCAAAATGAGAGGCCAAGCCCTCTATTTATTCACTTTTCTAAGAAGTTACTAAGAACTTCTAGAAACATCCATTATAAAATCCCATTATAATGCACTTTTATAATAAAAATAACTTTATAAAATAAAAAGTGCAACTCAACTTAAAATTATAACATGTGGGCCCCTCATAACACATAATAATAACAAATAGGCTCCAAATCATCTCTCCAAGCGCAAATAAGACCATCCAATCTCCAAATAATCACCAAGATGACTCTCTCACCAAAGCCATCTGCCTACGAGAGTCCATTATAGGCAAATCCACTGAAAAAATAACATGTCACTAAAAAGGGGACATGACAGTCCGCCCCTCCTGAAATTGCTTGTCCCCAAGCAATGGCTGAACAATAAACCAATCAATCCACCTGGATCCCAAATGAAGTCATGCTCTTCACTGCTGTCAATCAACGCAAGCTCCTGCAATGTCGTCTGAAATATAATCAAGAGGAACCCATAATCAAACTGACAAATACAGCTCAAACAAACTCCAAAATCACAACTGCCACAGTCCGGAACCCACGAGAAACAAACCCAAGTAGAGAGGACAACTCAAACTGCCAAAATAGTAAATACCATCAACACATTCCACTGGCCTACGCAGAGTGCACAATCCAACTCTGCAACAATGGTGAACACTCCCGAATGGAATCGTACCAAGTATGGAGAATCCACACATTGTACAACTCCTGCAGTCAACACAACTTTGCAGATCACCGACCACTGTCTCATAACCATAACTCCCATGTACCGCTGATGGCGAATAGTCATCACATGATGGATGGCAAGAACTAGAACCCAAACCAAATCTGACGGCCATCAACTCCTCAACACATGAATCAAATGCAAACTGATGAACATATCCTGCAATATAATGCTGATAAAAAGAACCAGCCTCAGCCAATAGCTCACCATGCACAGGTGATACAACCCACTGCGAAAGATCACCAGCTAAGTTAGGAGATGACATAGCCAAAGGAGTAGAATCAATAGCAACAACCGTTGAAGCATCACTCCCAAACTCCTGCTCTAAGTCATGTACTGTGAAGCTCACAGTGTAATGCCAATAAGATGCGCCAATCTCAGTCAGTGGCTCAAACTGCAATCCAGATGAAGCTAAATGCAACTGATCACTAACCAAGCCCGAACTAACCACTATCTTCGAAGACACCTCCAAAGGAGTAGTATCACTAATAGGAACCAAGTCAACTGCTGGCACACCAACATCACTCATGATCTCTGGTACAACATCACTAGTCTCCGTGCCATCAGTAGTAGAGACCACCACCATGTCAAACATATCACAATGCTTAGCTGCAACGCCCAACTCAACTGAACCTGCCTCCAGTGGAAACAAACCAAACATGCCAATGCTAGTATCAAGGATGGATGCATCCCCATCTCCACTGTCTCTGACAATCTCAACCATGGACATCCTCGGATCACCAGACACCACAACCTGTGACTGTACGGGATCTGGTAAAGACTGAAGTCGCTCTAACTCCATGGTCACCTCAGCCAAATGAAACTGTGACTCCTCGAAAGCCAACTGTGTACTCTCAAGAATCTCAGAAGTCACCTTGAGCTGCTGAGTAAGCTCACTCACTTCACCTTCCTTGACCAACAAGGCATCATATGTTGTACTGCCCCATTTCATAAGATGATCTCTGTCGGCTACCAACTGCATATAATTCTGTCTCAGAATCCGGATAGCCTCCCACAAAGAGTGGATCTCTATCAAGGAAAGGTAACTGCCTCCCTGCTCATCACTAGTAGGAGAACCCCATCCATAAACTGCTAACAACTGATGAGCAGCATCGAAATGCTCGCAAGCAGCAGAAATGTCACGCTCACTAACTCTCAGCTGACTAACCACATGATAATGCTGGCCAGACTGTCTCCTACCATCCTCTGACACATCGTCCAAAGGAGTACCCTCAAAACCACTGATCTCTGGAGTACTACCATCCACACTCTGCGAATCAACTCCAAGGCTCATATCAACATACGGAGTATCAAAAACTGTAGCATCGCTGTCCAACTCTATCGTACCAAAAGAATCCGCCGAGGAAACCAAGTCCTCAAAAATAACCACTGCATCCTCCTGGATGTCATCAATGTTAATACGATCTTGGGACTCATATGTAAACGCTAACACCTCAAATGTGCCTGAATCATCACAAACCCACTGCACCCTGAGTGGTCGACTGGAAATGCACACAACTCCCAACACCGGTGTATAAAAACTAATACTAGCATCTGGCAAGCTGCTATGAATGAGAACAACACCGTGTAATCTGCTAATCAAATCCATGATACCACTCAAGCAATCACTGCTACCAATAAGTGATAAGGATCTCCAGTCAACATAATCCCAAAGGCCAATATGACAATCTCGGGTCCATATCCGTAAACTAGGATCAGCTGGTAACTCAAGCAAACTCCTCACCTGAGTAATAGGACTAATACCAACTAACTCCACATACCTGTCTGATACTGTCCTTGAATCTTGGATGTGAAAGCAAGATGAGCTCACAACAACATCAACCACATGTGATCCGCCTGTCGCAGAAAGCTGAGTATCAAGTGTGCAAGATGAAGCTGAACTCAACTCCACGCCATACCCATCCACATGTCTCTCCGCTGCACGACTCTGATCAACTGTACTATCCTCAACCACTGTAACATCATCAGGATCAACCATACTGCAATCATCATCAGTGTCAATCACACAATCCGATGTGCCTGTGATATCTCCCTATATCAAATCAACATGTCTCTCAGAGTCTCGTGATGCCAAAGGAATACCAACCAAAGAAACTCGAGTATCCTCAAGCTCTCGAGAAAGCCTGTCAATCTCCTCCTCCTTCCTCCTCAAGGCATCTGAATAGACTCCGGCAAGGTTAAGAAGATGGTCACGATCTGAAAGAAGATGTGAATAACTCTTCTTCATCGATCCCATTCCTTCCCTGATCGCCTGCAAGTCAGCACAAGAAGACTCCGCCTGAACTCCCTTATGTCTACCTTGTAACTGAAACAACCGGATGTGATCCTCTATCATATCCCGCATCCTGTCATGATGAGATAATGAAGTCACAATATTGTCTTCATTCACCTTCAACTGGCTGGACAAGTCATGCGAGCTACTACCAGCCTCACCCTCATGTGACAAAGCATCCAACTGTGCTTGGTACTCTTTCTCAGCAAAGTCATGTATGCTCAATGTCTGCTCATCTCTACTAGGTATCTCACCATCGTGCACAACAACATCCTCATAATCATCATCTAAATCCACTACGTTGTAGTCACTACTTGCCGTAACCAAACCATCTGGAGTACTCGTGATATCACCCTCGTGTGAAATAGTTGTTATCTCATGATGTTGCAAAGGAACCTCACTGCTGTCATAAAAATCAAAACTGTTATTAGTGCTGATAACAACTGCTGGGATGTTGTGAATATCATTTTTGGGCTCCCCCATATTGTTATTATGTTGTAAAATTTCCTTATCATCATGTAGCTGCTCCAATGTGACTAGTTTGTCTTCAACCATCACTTGCTCCTCTTCAATCTTGATGCCATGAAATGTATTTTTTGTTCTATTTTGAAAGGTCTGATTTGAAAAATCAAACTCATCATGACATGAATCCGTATCACATAATGCACCCTTAGAACTCAATTCTAGAGTCCCTTCATGTGACAACTCAATAGGATCACTTTGCACATGTGAAAACACTGTTATCTCCTGCTCATGCAAAGTTTTGTCACTGCTGTCATGAAAATCAGAATTATCCTCTATAGTAGAAGCTTCTTGAAAAACCCCTTGCAAGGTTGAGGTAGATGAAACATTCCCCAAAGCTGTCCTAGTGTCTTCTTGAATCAAATCAGTATGTCTATGAAATTCATCATATAGACTTTTGGATACTTCATCTGTATATAACCCAAACCTCTTGTTTTGTGATGAAGTTCGCCTTGAAATGGAATTTTCATACTGCTGCAAGTGATAGGCTAATCTTTGTTGTGAAAGCATAAGTTGTTGCCGGAGATTATAACAAAAGCTATCAAAACTTGGCTCCTCACATTTCTTTAATTTCCTGTTTTTGTTATAATCCATCCGCTGCTCCATATATTGCTCCAAGTCTATAAGATCTTTGGTCTTATTTGGAAGTGACCTATACTCCTCATAAGCAATCATTACCTCATCAGCGAATTTAGAAGCCATAACTTTGAATTTTTTTTAATTTATTTATTTTCCCTCAGGCTGGCAGGATCAAGGCTCTGATACCACTGTAATGACCCTTACTAATAGGATCACTAAAACAGTGATATGGTATTATAGAATTTCGTCAAACACTTGTCATGCACTGAATAGTTTTGTTTGCAATGATGTGTTTCAATGTGATTGTTGTTTTGGGCATCAAATGCAATTGAGATAACAATACCAATATTGAAATACAATGTGTAACAATGAATCTCAAGCAATCAAAACTCTCTAATTCTGATTACACTTTCCAGAATATATATGACTCTGTTATATAATAATCAGATTATAATGCATTGATCCTTTACCATGCTATAACGATGTAAACTATGCCCTTGCTATGCATACCAATCCAATACAATGATATTTGGCAATGTCTGAGATTAATGGACTGATTGTATGACTGTTGCAACTACTGAAATATGGCAACAATTGAATGAACAGTCACACTAATATGGCAATATCAGATTACAATAACAATGTTGTATGAGACTAATCTCTGCATTCACATATGACTGATTACAATAACAAAATGATGCAAGAACAATACACCTTCAGACATGACTGTTACATATAACCCTTATGCATATTTTTTTGAACATTCAATACATCAACAAATAATTCATGGAGTGCACCTGGAAACCGCTCTGAATACCCTGATTTGCAATGCTGATGAAGTCCAATACCAAGCAGACTTGAACCGATCCCAAACTGCCCTTGAATCTCTATTGTGTGCTGTACAGTACAGAGTCGTACCAAGCCGTACATGTACGGCCCCTGTAGAAAAATCAGGAAAGGGTTTTGACACCCCAAATTGCTATGAATGTCACCGCCAAGTATGTATTATTGCTCTCCCAAAAGCATAAAAATTATCCCCAAGTAGATTAGGAGATATGAGCAAAATTCTGATCCCAGGCCCTGATATGGAAAGTCTGAAAATGTGCCAAAATGATCTTCAACTATCACCAAAATGATTCACCAATGCAAGAGGTGAATTCAAACCCTTATTCCAACCAAAAACAAACCCTTACAACAAATTCTCAATGAAGTACCAATGAGATGGCTGAGTACCAACTCCAAACTTGCAACCCTTCAGTAGATATTTCACTACCTCGGTTATGCCAATCTAGGGGAGTGATCGTTCCCAAAGATCGAATAGTATTTGTAGACCAAAAGACTACAAATTGCTTCACAATGGAGAAGTAGAAGAAATCCCAAATCCAAGCATGTCCAAAATGAGAGGCCAAGCCCTCTATTTATTCACTTTTCTAAGAAGTTACTAAGAACTTCTAGAAACATCCATTATAAATTCCCATTATAATGCACTTTTATAATAAAAATAACTTTATAAAATAAAAAGTGCAACTCAACTTAAAATTATAACATGTGGGCCCCGCATAACACATAATAATAACAAATAGGCTCCAAATCATTTCTCCAAGAGCAAATAAGACCATCCAATCTCCAAATAATCACCAAGATGACTCTCTCACCAAAGCCATCTGCCTACGAGAGTCCATGATAGGCAAATCCACTGAAAAAATAACATGTCACTAAAAAGGGGACATGACAGCATTGTGCCACCTACCCCTCCGCAAGACATTCAGGCTCCACATCTAGGAATTCCACATCATGACGTTCCTCCTACAGTGGATGTTGGTTCTTCTACTCTCTAGTCTAAGTGGTGGACCAAGACCATTAGTGATCTTTATGACGATGAGCTTGTTGAGAGTAGATATGCAAGGAAAAAGAGCAAGCAATGTGCCACAGTCAATTTTGCTCGTATGGCCAATATTCACAAAATATTTGAGCCCTAGACATATCCAAAGCTAAGGGCATACTTGAGTGGGAACAAGCTATGGCAATTGAACATTAGAGTCTCATGAAAAACAACACTTGGGTGTTGTCAAATTTTCCACCGAGGAAGAAGCCCGTAGGCTGCAAATGGGTCTGTAAGATCAAGTATAAGGCTAATGCCACACTTGATAAATACAAGGCACGATTAGTAGCTAAAGGGTTTTCGCAAAAGGAGGGCATTGACTATGAGACCTTTGCTCCCACCACCAAAATGAGTACCATTCATCTTGTCCTTGCCCTTTCAACTCAATTTGGATGGTGAATCCATCAGAGGGATGTTAAGAGTTCTTTCCTAAATGGTGATTTGCAAAAAGAGGTCTACACGACACAACCTCTGAGTTTTTAGGTTGTAAATTGTAATGTTCCCGACCACGCTCATAGGAAAACCTATACGTAACCTCTAGATTGTACAAAGGAATAAATGGGAACAGGGAAAAGCATATGGAAAAAGGCCGTACAAAGTGGCTACAGACCGTATGGTGTAAGTGGAGGAGGTCGTACAGACTCACGGAGTTGTTGGGGATGTATGGATGTGCTGGGTGTGAGGGTCATACGGGAGGCAAAGGTGGCCGTACGGTAAAGGTGAAGGCCGTACGGTGCAGTAGGGAGTGTGGTCGTACAGTACAACCGAGAGTGGCCGTACGGTGCAGCAAGGGATGGAGGTTGCAGTACGGAAGGAAGTGTGTTGCAGTACGGAAGGAAGTGTGTTGCAGTACGGAAGGAAGTGTGTTGCAGTGCGGAAGGAAGTGAGTTGTAGTACGGAAGGAAGTGTGCTGCAGTGCGGAAGTGAGGTGTAGTACAGAAGGAAGTGTGTTGAAGTACGGAAGGAAGTGTGTTGCAGTACGCTGGAAGGAAGTGTGTTGCAGTACGTTGGAAGTTGGGGTGCCATACGGATGGAAGCTGGGGTGCCGTACGCTAGAAGCTGGGCTGTCATACGGATGGAAGCTGGGGTGCCGTAAGCTAGAAGCTGGGGTGCCATACGGATGGAAGTTGGGGTGTCGTACGTTGGAAGATAGGATGTCGTACAGATGGAAGCTAGGGTGTCGTACTATAAAGAACCCAACTGGCTCTCAGCTGGAAACTTACTCTTTTCTCAATTTTATTTGTAATTTAACAGAGATCAAAAATATTTATAACTTATTTGCAAAATTTCAATTAAAAATCAGAGATAATATTTCACTGAATTTCTCAACATAAGCATTATGAACAATAGAAGTTTATATCAACTTCATTGCTTATTTAAATTGGAACTCAACCAGCTTGTCATTAACAATAAACAATTCAGAATATGGCACCTTGACAAAACATGCATGCTGGGAATGAAATGTAGCCACATGAAGAATTGGCACCAAGCATTAAACTCCTCCCCTTTTTGCAATGACATCTTCGAAAACTAACCAAGTGTAACTCCAACCAATTCACAAAAGCAGCAACCTGTTTCAGCCCTCAAACTTGCAATCATTAATCAATAGTGTACGGCCCTGCCATGACCATACGGCAGCCTGCATAAAATCTGTAGGCCCTTCCAGAATTCCGTACGGCAGCCTTAAAGATGCTTGTCAATAACTCCCAGCATCTTCCATAATTGCTAAACAATAACCCCCAACAATGCTATCAAATTTCTGAAGAGTTCTCTCCAAACTATGAAGACCAAACCCACAAACAGCTTCTCAATAACAGTAAACACAGTAAAGAAGTTAATTCAATTTGCTCTACCTCAGCAGCAAATTGAACTTCCAAAATCAGAATTGTATTCTCAGAATTCAGTTTGCAAAATTCATCATCACTCAGTGATGATTCAAATTGCCAAGAGAGGAATCAGTCCTCAAACCCTAGCCATTTCTTATAGCCAAGAACTTCATAAAATTTTCATCAAATGAAAAATGGATATCTTAGAATGAGCTCTCAAGTCCCTTTTTATTCTTTCTTGTGAGAGCTCAAACACCATTCTTACCAATGTGGGATAAAAAGATATACTTTTCCTTTTAATAATTCATTTACTCCAATACTTTAAATTAATACCTTGGCTTAGGCTTCTATGAATTAATTAAATAAATGGCCCCTTCCCATGATGACTCAACCCTCAACTTCAGTGAAATTATAAAGTTAAATTATAACTTTATAATAAGCCATTTAATGATTTAATAAT
Source organism: Chamaecyparis obtusa (assembly GCA_027943335.1). Lineage (NCBI taxonomy): Eukaryota > Viridiplantae > Streptophyta > Pinopsida > Cupressales > Cupressaceae > Chamaecyparis > Chamaecyparis obtusa. The sequence goes on along the minus strand of BSBK01004571.1, from coordinate 264,980 downwards.
AATTTGGCCACCAAAATAATAATAACTCCCAAAATACTTATCCTTTTAATATGCCGTCTGAAACAAGAGTCACACCTATTATTTCCCCATGTGACCAAATGCACTTTCCAAAAATAGAAAGGGTCCTTCTCAAACAACATCAGACTTACTATAAATAGTAAACATGGCAAAACTATAGCAAATGAAGTCCGAATGACACCAAACCAAAGCATACTGAATCCTGAAGTAGATGCCCACTGAAAGAGACCCTCTGTCCATCCTCATTAGCCTATGAGGGTCACATGATAGGCTAATCCCAGGAGCCTGAAAAACGGGGACATTACACGTACGGATGGAAGTTGGGGTGTCGTGTGGATGGAAGTTGGGGTGTCGTACGGATGGAAGCTGGGGTGTCGTACCGATGGAAGTTGGGGTGTCGTAAGCTGGAAGCTGGGGTGCCGTACGGATGGAAGATGGAAGTACACCGAAGAATAAGTGCGGTACGGATTGATGTTGGAAGTATGCCGCCAAGGGATGAGTCGTTCCAATCTTTAATGCCACCACACTAATCAATCCTAAACACTTGCAAGATGAAATATGAATAATAGATATCGCTTCAGATTTGCCAAATCCGGAACCAAAAAAACAAGCAAAATAGGATGAGGGTTGAATCCCACGGAAACTACGAAATACCAAATAGGGAGGATATTTCACCTCCGAAATGGCAGACAACAGAATACAACAGGAATTCGCAAATACAAATAAAATATCAAATCTCAACATATAAAATCCAACCTACGCGCCGAGCATAAATACCCATCAGGAAAACTCCTGAGAGTGCACAAAAGAGTTGACGGCGACAACTACACCTACGCCAACAAAAGAAAATGGGCCCGAGATAAACTAAATCAATCGGGACCCAAATGCAATAATTTTATTAAAAATGGGAACATTACAAATCCTCGCCGCCCAAAGATTGCTTGCCCTCAAGCAATTCATCATCAATACTCCAGGATTCCAAACTAAGCGCAGACATTGATAACTGTATCCACTGGAACCCTCAAGCCGCAACATGACGATGTGCTTGGAAGGAAGCGAGAAAAGTAACTCTCCATCAAGCTTCCGCTGCTCCACTCTGATATAATTGTTGCCATGTCTAGAGTCACCAGGATCTCAATGAAACCAAACATCAAACTCATCGATGCTCAAATCCCAAGCCAAGCGCAGACGTTGGTAGTAATATCCGTTGAAAACTCTATGCTGCTTTTGGACCATATGCACATAGCTGGATTTAGTTGGGACTAGTAAACCATCATCAAGCTTTAACTACGTCATTCTATTATAAATATTGTCATGCCCTTCACCAGGATCCCAACAACACCAACCCATGAAATCTTTCACACCCTCATGCTCAACAATCTCTTCCAGTATGGGCACAGACACGAACACTAACGCCGATAACACTGTAATGTTCTGAGGGCGATCTCTGTGTGGAGGTAAATTTGTTAGATGTTCGAAAGGCAATCTTAGCGCGAAGGGAATCTCGATCTGAAGGCAATCTTAGCCCGAAGGGGATCTCGACCCGAAGGCAATCTCGGCCGGAGGGGGATCTTGACCCGAAGACAATCTCGGCCCGCGGGGAATCTCGAGCTAAAGGAAAACTCGATCCAAAGGGAATCTCGATCTGAAGGAAAACTCGGCGGTGAACAAAGAAGCCTCGGCAAAAGACAAGGCCTCGTCGGCGAACAAAGCCTTGGCGACAGACACAGCCTCAACGGCAAACAGAGCTTCAACAATGGACACAATCTCGGCGACGGACAACCTCGGTGACAGTCAGAGCCTTGACGACAGACACAATCTCCGCAGCAAATAGAGCCTTGGTGATGTACACAGTCTCGGCAACGTACACAGCCTCGGTGACGGACACAGTCTCAGCGGTGGTCTTGGCGACGAACACAACCTCAGTGATGGACTCAGCCTCGGCGGTAGACAGAGCCTCATGTAAAGCATCACCTTTATCGTCGTCATCAACTTTCTCCCTCTTGTGCAAATGAGATATTAGTTTTTCTTCACAATGCTTGAATAAATTACTAACCAATCTACATGCTACCATAGACGGAACACATTCTAGATTACAAATAGCCCACAACATAGATATGATAGGTGGGGATATTTCATCCATCTCTTCAATGCACAAAATCATAAGGCTCTCCATAGCAACCGAAACCTTACTATCATGACATTCCTTGATTGTGACCAAGACGCGATGAAACATATCATGGATCAAGTCTTGCAACTCCAGATCTAAGAGGAGGTTACTTACTTTGACATTTGCACAATTCTCCAATATAGTAATTCTCCTGCCAAAAGGGTCACCACTGAAGTCATCGTGACTTTGGACGCTGTCAACAATCAAATGCAATATCTCTATCATGGTGTTGTCATCATACGGTTCTCTAGGAGCCCAGATTCTCAAGATCTCACTAAGACATGCTATAGCTGCCAACTTTATTTCCTTGTCATGGTGTCTCAAAAGCCTGGGTTGACTTGGGGCATCCTTAATTGGAGAAAGGATCCTCTGTATAAATCTTGAAGGTGATTGGTCAACCTTACACAAACATACTTCAAATATATCTAATGGAAGATCAATACCCTCGCTGAGCTCTTTGCTAATCCTTTGTAGTACCTTCAACCACCACTATCCATCACTGTTGGGCACCATAGTGTGATCCAAATCCCAAAATCTCTCAATCATCCCAACAGGCTAGCAAGATCACCAGCTCTGATACCACTGTAATGTTCCTGACCACGCTCACATGAAAACCTATACGTAACCTCTAGATCGTATAGAGGAAGACGTGGGAACAGGAAAAAGCGTATGGAGGAAGGTCGTACGAAGTGGCTACAGACTCTACGGTGTAAGTGGAGAAGGCCGTACAGACTCACAGAGTTGTTGGGGATGTACGGATGTGCTAGGTGTGAGGGCCGTACGGGAGGCAGAGGTGGCCGTACGGTAAAGGTGAAGGCCATATAGTGCAACAGGGAGTCTAGTCGTACGGTACAACCAAGAGTGGCCGCACGGTGCAGCAAGGGATGGAGGTTGCAGTACGGAAGGAAGTGGGTTGCAGTACGGAAGGAAGTGTGTTGCAGTACGCTGGAAGGAAGTGTGTTGGAGTACGGAAGGAAGTGTGTTGAAGTATGGAAGGTAAGTGTGTTGCAGTATGCTGGAAGCTGGGGTGTCGTACGGATGGAAGTTGGGGTGTCGTACGCTGGAAGCTAGGGTGTCGTACGGATGGAAGCTGGGGTGCCGTACGTTAGAAACTGCGGTGTCGTACGGATGGAAGTTGGGGTCTTGTATGTTGGAAGCTAGGGTATTGTATGGATGGAAGCTGGAGTGTCATACTGATGGAAGTTGGGGTGTCGTACTGATGGAAGCTGGGGTGCCGTACGGATGGAAGTTGGGAGTACGCCAGAGAATGAGAGTGGTACGGATTGATGTTGGAAGTACGACACCAAGGGATGAGAGTCGTTGCAATCTTTAATGCCACCACACAAATCAATCTTAAACACTTGCAAGATGAAATATGAATAATATGTTGTTACCTTACCGGTTACTGAGAGGGGGGGTGAATCAGAAAATACTAAATCTTATTGTTTAAAACTTGTACAACAGATTCTTGAATGCAAAGTAGAACATCAACAGTCATTCACAAGCCTAAACTGAATCACACAGATCTACACAAATATTTGTACGTGGAAACTCTCGGTTAGAGAAAAAAAACCACGGTGAGACAAAGCTCACAACTTCACTAGTTCTAAATGAAGGTGCCCTGTTAGGAGTATACAAAGCACTGGCTAAGGTGCTACCCGGTTAAGGGATTTTTACAAAAGATCGTTTAGGATCTAAGCCCTATTAGGAGCTGCCTGGTTACAGGACTTTGAACATCAACAAGATGTTACCTTGTTAAGGGATTTTTACAATGAACCGATTAGGTTCACCCTTTTAAAGGGATTTGAAAATGATGTAAAACTTTTACAAAAATAGTGATCTATGATGACACTGATTGTTTGATTAGATCATATCTATAGATTTCTTCCCCCGTTTGCCTAGCTGTTGATCTTCTTTCCTTCCTTCACCTTTGTGCCTGTAGCACTTCTCAGAAGATATCTATCCTCTGCTCTCTGCAATTTTCACTTCTCAACAACAGCACCATACTTTGTGTCCTATATCTTATATTTATACAAGAGTGATCCTCTTGACTCGTAGAACCGCCGGGGAATAAACTTGACCATAAATTATGCAACGCAAGAAAGTTGTGTGTTGTGATCTAGAGTTTATCTTGAGATCATCCGTAGAACTTAAAGCTAACTTCCTCTTTGAAAAGTTAACTTCGCATCAGAGTAATGGATGTCTCGCATAATCAGGCTCTTTAACTCAAACTGTAACTCAAAGACTGGACCGGATTTTTCTATCAATTAGGTCGGTATTGGTTTGTCATCTATCAATTAGATTGGTACAGGTTTGTCGTTTAGATGCTGATCAAGACCGATACTGAGTACTTGCTTCAGTCTACCGGTGTATCTAACTACTTGGTTGACTGGTGCATATACTATGTGCTTTATCTACCGGTGTCATCTAGGTAATGCGAGCGACCGGTGATCTTTGACCGGTGTGAATGGTTTTGATGAGATACACTAATGACAACTTATATTGCTAACAATCTTCCCCTTTGTCATTGGTGGCAAAACCATACACAAAAAAAGAAAAAAAAACATTCGCACTTACTTCCCCTGCCTGAGGGCTCCGGTGGCTATGATGTTCCTCTCTTCCGGTGGCTATTCTGCTTCGTTCCTCTCTTTCTTTGTTCCTGTTTTGCTCTTCTTCTTCCTTCTGTCTTACTTCCCCTTTTTGCCTCCAAAGGACAAAGGATTATGGCTTCGTTCACATTTGAAGCTGTGTGAAAATATCCTTATAGATATTCTTGGCTGAATGCAGAAATGGTGCCCATTGATTGGTTACATGTTCGATGTTGTGTTGGGCAGCCTTGAGAGAAACAATAATGTTCTCCATATCATCGACAGTTTTCCAGTCCGGTTCATTGATCAAAACATTAGTTGAAGTAGCTGTCTGGTGCATGATATCAAGAGTTGGGGCTAAAAACATCTGGAATCCAACTATGTCTTGAATTCTTTTGTTCTTTTCTTCTGCAATCTTTCTGAGGACTAGAGTAAGACTAGTCATTTCTCTGCTGAAAGCTATAGCCGTTTTGGTCTTGATGTCAAACTGGTTGGACAAAGCTTTTATGTCTTCTGAAGTCTTTGTAGCTTTGTCAGTTAAGTCAATCATGAAAATTTCAAAATTTGAAGTTCTACTTAACAAATTTTCTGCAAGTTGTATCTACTGTTGAAGAACTTTTAGATTATTTAGCAGAATAGCTTTAATATTTGCAGCTTGCTTGTGAAGAAGCTCCACTCTTTTTTGTGCATAATGATCAATGGCCACTGTTTCTGGATCAATCAGATCCTCACCGATGCTTGCAGTTAGCACTTCCAACTAGTCGATGACCGGTTCATCTTCATCGATATCAGCATCCAGCACAAAGTGGTACAGAATATCTTTTACTTTATTCAGAACCATATCCTATTTCCTTTCAATGAGCTCTTTCAGCTGTCTTGTTGACATTTTGCTGATGTCAACTATTGTATCGGTTGCTTTGCTCCTTTTTGCTTTAGATTCTCCTAAGGTTGTGATCTTTCTTTTAGAGGAGCTGGCGAGAATTTCTAGATCCTTCTCTCTACTATGTTCTTGTGCCTTCAGGTCTTGCTCATGTTCTTTTTCATCCTGTTGGTCTGTCTTGTTTCCCTCTTCTGATTGCTAAATGTGAATCTCAGGTATAGCATCTTCTACTTGATGTGAGGGCTCTTGTGACTGCAATTGTTTTTCAGCTATATGAAGATCATTTGTAGGGATCCCTTCGCCTCTTTGATCTGATCCGTCAGTAGGAAGATTGACAGAAGTCTGTCCCAATGTAACCGGTTCACTAGAAGTGAACTTTTCTGTGATGATTGACAGAAGTCTGTCCCAATGTAACCGATTCACTAGAAGTGAACTTTTCTGTGATGACTTCCTGCTCATCAGATATCGGAGTCTGAGTAGCAATAAACTGAACAGGTGGATCCAAAGTTGTGTAGGTGTGATCCAGAGGACCTGTTTCTTCAAGGGAACTAAAATCATACTGCTCCCAGAAATCCAAGGTCTCTTTAAAGACTTCATTCTCATAACCATTGAGAATCTTGGCGACTCTGTAATTTGTGTCTAGATTCATAGATGCAGCGCCTACAAGAAGTGAGACACTTTTATTGCTCAAGCCAGGTCTAGCTTTCTTTAGTGGTTCTTTATTGATTTGAGAATTTCTCTCCAAACCGGTTCTCCATTTTTCCTGAAGCTTGCCATTCAATTCAAGAGGAAACTTGCCTCTATAATCTCTGGGTGTTTTCATGAAGTCTAGAAGACTTTCAACAAGAACTTTTTCAATTGCCTGTTTGTCTTCCTCAGCCAACACGCTATACCATTTGGCCGCATTATCTATTTCTCCAAAATTGGTAATTTCAGCTATAATGTCATTAACAGTCATGGTGTGAGCCTTACCTTTTTCTAGAGATACAAGAAGGGTAGGATTTGTCAGTTCACTGGTAATGTCAACGATGATCGGTTTCTCTACTCTTAGTACTCCTTTACCCTTTCCGATGTCACGAACCGATGGAGTTGTTGCCTTTTGCCGTGCTTCTTCGGCTTGTTGCTGTGTCTGAAGAAGGTTGCTCCAAATGGCTACTCCGTCAGCATGGACTTTCTCGGTTTCACCAATCAGCAAGAGGTTTGTTCTTTTCTTTATCAGGAAATTTTGCTGGTGTAGTTCAGCTTGTTGACCCGCTTCTTCTAGAGTGAGGTGATTTTGTACTTCTAGCAGAGCTTGAATCCATAGCTCTTTTTCCTTTTCCATAGAGGCATTCCACCTGCTTTGAAGAATATTCGACAAATCCTTGGGCAGTACTTTCTAAAGTTTTGTAGGGCTTAGATTGAACTTATGCATGCATTCAACAATAGTGTCTTCAATTTTCCTTCAGTCCTCATCGTTTGCCAAAGTATATCTTCTATTAACATTACCCATTCCTCCGATTTCTTTCTATCCTGTTATGAATTCATCTATTGTTGGTTTACCTTTTCTTGGTGGATCCACCTTTACTTGCTTACCGGTCCTCTTCTTTCTTCCGCTGAGCGGAACTGTATCCTCCGGATCGATTTCTTCTGCTTCTTGCCCCTGTGCGCTTGGCTCCTGTTGAGCTTCTCTTTAGTGCTATTTCCGATTTCTTCTTTGGCGTGGGCGATCTTTTGACATAGACATTTTTGATCGGCACTTGCTTTAAATTCTTCTCTATCTCCTCATAGGTTCCAAACCGTTGAGCACCGAGATCCAAGTGTGCTTTTTCCAGGGCCTCTACATACACCGTTGCGAACTTTGTTGTGATTTCGTATCCAAACTCCGGTGCGTACTCGTTTCTTGGTTCTACTACTTGAATGATGCAGGCATCAGTAGACACCAGAAAACATACCTCCTTTTTGTATTTTTCAACAATAGTTGATGGGATTCTTTCTCTGGTATGCATTTTTAGTTGGAATGCATTGAAGTGATTAGCCATTTCCTTATCAAACTGATCTCCTAGTTCGTTGGCCATATCTCGGATTTGTGTCATCACCGGTCGATCTGCTGTCCATGTTACTTTTCCTTTCCCAGGAAAGAAATTAGAATAGTAGAAGTAAAGGCAAACTAAGAGTGTTCCAAATTTCAGTGATTTCTTCTTGACGATGCCCAGCTTCTTCATGTTTTCAAAGATTTGTCCTCTTAGCATTTCGCACAAATCATATTGTGCGTTGTTGTGAACAATCCTATAGGCTACATATATGCCTCCACCTGGTATGTTGTTAAGGTTACTCGATTGATATACCTTGTAACCAATTACTACTGATGCGAACTGAACAACTGGATCCTCAATGTCAGTCACGGTCATCAGTCGCTTCTCGGATTTTGATTTCGTCAGGTTAGCCACCACAGCATTAGATATGGTTCTTAGTGTAAGTGCCTCTCCCTGATTGCAGAACCCAGTTACCCTATGAATATCATCTTTAGTGATAGAAGTGTAGATTCCCCTCATAAGACAAAATCCTGGATCATGCACCTGACTGACTACCATTCAAATCCATTCAGCTTTGAAGATAACTGGATACGAAGCTCCATTTATGATTCCAGACGATACTAGCTTTTCGTAACCACTGGGACGATTATTGCCTAAGCACAGCGAGCGAAACTCACTTTGTATGTACGATTCTCCTAGCTCTTCTTGCTTGGCATGAATAAACGCAGTTACATCTTCAGTCAGGAGCACTCCTTTGGGTATCGAGGAGAGCGCACCAGCCATGTCGATCTCCCTATCTTGATTAGGCGAGATGCCGAAAGGACTACGATCCGCTTGTTTTGCAAGAACAAGCTTTGCTTCGCATGATGAGGATGCCATTGCTCTCACTTGGTTGCTGGAGATGATTAGATCGGTTTGACAAGTGATCTCACTTAATGATCGAATGCAAGAATATTGCTCGAGCAGAATTTAGATAACAATAATCGCAATGTAAAAGACAATGAGTTATCCTTCTCTTTTTATATAGGATTAGGGCATAACGGTAATTACCGAACGGTAACTATTTGTTAAACGGCTATGGTAATAAATGCTTTACCTAACCTTTCTTGACGCTTTTGCAAACCGATAGTTTGGCTTTTTGATTAGGCATGTCCCGGTTGATCACCTTATGTCTTTCCGGTCTGACTTGTAGTCTGAGTGAGAAGGGACTCACCAATTCTACCAAGAACGATAGTTGCACTACCGGTTCCCTCTAGGCCTTGAAGACTCAGTTAGCAGAAGAAATATCACCATCTTGTGATGATGATTTTGCCTCTATTGCCTCCTCGGCAGAGTTCTTTGATTCCTTGACAAACCAAATTTTCTTTACTACTTTCTTGGTTTCTTTGTCTTTGTTGTTCCTTTTATCAGAACTCAAGATCTTCACCACCGGTCCGTCCAATCCTTTATTTTTGTTCTTGATCTGGTTCCAGTAGTCCTTGACACGGTGTCCGACTTTGTTGCAGTAATGACAAACTATACCAATTGTTTTCCATGGATTCGTCCCTCTCGGATTAGGTGGTTCGCTCCATGATTCTCTGTTGCAATGCATCCCTTTGTTTGGATGATTGGCTGTATTCCGGTTTCTACTTTTCTTTGAGAATACCGGTCTGGGTGATCTGAATGCCATAGTCTTTGATTTGCATTCTTCAGCCTTCTGTCCGAATTTGTTGCAAGCATAACAATATCCCTTGAAGCTTCCCCTACTTCCGCTAGACACGGATATGGGACTGGACCAGCACTCATTGGTCTTGTGGCCCTTTTTGAATAGTTTTTACAGTGACTATTGTTGGTTCTTACCGGTGCATTTCTACATTCATCAGTGTCATGACTTGGTCTCCCATTGAGCTTGCAAGAGGTGTAAAAGTTTTTTCTACCTCTTTGTGCTAGTGTCTTCCTTTTGTTGACTCCATCGGTGAATCCGAGACCGGTGTGATCGTTGAGCATTGAGTTGCTCATCGAGCTTGACCGAGCTTTCATTGTATCTTTTCAGCATTTCATTTCTTCTTTCAAGGACTTTCATTTGTTCCTTGAGTTGATATATCTCGATTGCCAACTTCTTGCATGCTTCATCTCTAACCTGCCATGCTTTATGCATATTAGCATTTTCCTGGGTGGCAATCAATAAGTCCTCTTGGAGTTGGATAAATGAGGAGTTCATTGGCTCTTGCAGCTTCCTCTGCCCGGCTCATTGCTTTTTCAGAGGCTGTTGATGTCTTGACTGTTGTGTCCCTTTCGCTTTCAGTTTTTCGTTTCTACTCAATCAGTTCAGTCATTCTTAGAGCTTTTAACTTTTGATCCTTGAGATCAGCGATCTGACCAGTTAGGATCCGATTCTTTTCCGTAAGCTCGGACACTGCTTCCTCGACCTCATCAGACCCACTCTGCCCAGAGAGCTCATCGATGGTTTCATTGCTCTCATTTAATTGCAAAGCCAGCTCCTTTCTCTTTGCGAGTGACTTCCTCAGTCTACTTTCTAGCGAGGCAATAATGTCATTGGGTTCTTCTAGCTGTTTCTGGTACCGGTAACCCTCCATGATCTTTTTCTCAAGTTGTTAAACTTTTATTGTATAGAGAACTTGGCTCTGATACCAATTGTTGTTACCTAACCGGTCACTGAGAAGGGGGGGGGGGGTGAATCAAAAAATACTAAATCTTATTGTTTAAAACTTGTACAATAGATTCTTGAATGCAAAGTAGAACATCAACAGTCATTCACAAGCCTAAACTGAATCACACAGATCTACACAAATATTTGTACGTGGAAACTCTCGGCTAAAGAGAAAAAACCACGGTGAGACAAAGCTCACAACTTCACTAGTTCTAAATGAACGTGCCCTGTTAGGAGCATACAAAGCACTGGCTAAGGTGTTACCCGGTTAAGGGATTTTTACAAAAGATTGTTTAGGATCTAAGCTCTATTAGGAGCTGCCTGGTTACAGGACTTTGAACATCAACAAGATGTTACCTTGTTAAGGGATTTTTACAATGAACCGATTAGGTTCACCCTTTTAAAGGGATTTGAATATGATGTAATACTTTTACAAAAATAGTGATCTATGATGACACTGATTGTCTAATTAGATCATATCTATAGATTTCTTCCCCCGTTTGCCTGGTTGTTGATCTTCTTTCCTTCCTTCACCTTTGTGCCTGTAGCACTTCTCAGAAGATATCTATCCTCTGCTCTCTGCAATTTTCACTTCTCAACAACAGCACCATACTTTGTGTCCTATGTCTTATATTTATACAAGAGTGATCCTCTTGACTCATAGAACTGCCGGGGAATAAACTTGACCATAAATTATGCAACGCAAGAAAGCTGTGCGTTGTGATCTAGAGTTTATCTTGAGATCATCCGTAGAACTTAAAGCTAACTTCCTCTTTGAAAAGTTAACTTCGCATCAGAGTAATGGATGTCTCGCATAATCAGGCTCTTTAACTCAAACTGTAACTCAAAGACTGGACCGGATTTTTCTATCAGTTAGGTCGGTACCAGTTTGTCGTCTAGCAGTTAGATTGGTACAGGTTTTTCATTTAGATGCTGATCAAGACCGATACTGAGTACTTACTTCAGTCTACCGGTGTATCTAACTACTTGGTTGACCGGTGCATATACTATGTGCTTTATCTACCGGTGTCATCTAGGTAATGCGAGCGACCGATGATCTTTGACTGGTGTTGAGATACACTAATGACAACTTATATTGCTAACATAATAGATATCGCTTCAGATTTGCAAAATCCGGAACCAGAAAAACAAGCAGAATAGGGTGAGGGTTGAATCCCACCGAAACTGCAAAATACCAAATAGGGAGGATATTGCACCTCCGAAATGGCAGACAGCAGAATCCCACCAAGAATTCGCAAATACAAATAAAATATCAAATCTCAACATATAAAATCCAACCTACACGCCGAGCATAAATACCCATCGGGAAAACTCCCGAGAGTGCACAAAAGAGCCGACAGCGACAACTACACCTACGCCAACAAAAGAAAATGGGCCCGAAATAAACTAAATCGATCGAGACCCAAATGCAATAATTTTATTAAAAATGGGGACATTACATAAATAAATAGCACTAGGTTTGCAAATTGGTAAAAGTTCTCTATGGCCTCAAACAGGCTCCCTGTGTATGGTACATCAAGATTGATAAGTATTTGATTGATCAAGAGTTTCAACACAGTCCTTTTGATTCTATTCTATATGTCAAGCATACTAGTGGTGAGATTCTTATTCTAGTTATCTATGTTGATGATTTGATCATTACTAGTAGTGCAGCATGTTTGGTCGAGCAGATCAAACAAAATTTGTGCCAAACATTTGACATGACAGATTTGGGACTTATCCATTATTGTCTTGGTGTAGAGGTTTGGCAAACAGATACTCCCATCTTCATTTCTTAGTCAAAGTACGCCAAAATTTTGTTGGATAAATTTCGGATGCATGATTGCAAACTAGTATCTACACCTATAGAGAAAGGGTTGAAACTTCCAGCCGAATCATATCCACTAGTGGTGGACGAGTCAGCATTCCAGCAACTAGTGGGCGGCCTCATCTATCTCACTACTAATAGACCATCGGCTATGTTGTGAGCTACATTTCTCGCTTCATGACAGCCCCCAAAGTTGAACATTCGGTTGCAACAAAGCATGTGCTGAGATATGTGAGGGGCACTCTTGATTTTGGCATTCTCTACGGTAGAAGCACAGATCCACAACTCATTGGTTTTACAGACTCAAATTGGGCAGGTTTTGTTGATGAAAAAAGTCTACTTCTGGTTATGTTTTCAATTTGGGCATAGGTGCAGTCACATGGACCAGCAAGAAGCAACAAACATTATCACTCTCCTCTACCAAAGTTGAATATTAGGGAACTGTTAAGGCAGCTTGTGAGGCAGTTTGGCTTAGACAGATGATTGTCGACATGCACATGCCTCAAAATGGACCTGTATCGTCGGAAAATGGAGGCACTTCTATTTAGAACTGGTTTAGCCCTCCGAGTAAGTGGTTTGGGGTCATGTCGAATGCCTTGAATGGGTCTTTGACTTGGATCTGATTTTTCCCCTGTCCTACCATGTTTTCCACTTCTTTCCTACCTATTTTTGGTATCTTGCTTTGAGATTTTGAGGTTTTTGACCTCATAGTCAAGGTCGACCTTCTGGGTCAAGGTCAACCTCGACCCTGACCCAAGGTCTAAATTTCAAATTCCAAAGATTTCCGGATGTCAGGGTTCGGAAAGAATTCTTTCCCGCTTCCAGGTCGGCTGCTCCGGGCTTTGAAATGGTGACTCTTAAAAGACATTTAATATAGGTCCACTTCTAAGGTTATGAGCCTAATGGGAATTTATTTCTCATATGTCGGCCTCTCTAGAAGTTGGTGTCCTAGACTAGTATATAAGGAAGCCTTCTCCTCTCATTTGAGGGAGGAAAGAAAAAGAAAAGAAAAGAAAAGGGAGGATCATCTATGCATAATTTATCAAAGTGAGCATTCAACCATTCAAGATTCAATTCATCAAGGAGATCCATTGGTAGCCATTAAAGGATTCAAGCTCTATGGAGCCCTCTTGTTGAAGATTTCTCCATCAATATCCATTTAAGCTTCTTCATATTCTAAGATCCATTCAAGATTGGTGTTGAAGATCTAAAGGCAATTGATTTGAGACATCCTACATCCTACAATTCTACATCCATTTGGAGCATCCATACTTGTGGATTCAAGGATTTGAATCCTCCACAAAGGTTTTAACATAAGCAAGGTGAATTGTTCTATTTACTTTGTTTATTACTGCAATTTCAATTCTATTTCAAGGTTAATTCCAAAACCAGGGTTTGACGAAGGCAAACCCCTCATCCAAACAACAAAACCATTTTTCTTACAGGTGCAAGTGCGGAACAATGAATTACAGAATAGATTCAGATACCCATTTCAGCAAACTTTCAAGATCCACGAACAAAATTTTCGTCTGAGCAGTGCAGGTCAAGGTCGACATAAAGGGGCACGATTGCGCCCACGTATTTGGGTCAAGGTCGACCTGGCTCAAAAAAGAAAAAGATTTCTAGGTTTTCTCTATCTCTGTGTTTCTGTTCCGAATCCGCTTGCAGAATTTCCAAAAACTCAATATAGACACCAGAAAACAGCAATTTTCAAATCTGCTATACTTTTAGGTTAGTATTTGTCTTCAATTCATTTCAATTAAGATTTTAATACTCTTCCAAAATGGAATGTAAGGTTTTCCTCTTTCTTCTTATTACTAATCGATTGATTCATTTATGCATTGACCATTTTCTTGTGGTTAATCAATTTGGATCTTTCCTTTGGGAATTTGGGGTTAAGAAGAGAATCTTACCTTCCCCAATTCTTCTATATGTAAAGGATATTATTTACATGTTGGTGAACACATCACAACATAACCAACCAATCATTATTTTTATTCTTTACAGGACCTACTCCCTTGTTCTGTGATAATCAAGGAGTTTTGAAGTTAGACAAAAATCCAATCTTCCATGAATGGACAAAGCATGTTAACCTTCATTGTCACTACATTCACTAGCTTGTCGAAGATGGATCCGTGATCTTGCAGTATGTCCCTACCAAGAACCAGATTGCAGATATTCTCACCAAGTCTCTCAATTCGGAAACGTTTGTCAAGTTCAAGGGAAAACTTGGTATAGTTGATAGAATACCCATTAAGGGATGGTATTAGATTATTTTTAGTATCCTAGGTTCTTGCTATTTTTAGCTCATTATTTTAGAATCTTAGTTAATGGTCATTTAGGTTCTATTTTTCAATTGTCTTAATTAGTTTATTTTTAGTCGTCTATATTTAGACGACTTTTTCATTCAAAGCTTTTGCAAACTCTATATATTTGTGTATTTGGTTAATACAATTATTCAATTTTTTAGAGTTTCAAAAATTGTATGAGACTATGCAAAACACTTATATAATTGTTGGGGAAGCTTGAGAAGGAATCAACTACCAACATGAAAAAGTGGGGATTCGTCGAGAAACTTGCACCCTCCTTTTCAAGGAAGATGAAGGTAGTTTTTCTTTGATTACTCCCTATGGTGAATGCTTTGACTTACAGAGTAAATAGAGATATAACTGTTATCTCTAAAAGTTGCACCCTAACTAAGTTCCAAAAAACTCAGTCACTTCGAGAAACATGGAAACACTCCTGGGTAGTGGGTTTCCCAGAATTGGAGTGAATCTCCGGATTCTAGGCCAGTTCTCATAAGATACTTCACCTAAAGTCTCAAAACTTTAACTTTCTAAGGAAAAGGGATAGAAAGATGACAAAAACTACAAAATGATTGGATGTAAAATAAACTAAACTCAAAATGTTGTAAATGAGGTGATACACCAAGATACTGAAACTTACAACATACAGAAGGATGATTCCTGAAAATACACCTAAATGCAATCATGAATTCGCACAACCCATTACTTCATGTTCGTACATAAGTATTTCACATAAAGGTCTGAGAAATTATGTGTTTAGGAAGGAAAGATAAACTTTCACTACACAAAACTATGACAATTTCTTTAACACATACTGTGACCTACATCAAAACATCTGCAATAAATAGGAAGGCAAAACGCTGCATGAAAATGATCAGTGATATCAGATTTCCACAATCCATATTAACAATTCATGAGCATTTCTGGATTTGATTGTGTTAATTTTTGGCATCAACGTTTTGGATCACACTCCGTGATCCATCATCAGGAAAGAGAGAATGCAAGAATCATAAGAAATGATTCTTATGATTCTTGCATTCTCTCTTTCCTGATGATGGATCACGGAGTGTGATCCGAAACGTTGATGCCAAAAATTAACAATTTCAAATCCAAAAATGCTCATGAATTATGAAAATGATCTCCAATGTATTCCTGCATCTGCAAAAAAAATGAGCTACAAGCTAAAAACAGAATAAGAAAAATGACTGAAAATAGTCACTTAAGGCTCTCAAATCTGCATAAAACCAGAACCCTTTACAAATGAGCCTCGACTCATACTTGTGCAATTTTGAACCAACCGCATTTCAGGAAGGTAATAAATTCTGGGTCGGATTCACTCTACAAGGCCAATTTTGAGCCCTTCAAAGGACTTCAAAAAGGCATAAAAATGGCCCAAAAGTCATGCTTCATCAATATTATCATAAATACCCTCATAAAAGCGTCCCAATCCCTGAAAAAGCTCATAAAAGCCCCTGAAACAATAATAACTTTCCACTATCCTCAGTCCCATCTTGATGACCTTTGGAAATTATCATCAATTCTGCAAAATATCCCTGCTTCAACTTTAAAGGTAATAATAAATATTTTATTGACATTTTTAATAATTATAAAATGATTTATAATTTATTTACTTAATAAATATAACAAATATTTAATTAAGTAATAAATTATAAAGTATTTAATAATTATTTTAATTATCAATAACGATTATTAAATAATTTATACTCTATAATTTTAACGAACATTAATATATTAATAATATTCATTAAGCAATAATTAAATCACTTAATAATATTTCTATTATATTAATATTTGTTAAAATGGCAAACTATGAATTATTTAATAATATTATCAAATGATGCAATAAAATATTTATTATGAAAAACCTTTAAAGTCTAATTCTATATTTTGGTTTTTTAACATTATAATAAAATGATATATAAGAAATACCATTTTAATATCATGGGAATATAAAACATAAGTGATATGAAATCACTCCACAAAATTTGAAAGCTTTTCTAATACCCGTGAGGATATTACACAAGGAAATGAGGAAAAATACAACGCAAAAATGTCTGTCTCTAGCGACATCATTTAGGGTATTCGAACCCTAAAGCGTTTTGATTTTCATTTTTTGGTCATCTTCTTTCTTTTGAAGGAGCTCTGCCTGGCGCCGCCATGAGGGTTTGTTTGAGGGTTTTCTGTGGGGTTTGAAGGCTTCCTTGGAGGCATTTTGAAGAATTGCTCTTCCTCCTACTGGCCATGAGTCATTCTTGGAGTTGCTACCTAAATTGAAAACTTCCAAAGGGTTCTTTTTTGTTATATCCCAAGATCGCACCCTCTCAGGTATCTTGAGCTGGACTTTATCCTTAGTTGGACACGGCTCTCTATACTCTTTGCTTCACAGTCTTTACAATCAAGGAAGCGAGGATGTGGAACATAGGACAGCGAAGACACAACACACCGGACCTGCCAACTTCACCCAGTCATTCAAGCAATGACTAGCCCTTTTCACCTTATCTATTTCTTTGTTTTACATATGTATATATATTGTTTGAATTCAAAATGCATTGAATTCTTCTTAGCTAGTTTCACGACTTGTGTGGAGCATAAATACAAAACTTTGATGAATGCAAATCACATTTTCAGAAAAGATTTGCAAAGTGTTAATTTTATGTTATGATCTTTTCTTCATTAAATGTAATAAATTTGTTCATGAAGTAATTTCAAAGTTATGCATTTGATACTAAAAGCACATGATGTAGAATAGAAACCAAAAAGTACCTCATTTGATCTGAAACACAATGGATCCACCTAATTGAGCCTGTAGGCGAAAATTTGGCAACAATAACAATGAACATATTCAATACAATAATTCAAAAACAACACATCAATATGGCAAAAAGATATAACTTTATTATCATGTAATGTGTTCAACAATAGTGTCCCGCAGTTGCTAATACATGCCAAAAATATAGAGCACTCAATGGTTGATTAAGAGTGCCAACCACTAGCAACTAACAAGTACCTTGATTAAACAAAAAATTATTTATTCTTATCGTCAAAACTGCCACCAATATCAGCCCCCCCAAAAAAAGGCGCCTTCTAGACAACAAAACAAAAATGGAGTTGATGAGCTACAACATCTACTACTAAGAAGTAGGATGAGAGAACGTCCCTCGAGTGGCTGAGGACGTCGGCTTGGGTGCACCGAAAACCTGCTAACGAAGGAGTCATAGTTCCCACTCTACCACCTTCTACCTCTTGCATACTACCCTCACCATCTGCATAGCCTCCATCAAGTCCTAGGTACTCCTGAGTTCTCTAGTCACTACTACCAAACGTTCATCTCTTTGAGTTGTACCTCCTTCCCTGCTCAAATTGCCATCTCTTGCTCCAACTACTCCAAGGCTACTCTTTGCTCCCTCTCGATGGTGGTCATTCGTTGTTGTTGCACCAACTCCTCCCAAGTAGTTGTTGCCTCCTCTAATGCAGACACTCTCCTTGCCTCAACCTCACCAAGTGGGTTTCCTTCTGCAACCAAAAAAAATGTGTCCTAAAACACGCTCTCCATACTGTGTAAGTTGTCTATCATACCACCCTACACCTCCTATGAGTGTGGCCTCCATCTTAGGTGTCTTTGTGGCCGGCCACCCATGATCTGGAAAGTGTTGAGTGAACTCTTGCTCGCAGGTTTTCCTCATGTGGATGAGGAGTCTCTTGGCCTCCGCTAGGGAAAATCTGATATCCACCTCGCTGGCGAGATCAACCACCCCTCATGTGATTGCAGCCATGCCCGTCAACTCTGCCAAGTATCTTTGTATGGATCCAAGAGCATCCTACAAGTCGCGTTTTGAGACCTAAATGTAGCTGGCATGTACCTCTCTCCTACACGACTTGTCCGTCAGCATCACCAAATACAGGGAGGCATCTCCTTGATGTGCACTCTCCTCAATCTCAATCACCTATTTGGCTTTAGCTGATATCTCCTCCCTCCTAGCAAGCCTCACCTCCTCTTTGAGGAGCTCTATTAGCACGAGCCCACACTGTGTCTACTTATTGCTTGAAGTGGGTGCCCACTAGTAAGCTAGGTGAAGGTGGTGGAGTCTCGACAATGCTCATATCAAACCTATCCATAAAAGTGTCAAGTCTCGTATCTGCAACATTTTTCATTGCCATCTCTTTGACACTCTCAAGTGTAGGTGCAACACTCCTAGGTGTGGCATCCCCGGTGGCAAGCATGGCTCTCTCAACTATAGGTGTTGTACCTTCGGTCACGAGTGTGGTACCCTCAATCGTAGGTGTACAACTACTAACTCAACGATCGAGGTCGCCTTCTAAACTCCCTCGGATATGGGGATGCGCAGTGTGTTGGGTGCCAACAAGTGCATTGAAGGGGAAAACTCTTGTATTTTGTGTGGCATCACTAGGTGTGTCGTAGGGGGCAACTATGGTGGTGCAATCACAACTCTGGTACAAACACAACTCTTGCTACTATAGCTCTCCTCACCCCTCTCGACCACTGCAACCAGTAGTGGTGGCGGTACAATCCTTGTAGCTACCTCCATGGCAATTGGCAACTCTTCTCCACCTTTCGCAACCAGTGCCTCCTCAACTTCTTCCCTGCCATCTTGCTCTCTTTGGCATACCATCCTAAACTCATCCCTCCTCTCACTGTCAAAAAATGACACTCCACCATTTTCTCTTCCTCAATGTTGTTGTCCTCCTTTACACTCGGCCCTAGATTGTCCTACCTTATCTTCTGTAAAGAGCCTGACTGGCTCTTGGTTCCGGGTAATTCAAATCTTTGAAATATTATGCACTTTTAAGGATTTTAAAAATAAATAAATGTATTTATTTGAAATCTTCTCAAAATATAATAACATGAATTTAAACAAATTATTTGTCACCAACTGGCAAGCACAAATATCCAGTAGAATCTGCAATTTCTAATTCAAATTCAAAAGTTCCAATAGAGTAATGAGCACCTGGCAAAATAGATATACAAAAATGAGAGGAAATTCCTCCTAAAGGTATCACACAGCCAAGGAATGAAAAAACGCAGCCAAGAATGAATACGCTGCCACCTTGGAAGCACACGCAACAAAGCCAAGACTCCACGCAGCCAAGGAGGGGAGTCACGTGCTTCCCTATGCCCAAACACTGCTGCCAGGAAGATAACGTGGCTATAGGAAACCAAATGCCACCCTAGATATAGTTCATGCAGCCTCTAAAAACATGAATGCAGCACGTGAGTAATAGTCTACAACCTGTACAGTCTGAAAGCAAACTCTTAGGAGATACAACAGCCTCATTGCACACCGGCAATATCCAGATTAGTGAAAAATTCGTACCCAGCTGTAAAATGAATGAATTCAATCTATACTTGCACCAAATTGATTTACATCAACATCAATTCGCAGCCATGAATTATCAGAATTTCTTCAGCAAAATCAAATGCACAATTCACCACCACAAGAATGATTCAAAGTGCAACAGAGAGGAATCAGTCCTCAAACCCTTGTTGAAAGCTCTCAACAAAAGACTTCATAATTTTGTAATCAAAATGAACAATGGATCATGAAAGTGCTTTTTTGAATTGAATATATAGCTTTTTTGGAAAAAGCTTCAACTTTACTTTTTCCACTTAAAGGCTTTTTAATCATAACTTCATTTTATAACATTAAAGTTATAAAGTAATAAAGTTATTAAATTAAGAAAAATTAATTTAATAACGATAACTTTAAAATTAAAAGCCACCGAACCCCACTAACTGCGCAAACTCATTTCTGACATCAATCCTCAAACTTCAACTGCCTTGCCAAAAATAACTAGCTGCCACAAATAGCCAACTACCAAAAATAGACTTACTATAAATAGTAAGTCTCTCAAATTGGAGATTCCCTGAAACTTGATCCTGAAACATCTGACACCCCGTGCAGACGCCCTACTAAATCTGGCCATACCCCAAAATACCACTTACTAAAAATAGTAAGTTGACCAAATTGATCCGAACGAATAGCAGACCTGGTAATCTGAACCTCCAGAATGGAATCCCAACACTGGCTCCGCCAACTGACACCCTCTGATCACTTGGTTAGCCTGCGAGGGTCACCGAACCAAGCCAATCCCAATAGACTAAAAAACGGGGACATTATAGTCCTCCCTTCCCAAGATTGCTTGTCCTCAAGCAATCGAAAAAACAAGCAACATCACAAACCACCTGGATCCCAAGGATGGTCATAAGTAATGTCCCGATCCTCACCATACTCCTGTGAAGAAAATCCCAACAACAACAGTACAAACACCAACATCTGAGAAACTGCCCTCGACACCCAAATAACTGACATCACTGAAAATACCATCTGAAGACCAATTGCAGATTCAGATGCAGATGCAGAAAACAACCTAGAGGAACTCAACCCAATTGAAACATCAATTCTACCAAACTCGAGTCCCTATCTAACTCACACTGACACCCAACTGCACTGAGAA
The DNA here is from genome assembly GCA_027943335.1 of Chamaecyparis obtusa. NCBI lineage: Eukaryota > Viridiplantae > Streptophyta > Pinopsida > Cupressales > Cupressaceae > Chamaecyparis > Chamaecyparis obtusa. The sequence goes on along the minus strand of BSBK01004571.1, from coordinate 244,030 downwards.
GAAAACAATGACCAAATGTGTCGGAATCACTATTAGCAACTCTAACCTCTGATAAACGATCCTGGGTGTGTGGATGTTGCAAATAGTCTAACTTGCAACTACCAATTCCATCCGCAAAAAATGGTGCTAATCCATCCCATAATGGATGGTAGGACACTGAAGCCGGTCTACCCCTCCGTGAGATCAAATCTTCTACTTGTGGGTCAAAAGACAAATGATGAACATACCCCACCGTATACCGTCGGTAGGAAGCCCCAATCTCCATCAATAGCTCATCATTACCAAACTGGAAATCGTGAGATGGCTCCAATCTCTGACTCCGCATAACTGCAAGCTGGGTAGGAACCTGAGCAACCCTCTCAACAAACCCAACCTCGAAATCCCTATGGGGAAGCATAGTAGATAGAGTCTCCACAATCTTCCCTACCAACCTCTGAATAGCACAAGAGTCTCCAATGAGAGTACCCTCAGACACTCTGTATGAATCCTCTCGCACATCTGCACTCTCAAGTAAATACTCCATGAATGAATCAGTGCAGTAGAAATTATATGTGGAAGCGTCAACTTGCTCCCCCGCAATCCACAGCTGACCCCTCTGAAAATGTGGCACTGCCAACTGTCCCATGCTATCAACTATGTGAGATGAAGAAATAGATTCACTTCCAACAGAAGGAAGCAAATCAACCTGAGAACTTGACTCCACTGGTACTCCTACCTCCAAGTGCTCTCATATCCTGAACAGATGTGTCTGCCACATCACCATGTTCCTCATCACCAACCGTAGGAGCAAACTCATCACCAACCACCTCAATGTGCAATCGAATTGGGTTTGGGGCTGGTGTGGACCGTAAATGCTCTAACTCCACGGTCACCTCCTCCAACTGGATCTGCAACTCCTGAAGAGCCCACTGAATGCCCTCTAAAGCCTCAGTAGTCGATGTGAGCTCCTAAGTAAGCTCGCTCACCTCCTCTCTGTCCATCAATGCCTCATATGCTGTACTGCCCCACTCAACTAGGTGATCTCGGTCGGCTACCAACTGTAAATAATTCTGTCTCAAAATCCTAACAGCCTCCCACAAGGAATGAATCTCTGTCATGGAAAGGTAACCACCACTGTGATCATCTGTCATAGGAGCACCCCAACCATTAACAGCCAACAACTGACGAGTGGCATCAAAATGCTCGAGAGTAGAAGTAATCTCTCTCATCAACTCGCAACTGGCTAGTCACATGATGACTCTGCACAATGGCCCTCCTATGAACAACCTCAACTATGCTGTCCACACTATGAGAGGAAGCTACATCCAACAAACTCCCCTCAAGATCACTATATCTCTGTGTACTTTCATCCGAGTACACATCTACAAACTAAGTGCAGGCATCAGACTCGTCCTCATCTAATCCCAAGGAAGCTGCTACTGAATCCAACTCAACACCATCTCCAGCTACCTCGTCCACTGCAACTGTCTGACAATCCAGACCCTAGGATCCATCCTCACTCACTAACAACTCAAAGTCCTCCCCCAAGGTCTGATAAGTCAAACATGTCTCGCTGCAGGACGAATCATCCTCATGAGTCACTGACGAAGTAACCCCCTCTCTAGAAGTGGAAGCCCTGGCTGTAACAAACTCTTGCCACTCATATGCCTCCCCCTCCTCATCCGTGAGTCCTTGTAACGAAGAATCCTGGAACCCACCACCACCATATGACAACGTTGAGTCCACACACAAAGTCAAATATAGGAAACTAGAAACACTACAACACTCATCATCCTCTCTCTCAACATCGGCAATGTCTGTGATGCTAGTGTCCATATCATCTATCCGCAACTCCTCCACTAACTACGACTGCATACACGACCCAATGTCGTCATGTGAATCAACTATACTGTGGCATGAAACTACGTCGCCCAAATCAACTGCAACACTCCCATCCTGAGTGTCATCACTAGAAAGCTCCATGCTCACATCCTCAACACAGGAAAAAACCACTGTCTCCTGTACTGATCCCACACTGTGACTACTATCATAAACCTCTGAGCTATCAGAGATCATATGCTACTCGCAGTCATCACCCAACATCTCACAGGGGGTGTCATCTCCAATGCAGCTCACAGCATCCTCAAAAGTGTCATCAAATGTGTCTATACTATCAGCTCCCACATCTCCTACTAAAATCTCAACTGCTGACACCTGACTCTGCACACATGACTCAACGTCAGGCTGTGCACCAATAATGTTGGAGCACGATCTATCATCAACTGACTCCGCTGTGGTACCCAAATCACCAACATCACCACTAGGAGACTCCATACATGCATCGGTCCCATATGAGGAAGCAGCTACCTCCTACACTGGAGCAACACTACTATAGCTGACATAAAAATTTCCAATAACAACTCCCTCCATGGAAGAGTCTGAACACTAAATTTAAATAATTTTATATGCTTTTCTTTGCTTTAAGTAATGAAGTTGGTGTGCACTTGGTGAGTGTTTTTTTTCAATTTGATGTGCATTGTTATATTACATTCAGAAAATTACAAAAAAAAACATAATTCTCAAATCACAAAAAAAAACATATATTCTCAAATCACAAAAAAATACAAAAAAAAATCAGTTCTTCAGCATGGATAGAGTGTGAGCCAACAAGGCTCTTTATAGTGGTATCAAAGCGGTTTCCTGCTAGCCTATAGGGAACTGGGTTCATTCATGGCAAAAAGATTTATTCCAAGAGTTCAATATACCCGCAGGGGTAGAGCTTCACCACCACCAGGAGCAATGAATAGGATATACAGTTTGGCACTATGGGTGACAGAAATGCTAGTGATACAGGTAATGATGTAGACACGTAGGCTAGGGATGCATTTAGGAATCTTGCAGAAGGTCAGCACCATGTTGCTGATGTTTTGCAACAGTTGTCTGACACCTTATAGCGCATTGCACTACTTGGCGACCGTGGCAGAGATAGGGGTATGAGGAGTATGTCAGTTAGTTCTCACATGTCTAGAGCTGAGGATAGACAAGAATATAGAGATGATCCCACAGGCACTCGAGACAGGCCTTTGCGTCCTACCTTTTTGAGACCTAAGTCAGATGTGGTTAGTGTTGAGGCAGAGCCAACACCTTTTGTTGATGACGTGATGACTTATTTTACAGAATGGGATGCTTTACCAGAGGCAGTTAAACAGAATTTGAACTTTGACAGGTTTTTGACGCAAAAGAGAGAGCATTCTAGATGTAGACCTGGACCTAATATGAGACAAAGGTCTAGACAGAATGATTTGAAGCCAGCAACCAACAAGATGACTTTGACTCACTTTGATGGAAGTGGGAAGGTTACAGCTAGAGCTTGGGGTCACAAGCTTGATACATATATTTCATTGCATCTTATGTCTGAAGAGGACGCTATTAGGTTTGTTGTATTGCATTTGGATGGCATAGCCCATGACTAGTGGTACCATGGGTTAGTTTCTTTACAACATGATCAGATTGCATCCTACCAGGAGTTTGTGGATAGACTAGTAGAGAGATTTGACAGAAAGGACCCAGAGTCCTACATCCATGAGTTAGCACAACTGAGGCAGACTGGTAGCCTTGAGGGTTTTGTCAATGAGTTCCAGCGATTATCAGTGATGGTTTATGACATTTCAAAGAGGCGTGTGATGCTCATTATAGAGGGATTAGTTGAGCCTCTTAGAGTTTGGGTTAAATCTCTTGATCCACCCACCTTGCAGGAAGCCATGAAGAAAGCAAGGAATTTGGAAATGTCAACTCCACGAAACAAATTTGCTTCTAAACCATCTACTTCCTCTTGTGACAGCAAAGCAGCTCCAAAGAAGGTTAAAAATTCAAAGTCTAAGAGGCCTATGACAGCCCCTTTAGATCAGGAAACACTTAATGATCTAAGGAGGAAAACGTTATGTTTTTATTGCAGGGGGGCCATATGATGAAAAACATGATGTCCAATGAAGCCTAAGGGCAAAAATAGACTTATGGAGTGGTTTTATGAGGATGAACATAGTTCTGATTTCTATGGACAGCCAGCTGATCATGAGGAAGAAGTTACTGAAGGTGTTAATGATGAGAAGGTTGATGATGATTCCAACCTTAAGGTGGTATATCTCTCTAGCACCAAAAAAGAGGGATCATTCAGGTTATGAGGACTCTTGGCGGGGTAGCGAGTTATTACATTATTGGATTCTGGTGCTACTCACAATTTCATAGATTCATGATTGGTATCTAGGATGGTATACAAACTGAGGAGTTTGAAGGTATTAGAGTTAAGGTGGCCGATGGTTACACTCTTAAGTGTAACAAGATGATTTTTGAGCTTCCCATGAAGTTGAATAACTATGAGTTTAAAGCTGAATTTTATGTTCTAGACATGGGTGGTACTGATGTGGTTCTAGGTATGACTTGGTTACATTCTATTGAGGCATTTTATATGAGCCTTATGGACATGGAGATGAAGTTTGACGTTGATGGAAAAAAACATATCATAAGGCCATCAGAGAGAGTAATTTGAGGGAGCTATCATTCAGACGTATGCAGTGTCTCATTAGGTATGATGATGTTGAGTGGGCCGCTGAGTGCAAGATGTTACCTACTCTTGAGGGGACAGGAAAACCAGTTTATCATCCTGATGTATAGCAAGTTAGAACTAAACACTCTTAAAGTGTTTAGTGATTTACCAACAAGCAAGCCACTTGATAGAGGAATAGAGAACATCATTGAGCTGGAGGAGGGCACTATGCCCATTATGATCACTCCTTACCAACACCCTAAGTGCCTGAAAGATGAGATTGAGAAGACTATTCGGGAGCTGTTCGCTATGGGTCATATTAGGCCGAGTAAGTCACCTTTTGCTTCATCAGTAGTTTTGTTGAAGAAAAAGGATGGTACATTCAAGATGTGCATTGATTACTAGATGTTGAATAAGAAAACAATTAAGAACCGGTATCCGGTCCCACGCATTGATGAGTTGATAGATGAGTCACATGGTGCATCTTTTTTCTCAAAAATTGATTTGAGATAAGGGTATCATCAAATCAGAGTGCGAGAGTAGGATATAGAGAAAACCGCATTCCGATGTCATTGTGGACACTTTGAGTTCTTAGTCATGCCATTTGGTATGACTAACACACTTGCCACATTTCAGTCTATGATGAAAAGAGTCTTCCACAGCCAGTTGAGGAGGTTTGTTTTGGTCTTCTTTGATGATATACTAGTATATAGAAAGATGTGTGATGATCATCTTATTCACCTAGATGCAGTTTTAGACATATTGGATAGGGCTTCCTTGTATGCCAAGGAGTCCAAATGTGCCTTGGGTATGACGGAGTTATTATATCTTGGACATATTATCAGTGCAGAGGTAATCCACATGGATTCTGATAAGATTCGTGCTATACTTGACTGGCCTACTCTAGAGAACCTGACACAGCTTAGAGGGTTTATTGGTCTGTGTGCTTTCTATCGCAAATTTGTAGCAAGGCTCTCTCATCATGCAAGCCCTCTTATTGACTTGACCCGTAAGGGTGCTTTTGAGTGGACCTCTCAGGCACAGGAGTGTTTTGAGAAGTTCAATCAGATTACGATATCATGCCCAGTCCTTGCATTGCCAGATTTCTCGAGGCATTTTGGGTTGCATTGTCATGCCTCGAGTGAGGGCATTGGTGCTATTCTTTCCCAAGATCGGCATCCTATTTCTTTTGAGAAAAGGAAGCTCGGGGGTCCTGAGAGAGCTTTTAGTGTTTATGACAAGGAGATGTTGGCCATTATGCATGCCTTGGCCAAGTTCAGGCAGTATCTAGTTGGCAATAAGTTTTGCATTAAAATTGACCATAACAGCTTAAAACATTTCCTTGGATAGCGAGATCTCAAAGAGGACAGCAGAAGTGGGTTAGAAAACTTCAGTCTTATGATTTTGATATTTCATATATCAAGGGTACTCAGAATGTAGTTGTTTGTGCACTTTCACGGAGACCCCATTTATATGCTATGACTAAGATATCTGAGGATTGGAGACATTTGATCATTGCTGAGTATGCCAAGGATTAGTGAGCATCTGGTATTATTGATGGTTCTATATAGGACAGTAGGTATACACTTGTAAATGAGTTGGTCATTTACAAGGGCAAGGTTTGGTTGGTCCCAATATCAAGTGTCAAGCAAATTGTGTTGTAGGCCTTTCACGATTTCCCATTAGCTGGACATCCCGGGTTCTTTAAGACATACAGACAAATTCGGGAGCGATTCAAATGGAAGGGCCTAAAGACTGATGTGTAGCAGTATGTTATAGAGTGCTCTTTTTCCAACAGAACAAACAGGAGCACACTTATCCAGTTGGTTTATTGCAGCCACTACACATTCCTAAGAGGAAGTGGGAGTGTTTATCTATGGATTTCATTCCAGGCTTGCCGAAAGCCCAAGGCAGAGATTGCATATATGTAGTGGTCGATCGCCTCACCAAATATGGGCACTTCTTTCCTATCACCACTACATTTTCAGCGACACAGGTAGCTGAGCTATTATTTCGAGAGATCTTCAAGTTGCATGGTTTACCCCAAAGTATTGTGAGTGACCGTGATACTCGTTTTATGAGTCATTTTTGGCAGGAGTTGTTCAGATTATGTGGGACAAAGTTGACTCTGAGTACTAGTTACCACCCTCAAACTAATGCTCATACTGAGATCGTTAATAAATGGGTGGAGAACTATTTACGAAATCATGTGTTAGCGCAACAGCGAACCTGAGTGAAGTGGATATACTTGTGTGAGTATTGTTATAATTCCACTCACCATACGTCTATTCTAATGACTCCTTTCTGGGCCCTATATGGGTATGATCCTCTGGGTTTCATGGATTTATTGTTCAGTGACAGTAGGGTACCTAGTGTAGGTGGTTTATTACAGGATAGTCAGGATGTCATGAGGACTTTGAAGGACAACATTCAGAAGGCTTAGAATCAGCAGAAGCAGTATGTTGATCAAAGGAGAATTGCTTTCTCTTTCCAGGTTGATGACATGGTGTATTTGATGTTGCATCCTTACAGGCAGTCACCTGTTCGAAAGGGTGGAGCTGAGAAGCTCAAGCCATGCTATTATGGCCCCTTCCATATTGTTAGGCGTGTGAGTGAGGTAGCTTATGAGCTTAATTTGCTAGAGGACAACAAAGTGCATAATGCGTTTCATGTATCTCGCCTCAAGAAGGCGTTGGGAAGGCATGTTGTCCCATCTTCTATTTTACCCCCAATGGATGATGAGGGGAAGTTAGAGTTGATTCCTGAGGCTATACTGGACACCAGTGAGAGACATTTACGCAAGCGAGTCATCAGAGAATTTTTGGTGAAGTGGCAATGGTTACCAAATGCGGATGCCACTTGGGAGTCAGAGGATATTCTTCAGCATCCTGGACTGCGATTGCTTGAGGACAAGCAATCTTGGGGAGGGAGGAATGTGATGTCCCCAATTTAGCAGGTTTCAAGAGTATGGATAAGTTAGCTCATCATTGCAACCCTCATGAGCTAACATCTGGATTTGAGGGTCTCTGGTGTTCGACTTTCTATTTATAGTAAGTTAGGAGAGTGGGTTTCTATTTTTGGCAATGCTAAATGGTGATGCCTTGAGTCCAGACTATGTCAGTGTTTCATTGAGCTTTAATGTCATATTGCATATTGGAGGTTATTAATTAAGTTTAACTTAATTAATAACTTTATGAGTTTATTGTTATAATTGAATGGTGTGTTGAAGAAGGCTCTTTAGTGAAATGAGTGTTCATGAAGATTCATGGTGTAGAGTGCATTGAAGAAGTTTTGCTTTTAAAAGTTATAAAAGCAATGCCTTGAGGAGTATCGAAATATCTGACTATCTCTTTATGCATCTTGTTTATGAAATTGGAAATGGTGAAGCATTTCAAGGGTTTGGATGTTGGGATGAAGGAATTGTGAATTTTTTTCAATCTTTTCTTGCACTTTGAATTGGTTTTGCTTGCCAATGAATAGTGTCGATATTCTGATAATCTACTGCAAATGGATCAGGTTTTTGAATGGTTAATCGTGCCAAGAAATATTCAATAATCACTTCTAATTAATGATTAATGGTACGGCTATCAAAGAAAGACAATCTTTTGTTAATACAAGGAGCGTTCGAAGTCTTTGGAGGTTAATTAGAATGGTGGCATGCAAACAATAAGGGCAGCATTGAATCACCATAAGCTGCATTTCATTTAGAGGAGCAGTGGTCCTCAATACAAGGCTGCGAATTGCATCTATGTGGCAGCGTTGAGCATCTGTGGACTGTGGATTGTGGAATGAGATCAAATTCAGTTCATCCGCCATCAAGAAGGATCTGCATTGAACATATTTCATTGTCAGGTTCCTTATCTAAATAATTTTATATGCTTTGCTTTCAATAAATGAAGTTGGTGTGCACTTGGTGAGTGTTTTTTTTCAATTTGATGTGCATTGTTATATTACATTCAGAAAATTACAATAAAAAACATATATTCTCAAATCACAAAAAAAATACAAAAAAACAATCAATTCTTCAACATGGATAGTGTGAGCTAGCAGGGCTCTTTACAAATGGTTAGTTCTGCTCCCCTTCAGCCGTGTGTCTAGATGGGTCCAGTAGAACATGGCCAATTCATTAGAGTCCACTCGGCTAGCAAGTGTGAACCTTCTGTTAATCCTAACCGGTTACTGAGAGGGGGGGTGAATAAGTAAATTCAATTTCCAATACTTCTTTACAAATAGATATTCTTGCTAGTACCAAAATTAAAAGAATATTACAATACCCATAAATAGAAATTGAATACACAGCATATATACGTGGAAACCCTCGGTTAGTAGGAAAAAACCATGGTGGGACAGAACCCACAGACTCCACTACTACAATAATAAAGCTGCCATGTTAGAGGCTTACAAAGCACTGGTAAGAGTGCTACCCGATTAAGGGATTTGATAGAAGACCTGTTAGGATCTTGATCCTGTTAGGAGTCGCCTTGTAAGAGGACTTAAAACACCAATAAAGATGTTACCTGGTAAAGGGATTTATACAAAGAACCTGTAAGAGTTCACCCTGATTGAGGGATTTAAATATGCTTCTCAATTTAAAGCAATGATCTTATTATGACACTATCTGTCGAATCAAATCATACCTGTTACCCTTTCCTCTACTTGGTTGTTGAATCTTTCTCTACCTTTCACCTCTCATGACTGTGATTCCTCTTAGAAGATTCGACTCTCCAGCCCTTCTTCGCTCTATACTCTTGATATTCAACAACACTTCTTTCATGTCCTTTGACTTGTATTTATAAGAGATTATCTTAATAAAAATGCATCTCATAGTTTTGCCAAGTTGTAAACTCACCCATAAATCATGCATGCAAAAAAAACTTGCAAACTGATCCTGAGTTTACCTCGAAACTCTCGCAGTTGAAACAAAGCTAACTTTAGTTCCACTGAAAAAGATAACTCCAGTTTAACTGAAAATGCTCCGCATAATCCGGTTCGGATTATTATGCAATTAATCGGTGAAGAGCTTGTATCTGGTTCGTCATCTGTTCCCTTTGTGTATCCCATGACCAGTTGGAAAAACCTGGACTGGTACAAGCATGACCGGTTAAAGTACACCACTTTGTTGTTTAGTCTACCAGTTCACAATTATGAGTACCAGTGTGATGTACCGGTGTTCTGGTGGGACTGATGTTTGCCTATGACTCTACCAATGACAACTAAGTTTATGTCAACAATCTTCCCTTTGGCACTGGTGGCAAAAAAATCAATACACATCACCTGTAGACTTCCCCTGCAGATCTACTTGTAGCATATTCTGACACACATTGTCATCTCTCTCTTCTCTATTCTTTCATCTGCGTTGATCTTCTCATCTATATCTATATTACATCTTCCCCTTTTTTGCCTCCAAAGGACAAAGGGTTGTTATTCCTTACATGTTACATTTTATAACTGTAACTTACTGAAGATATCCTTATAAATTTTCTTCGCAGAATCAAGGAATGGCTTCCATATACCTGTTACATGATCTAAATTTTTCTTTGCTGCTTGCAGTGAAACAATTATATTTTCCATGTCTTCCACTGTTTTGTAATCAGGTTCTTCCATTAGTCTATCTATATCTATTGTCATTGTCTGCATTAGATCAAAAGTTAGTGCCATAAATAACTGGAATCCAACAAGATCTTGGATTCTTTTTGTATTTTCTTATGAAGCTTTCCAAGGTGAGAGCAAGACTTGTCAGCTCTCGACTGTACTCTATTGCAGAAGAGCTCTTAGCATCAAATTTGGCTGTTAGAACCTTTATCTCTTTTGTTGTCTTGTTCGTTCTCTCAGTTATATCCTTAACAAAATCTTCAAAATTAGAAGTTCTTGTTATCAACCTTCTTGCTTCCTGTATCTGTTCCTGTAGCTCTTCGGTTCTTGTAGATACAGTAGCTTTTAGTTCTTCAACCTGTTTGTGAAGAATTTCTATTCTCTTCTTCTCATAGTGATCTATTGCAATTGTCTCTGGGTCAGTGACATCTTCCCCAATTGCTTGCACTAGAATCTCCAATTCATCAATTACGGGTTCATCTTCATCTATATTTGTATCAGGTAAGAAATTGTACAAGATATTTCTTACACTAGAGAGAACCATATCCTGTTTTCTCTTAGTGAGCTCCTTTAGCTGTCTTGTTGACATTTTGCTTATGTCAACAACTATTTCACTAACTTTGCTTTTCTTTGCTTCAGAATCTGTTGCAAAAGTTAGCTTTCTCTTTAATGAAGATGTACTTGGAACATCTACCGGTTCCTTCTATCTACTCTCCTGTGCAAGTTCTTCTATAGGCTTCTCATGTTCTTCAGTAACAGGCAACTCCTATTGTTGAGGTATCTCCTCTTGTCGTACCTCTTGTTCTGGATGTACTTCCCCTTCTAGTTGTACTCCTTCCGGTGGTTGCTCAATCTGTTGTTTCTCTTCACCACCCTGTTGATCATCAAAAACAGTGTATGCTTTATCTGCTTATTTATCCGCAGTCATCTTTGTTGATGACTCTCCCTGTTCTTGTTCATCTAGTCTCACAGATGTCGCATGTTCACCTGTTGGAGCTTCTTCTTCCAAATTAACTTGTTCACTGGTTGTGAACTATTCAGGTATAGTTTCCTTCTCACCAGTGGTTCCCTGTTCACTGGCTATGAACTGTACTGGTGGTACCAACTCTTTTTCAGGTTCATCTTATGAGATGTCCTGTGGACCTATAGACTTAAGAGTGTTGAAGTCATATTTTTGCCAAAAATCTAGAGAATCTTCGTACACATCTATTCCAGTCCATTAATGATTTTGGCAACCCTAGTCTTTGTGTCCAAATTGAGTGACATTGCTTCCATCAGAATTTTTATTGTCTCATCACTAAGACCTAGTCTTACTTTTGTCAAAGTTTCCCTTATAATCTTATTGTTTGTTGCTAAACCAGTTCTCCATTTGGCCATTATCCTTTGATTCAATTGCGGAGGAAAGTGAGGCCTATAATCCCTAGGACTTCTATTGAAATCTAAAAAGGTTTCTAACAGAGCAGTCTCAATTTTCTGCTTATCCTCTTCTACCAGAACACTGAACCATTTTGCAGCATTTGACACTTCACCGAAATCCATGATTTCATCAACTATATTATCTACAGTTAAAGTTCAAGTCTTACCTTTAACTGGGCAAGCAGTAAGGTTGGTGGAGTGAGATCACCACATGTGTCTCCAGTGATATCAACGATGACCGGTTCAATTGCAGTCTTTGCCTTGACTGGAGTCTCATCTCCCAGTCTACCTTTTCCCTTTTCAGTGTCTATTACCGGTGGCTCTGTGGTCTTATGGCATTCTGCTTCTACTTAATGTTGTTGCTTCAGAACATTCGTCCAAGTAGCAACTCCTTCATCGTGTACATTGTCCACTTCACCAATTAGGACCTCACTGATTCTCTTTCTGATGTTGAAACTCTGTTTGTATAGGTCAGCTTGATTTGTTGCCTCTTCCAAGCTCAAGTGATTCTGTACTTCCAGCAGAGCTCTTATCCTCAGCTCTCTCTCCTTATTTGAGGAAGATTTCCATCTACCTTCAATTATTCCTAGTAGATCTTCAAGAATTGTTTATGAAGTACAACAGGTGTTAAGTTTTGCTTGTGAAGAACAAAAACAACAGCTTCTTCCAGCTTTCTCTTAACTTCCTCATCACCAAGCTCATACCTTCTTTTGACTCCACCCAATCCACCTGTCTCCTTTACTCCTTCAACCACTTCATCAATGGTCGGTTTTCTTCCTCTCGGTGCATCCTCTTTTACCAGTTTCCCGGTCTTTCTCTTTCTGTGAAGAGTAGTTGTTTATTCAATTTATGTTTCTTCCAGCTCCTCACCTTGTACACTGGAGGTCTGCTAAGTCCTCTTTCTTTGAACCTTGGGTTCTTTAGCCACAAGCTTCTTCTTCCTAGGTGTGGGAGTTCTTTTTACATACACCTTCTTCGGTTCCTTAACAAATGTCTTTTTCTTCAAATTTGTCAGAATCTCCTCATAGGTCCCAAACCGATACGCTAAGACATCTCAGTTGCTTTCTTGAAGTGCATTTGCATATGCCTTTGCAATCTTGGAAGTAATCTCATAACCGAGCTTCGGTGCATATTTGGACCTTGGCTCCACAACCTAGATAATACAATGATGGGTGCTTACCAAAAAGCACATCTCTTCCTTGTATTCTTCAACAATGGTAGAGGGAATTCTTTCCCTGTTGTGCATTCTTAGCTGAAAGGCTTCAAAGCAGTAAGTCGTGACCCTATTAACTGGTTCCCCAAGTTATTTTCTAACTCACCTATTTGTTCACCGATTTATCTTCGTGCCATGTAACCTTGCCTATGCCTAGAAAGAAGTTTTGGTAATAAAAGAACAAACATACCAGCAAAGTTCCATACTTCAGAAACTTCTTCTTGACCAAGCTAGGCTTCTCCAGGTTTGCAAAGATCTACCCCCTCAACATAGCGCATATGTCATATCGCGCATTGTCGTATCATGTGCGCGGCGTGTATCGCTCCTCCCAGTACGCTATTTAGGTTACTTGACTAGTATACCTTATAGCCGATAACTGCTGCAGCAAATCGAACACCATCATCTTCAAAGTAGTTCACAGTCATCATCCGACTGTTATACTTAGACCTTGTCAACTGTGTGACTTCTGCATTAGCTATAGTCCTTAGGGTAGGAGCTTCCCTTACAGCATTATAACCAGTCACCCTACGTAGGTCTTCTTTAGTTATCGGTGTGACCGCGCCTTTCGCAAGCCACAACCCTAGTTCGTGAACCCTGCTCAGAACCAGTCTAATCCAATCCAGTCAAAACACGGTTGGATATTTCACTCCGCTGATCAATCCCAATGATTCAAGCTTCGCGTATTTGGATTGAAGCTTCCCCTCTTCACAGAATGAAAGGTATTCACTCTATATGAACATTTCACCCAGTTCCTCCTGTTTGTTGTGGATGAACGTCGTTACATCCTCAGTCAGCAAAACACCTGTAGGCACGGACGATAGAGCTCCCGCCATATCATTCTCTCGGTTTTGCATTGTCATTATGTTGTGAATTGGTCTATCCAGTTGATTAGCACTGATTAGGCTTACTACAGAAGATGAAGATGCCATAATACTACTACACTGATTTTAACCGAAAGTTCTTGATAAGATTCACGAAATTCGCTAAGCAAAGAACGTAAATCACAGCAAGAAAAGATTACTCTAGCTTATGAAATCAATAATCACAGTTCGCAATGTAAAGTGAAATGAGTAATCAGCTTTCCCTTTTATAGACTTAGGTCGTAACGATAATTAGCAAACAGTAACATTTGTTAACGGTTATTGTATTAATTACCCTTACCTAACCTTTCTTTCGACAACCGCTCCGCAAACTCATTACCTATTCGCATATCCTTGGTTGCAATGTCCACCTTACTACTTCAGCAACACTTAACTGTCCGGTTTACATGTTAGACCAGTGACTCTTTCCCGATTGCACTTCTTGACTGAGTGAGATCACAGCTCACCAATTCCACCGGGAACAGTAGGCTTGCTACTTGTTCCCCTTAAGCCCTTAGGCTTAATTTGCTAAAGAGATATCACCATCTATAGATGATGACCTTACCTCAGATTTCTCCTCAACGGAACTCTTTGTCCCCTTTACTAACCGTCTTCTTTACTTCCTTTTTGGTCTTTTTACTCAGGTTATCCTTCTGGTTGGGGGACAAGTTCTTCTTGACCAGTTTGGCCAAACCTTTTCCTTTGTTCTGTTAGTACAGACCAATTACTGAGAGGGGAGGGGTGAATCAATAACAACTTTAAACTTGTTTGACCAATACTTTTCTAAAACAATCAATTATATGCAAGCATGAAGAGTAAGTACACAGATTAACACCAGATATATATGTGGAAACCCTCGGTTAGAAGGAAAAAACCACGGTGAGACAGAGCTCACAACTTCACTACTACAGAATGAAGATGCCCTGTTAGGAGCTTACAATGCACTAGTTAAGGTGCTACCCGATTAAGGGATTTTACAAAAGATCTGTTAAGATCTGAACCCTATTAGGAGTTGCCTGGTTACAGGACTTTGAACATCGAAAAGTATGTTACCATGTTAAGGGATTTTTACAACGAACCAATTGGGTCCACCCTAATGAAGGGATTTTAATTGTTTCATTTTCTTGACAAAAGCTATGATCTGATATGACACTGAATGTCTGCTTTGATCATTCCTCTTTTCCAGTTTGCCTGGCTGTTGATCTCTGCTACCTCTTAGTCTGTAGCTCTTTTCTCAGAAGATGTCTCTCCTCTGCTCTACGCAATCGCCAACAATCAACAACACTTTCTTGCGTCTTATGACCTCTTTTTATACAAGAGTTCATCGTCATGAAACCCTTAACTCATAGAACTGTCAGGCTGTAAACTCAACAATAAATCATGCAACTAGCAATTAAGCTTTGCGTTCTGATCTAAAGTTTACCTTGCAAGACATCCGTAATAATAAAGCTAACTCCTGTTAAAAAGGTAACTCTACTTCTGAGCGGTTGATGTCTCGTATAATTCGATTTTAACTCAAACTGCTCCACAAAATCCGGTGTGGATCTTTATGCAGTTGAGACCGGTGTAACCTTATTCCCGGTTCAACTTTGTATGCACTCTAAGACCGGTACTGTGTACTTAGATCGGTCTACCGGTGTATTCCCTTTTCTTCAGCTACCGGTGCATACACTGTGTTTCTAGTCTACCGGTGTCGTCTAAGTAATGTGAGTGATCGGTGACCTTTTACCAGTGTATGGTGTTTGTGAATTTACACTAATGACAATCTTAAATTGCTAACATGTTCATCGGCCAGTTCCTGCATTCCCTGGCCAAACGCCCAATCTTGTTACAGTTGTAACAAGCCATTCTGGTTCCTCTCCATGGATTGACCCTTCTTTCCTTGTCCATGGGTGAGTGACATCCAGAGTTCCTATGGCCTGATGGCCCACAAGTAGCACAGTTGGATGTGCTCCGATTTACATTCCTATTATGGAATACCGGTCTCGGAAGGGATTTGAATGCCATGGTTTTCGACCTGCATTCTTCCGCTTTGTGTCCAAACTTGTTGCATGCATAGCAATATCCCTTGAAGCTTCCCCTACTTCCAATGGACACACTGTTGCAACGTGACCTACATTCAAAGGTCATGTGACCATACTTGTAACAGTTGTTGCAGTAGTTGTTAGAAGTAAAAGGCTTTACCGGTGCATTTCTGCAGTCATTAGATTTATGACCCGGTTTGCCACAATGTATGCAAGAGGGTTTGAAGGTCTTCTTACCTTTGTCTTCTGTAGATTTCTTCTTCTCCATCTTGCCTTGCTTGTCTCCAGAGGACTCACCGGTTTCTTTGTTTCTTTGACCGATCTACCCAAGTCCTCTGATACCCTTTGTTAATCCTAACCGGTTACTGAGAGGGGGGGTGAATCAATAAATTCAATTTCCAATACTTCTTTACAAATAGATATTTTTGCTAGTACTGAAATTAAAAGAATATTACAATACCCATAAACAGAAATTGAATACACAGCATATATACATGGAAACCCTTGGTTAGAAGGAAAAAACCACGGTGGGACAGAACCCACAAACTCCGCAATTGCAGTAATAAAGTTGTCCTGTTAGAGGCTTACAAAGCACTGGTAAAAGTGCTACCCGATTAACGAATTTGATAGAAGACCTGTTAGGATCTTGACCTTGTTAGGAATTGCCTTGTAAGAGGACTTAAAACACCAATTAAGATGTTACCCGCTAAAGGGATTTATACAAAGAACTTGTAAGGGTTACCCTGATTGAGGGATTTAAATATGCTTCTCAATTTAAAGCAATGATCTTATGATGACACTATCTGTCGAATCAGATCATACCTTTTACCCTTTCCTCTACTTGGCTCTTGAATCTTTCTCTACCTTTCACCTCTCGTGACTGTGATTCCTCTCAGAAGATTCGGCTCTCCTGCTCTTCTTCGCTCTATACTCTTGATATTCAACAACACTTCTTTCATGTCCTTTGACTTGTATTTATAAGAGATTATCTTAATAAAAAATACATCTCATAGTTTCGCCAAGCTGTAAACTCACCCATAAATCATGCATGCAAAAAAAACTTGCAAACTAATCCTGAGTTTACCTCGAAACGCTCACAAATAAAACAAAGCTAACTTCAATTCCACTGAAAAAGCTAACTCTAGTTTAACTAAAAAAGCTCCGCATTATCCAGTTCGGATTATTATGCAATTAAACGATGAAGAGCTTGTATACATTTAGTCATCTGTTTCCTGTGTGTATCCCATGACCGGTTGGAAAAACCTAGACCGGTATAAGCATGACCGGTTAAAGTACACCACTTTCTTGTTTAGTCTACCGGTTCACAATTATGAGTACCGGTGCAATGTACCGGTGTTCTGATGGGATTGATGTTTGCCTATGACTCTACCAATGACAACTAAGTTTATGTCAACACCTTCCCCACTGGTCAGCTGGTACCTAGGTTCTCAATGCCTCAAGGAAAAATGCTATGGTGTGGTTGCCCATGTAAAAAGTCATATGTTTGAGAGTTAGATACTCCCTAATGTGTTCCAATGACAAGTTCGCCCAGTTATAAACCTTTCCTGTCATGATGTCATTCATGAGCTTTAGCATCTAGACAACTATATCTAAAGCTCTTCTGCCTCCTGAGAGTTGTCTTTTTACCAGGTCAAGAATGTACCTCCATTCTGGTGTTGCAATGAAAGATTTTTCACCACTTGACTATTGGTGCTACTCCATAGACTATCCCACTATTCCAATGAGAGGTTGCTTTGGCATTCCAATTTGAGCAACCTGTCTTTCTCCTTGATGGGCATGTTGGTTAAAGGCTTGGCCACTTGGGCACCCCTAGAAGAATACTAAAAACCCTAGTCAATTTGTTTGACCAAAATGATATCACAAATATATTTCCCTAGAATTGCATGATGGACTTGTGTAAACGTGAGTTGTATCTTGCCACCATAGTCCGCAGTACTAGCTCAAAATCCTATACGTTGAACATAAGCATCAAAATGGCTTTGTCTACCTTTGCCTTCCTGATCGAGGTTTTCACTGGGCGGTCATCTGGAGTGTTATCCCACCATGTGTGACCACTGCTACCCATGACACTCTCAAATGTCAGTGTCAATTCTCACCCTCTTGTCCTTCAGTGCATTTGACCTTGTTTTATTCTTTCCATTGCTACTCGTTGCAATGGCTATGTGATGTGACATCATTCCTTTGTCTTTTCCATTTTTTTTCTTTGTTGAATAATTGTCTCCATTAGGGTTCCCATAACTCACTTTGACCATTTCCTTCCATATGGGAACTCGTGATATGTGAGAACTCATGATATGTGCCTGCTTGATTTCTCCCTTCAGTCGCACGGATGTCACCTCTAACCATACCAATTTCACCTTTGGTCATACCAGTTTCACCTTCAATCATACTAGTTTCACTTTCGACAGAACTAGTTCACCTTTGGCCCACCTGTGGCTCTTCATACTTCTCTATAAATGTCGCACAATCTGCAATTTTTGGTGTTCTACAATCCTGTATAATTTCAAACTTCGCTTGTTTCTTCCACCTACATGGGTCCCCTATATATGGCTTCCTTGTCGAACCTCTACCTTCATATGACTTCCTTTGTTGTACTGTCCACCTATACGGACCCTCGACGTACGATCAATTTGTTTTTGCTTCTCTGTATGGCTCCAAACAGCTTTGCCCGCATGTTGCTACTACATCATGCCCATACAACACCGAGGGAGGTTTGAACGGCTCCTTAAATCCTTCACATCCATATGGCACCAAAGGAGCTCGTATGGCTCCCCAACTCCTTCGCACTCATACGGTCAAGCTTGTACAGTCTCCTAATTCCATCAAATCCATACGGTTTGTACAACTCTCTGTGCACACACAGCTCTGGACGACCATACGGTACATCTACTTTGCACTCATGCAATGCTTTTCTTTCCCACCTGTGCAGAACTATTTCCTCTTGCCTGTACAACTCCTCCCTTGACTTGTATGGCTCTATTCGCCTATACAACTCCTCCCTTGACCTGTATGGCTCTATTCCTTGCTGTGTATGGTCTTGGTACAGATGGCTACAACCTTCTTTGTGAATTCAAATGCACTTTTGCCTTTCTTGTGCTTGTGAGAAGTACTTGCCCATGATCAATTTTTAAGTTCTTTTGTGCTTTTAATTTAGGATTTTAATTGCACACTTTACTAAATTTACAAAAAATAATCCGTTTCTTGCATTTTTCACTTTCCAAGTCTTGGCTATCTTTTTTTTGAGCCTTTGTTTTATTTTCTTTACTAATTTCATGCTCTTTGTTGTCTTTTCCAGATCCCTTCGCACTTGTGCCATATTTTCTATTTTTTCTAGAAAAAATCTTTTCATAATTCTCTTCATTTCCAACTTTTTGACAATTTTTTTACAAAACTCATACCTTTTGATTTTTTCATACCTCTTTGGCTTACTTCACCTAGGTTGACCTTCTTTATGTTTAGTTCCTTGTACTTTATCATTTTGTCCCTTTTGAACCAATGCGCAAGCATATCATCTACTCTTGCCACTCCCTCCTTGTACTCTTCAATTTCTAGAGGGAAGGTTGCACTCTCTGTACTAGTTTCTTCAATTTCCCCGATTCACAACATATTGCACTCAAGGTGGAAAACCTAGTAGTCCTCCATCTGCCTTTGGAATAACCCATTGAGAAAGCTTGTCTCATCCTCCAAGCAACTTCCAAGTTCCAACACCCCTTCATCATTGGGTTCCTGATGTGATTACTATAGGAGCCTAGTAGTTTGATCTAGCCACTTGGTTAGGATCACCTAGATTCCTAACCCACCAAGTCCTCAATGAAGACTTCACAAGGCTTCACCTTGTTCTTCTAAGGACTCTCTCAAGGTCCCTCACTCCTTCAATGCTTCACTCCAACTCCTAGGTAATCACTGCATAGTTGCAAGGTCACTTCTCAAGCACTTTGCTTCTTACCTCCTTAGCAATTTGACTCTTGCAGGGATGTGGAGGTAGTGTTTGTCACACTTCTTGATCCATTTGATCAAGACCTTCCACTTGCCTTCTTACCGATTTAACCAAAATCATTGTTTTGGCCTTGTAGCCCTAGAGTCCAAATTAGGCCTCCTTGTCCGGATTTATAGGACTTACTCCAAAATCTTGCCAAAGGTCTCACCAAACAAAATATGGATTCTAGGTACCTAGGGCATGTCCTCAAGGATTTTGTGGGTCTTGGGGTCTTAGGGCTCCGTACAATGCCCTACCTCGGAATGGAGGGTTTTGAAAGGGTTTCAAGGGCTTCAAGGTTCTCACTATTCATAGCAAGTTTGGAATGGGTTATTGGATTGGTCAACCCCTAAAAACTTAATCTTCATACTATCTAGTGCTCTTCTTGATCTCCAAAGCCTTGGAGCCATGTTATCAAGTCACCTCTGCAAGTAAACAAGCTTTTACACTACCTTGTCCCTAGCTAGGCAATGACAGTGCTCGCCTAGGGCAAGGCCTTAAAATTGGCCATTTCACTTTCCAGGCCTCCACCAAAAGTATTTACACTATGCATTGGCTCCTCTTCCATGCCCCAACTAGCCGTGATGAAGACACGGTAGGGTTTCATGGGGGAGCCATGTTTCTACCAAGAGTTATGTACAGGCCAGAGAACTGGCAAACGCAAAACAATTAAACTATGCCTAACAAAACACCTAATCAACACTCCTAATGATGCAGAATGGAAAGTAAATACACAAAATAGATTGCTTCTTTCTTTGCCAATCAAAATATTTACAAAGGATGCTACTGTGGCATCGAAGTATCGTACTATGTCCTCAAAACAAACAATAGAGAATTCAAATGCTCAAAACCAATAATTCTAAAAGATGCCAACCTCAGGATTTGGGCCTAATAGTACTTGAATAGCTTTCAAGTTTGAGGTTTAGGGTGTTTAGGAAGACATGGTCGGTCCTTTTAGGACAAAAGTTGTCATGCAAGTTGCAAAAGTTGTCATGACAACTTTTTAGCAACTTTTGCTAAATTGCTTCCCACTACTCACAAACCTCAAACTGACCCATACAAAGCTCAAATAACCTAACTAAGGTCATTTGGGGTCATTTAAGACCAAAACACATCATTTTAGTCAGGTTTCCATGCTTGTACCCATTTGAACAATTTGAAGACTAAGTTAAGTCCTAAGGGTACCTTAGCTCTTTGACCCTTTCAATCTACCCAATCCCTAGGTTAACCCTATCTACTAACCTCCTAACACACTTAGGTCCTCTTGGGACTTCTTATTTACCTTTGGTCTGGCTAGGACCAGTACAAGCCAAAATTTGGAAGACAGTCTAGCCTAGGTCCTAGGTGCTCTTGCACCAGTTCCATTGACCTTCCTTCCCCCATCCCAAAGTCTCGCCCTCAGACTTCGAGTCTGATGCCAAACTCCTCTGAGTACCTGGTTTAGTAGGTCTGAAATATTTCCTTCTATCACTCTCAATGGAGAGCGTATTTTTCTTCCAATTGTGGTTTTCCTTGGTGATGATCAATTAGCCACTTCCAAGAAGGGTGTCCTATGCCTTCTCTAGTAAAATTATGACAAAGTCCAGGAATACATTTTGCATGCCAATTGTGACCTTTTGTGTCATGAGTGTACTGAGATTTTTGATGTCGTGCTAGTTGGACCCTACCAAGTGGAAGGTTGGTGGCCACAATGTTGGCTTACTCAAGTCCTTCCATGTCTCTTTTAGCAATACATTGACACCTGAGCCTCTGCGACAATAGTATTCATAAGTTTCCTTCCCATTATCTCCATCTCAACAACAGTCGCCTTCCTCTCGATGCGCACTGTTCGTGGCCAGGTTGGCGGGTGGCTTCTCTGCTAGTTTGCAATGTCCCTAGCTGACTACTTCATCATTGACTACATTGATAATGGCCATCTCCAATTGTGGTATGGTTTGTAAAAGGTCTAAAACCTTCACAAGTATTGTGGCTTGCAACACCTTCAACCAGTAATCCTCATCATCTTCGCCATTAGCCTCCCATATTATTACACAAGTCTTGCAATTGTGCACAGGATCCTTTGATCCATTTCCTATGAATTTAGGGAGTTTCTGCTTCTCTTAGGTGTTCACTATTTCTTCACTCAAGTACCTTATGAATTCGACCATATTGGAACATTTTTCTCTCATTTGCATTCTTGCGCCTTCTCTCTTGCACCCTTAGACACGCTTGAGCTCTCTACGTGTCCACCTTCTACGTCTTCTACACTTTGGCCGCCTACCTTGTTTCTAAACTCTCTCCTCCCTGAAGTCTTTGGCTTAGGTCCCTTATGTTCTCAATTCTTCTCTAAGGGACAGATTCCCAATATGATGTGAGTTTCAAAAATGTTGGCAACCTCGGTCTGGAGGTCTTGTTGTTGCCTTTCGTCACATACCGACTATATGGACAAGATGGTGGCACTGGTACTATCTGTATATTCAAAGTCTTTGCTAGAAGCAAAGTGTGCCACTTGGTTACTTGTCTAGTCAACAAGATCTTCACTTTGTTGTTTGAGAGTGGCAAGTTTCTGGCAACCTCTTCCAACTCACTCCACGTACCAGGTCTTGCCCTCTCCTGACTATGACTTCGGCTCACACTAAGGCTCATACTTCTCGCAGGACTCTCTGAACTTTCTAGGATTTTTTGTAATCATCATCTCCTCTCACTTTTCTCTCTTAGACAGAGAGATCTCTTTACCACTCCTCCCTCCTCTTCTAGTGTATATTTATTATGTTAGTCCTTACTTGGTCATAGGGGCATTAATTGCCCAAGGTACAGCGTTGGCCAGTATCCCTCTCTTCTTTTTCCCTACGGGTCCTTTCTTGGTATCGTTGCAATATATGTTGCCGGCATTACTCTCGATGACTTTCCTCATGCTAGTCATGCAATTCAATAAGCTTTTGTGCTAGCAACCTTGAAATTCGCCTAAGAAGATCAAAGACTGCAAGGTGCACTGTGATTTTGTAGCATACCGTGCCTTTAGGGACCACTCACTCCCAAGCTTCCCTCTACATGTACTGGTCAATCGAAACTTCCCACAAGTGTAACAAGTCCCCTATCAACCAATCCTCCGATGTTTCTTCCTTGCTGTCACTTTTTGTTACTAGCACTTGTTCAAACGGTCAGCCCATTATTCAGTTATCTTACCAGTTGTCATTCGATCAGATTTCTAGGTTCAAATAGGCAACGACACCAAAATGTTTACTCCTATGGTGAATGCTTTAGCTTACAAAGTAAACAAAGATATAACAATGAACATATTGATTACAGTAATTAAAAACAACACATTAATATAGCAGAAAGATATAACTTTATTATCAACAAGTAATGTGTTCAATAATAGTTTCCCATGCTTCCTGATAAAAACCAGAAATATATAGCACTCGGTGGTTGGTTAAGAGTGCCAACAGTTGGCAACTAACAACTACCAAAGAACTACAATCCATTATATTGTCATTTATTAAACAAAACATTATTTATTCTTATCGGCAAAACTATTGTCAATAGCCTTCATTGTACAAAGATGCTTACAACTAAGCAATAATATTGAGACGATGAATAAAATGGAGCAAAAGTGATGACCTGGATTCCAATGTAGACAGTGAAAGGAGGACAATGCAAGCTCTTAAAAAAGATACTCACAATAATGAGAAAGTTAGAGGAAATATGAAGAAAAAGTAATGATATTTGGTGTAGCGGTTGCAAGACACAAAGCCACATGAAGATTAGTGCCCAAAGAAAATGATCTATGGAATATACCAAGTTACAAGCATTCCATTAAGGATTTCCCATACAAACTAAAGAGCAAGAGTGTGCAAGTACTCCATACCACAAAAGCAAAGTTCTAGAAAAAAATCACAAATAATCAATGATTAATTGTAAACTAGGATCTTCTATATATTTTTTAAGCCAACGTAATTTGTTGGGAAATCATTGACTGATTAAAATGCATAGTCAACAATTTTTTGGTTAAAATCAGCCAAGGTTGATAGAAATCAATGCATGTTTTTTTACGTTGAATACAAACATAGGAAATATTATGCTTGAATGTTTAAGAATATTATTAATTATGTTTGATGTAATGACCCTTACTATAAAGGCCACTAAAACCCCCAAATCTGAACTGAGACAATTCGTCAAACACTTGGCAAGCAACTGAATTGTTTGTTTGAGATGTTGTGTTTCAATGTGATAATTGTTTTGAGCATCAAGTACAATTGAGATAACAATACCAATATTGAAATGTGAAACAACAATGGAACTCTAAATAACCATGCAAAGACTCAATGCCAATATATCATGAACTTCCTAATTCTGATTGCAATGTTCAGTAACTGATTTTCTAGGCACATATAGACTGTTATATTGGACATACAAAACACTTCTTACTCCATACAATGAACTATCATCCTATGACCATCAATGCTCCTTTTCTTGCTATGTCAAAGATGTTAACCAATTTGATTTCAATGACAGATTGTATAGACTGTTAAAACTACTGAAGTATGGCATGGAATGTATGAACAGTCACACATAAACAGTGACCTTACAATGCACCCTCTCAACTATAACAATCCGACTACAATATAGCAATATCAGATTACAATAGCAATGGTAACAGAGACTATTCTCTGAATACAATTATGACTGTTACAGCAGAGCACTCTATCACATAAATTGACAACAAAATGATATAATGGAACCTGGTTAAAATGCTGCCTGGGTGTGTTGATGAATGCTAATGCATTGAAGACCGAAACCAATCCAAACTGCCCTTCCAAACTCTGTCAAACTGTCCTCCTGTACCTGTCGTACCAAGCCGTACATGTACGGCACCTGCAAAAAAATAAAATGCAGGGTTTTGAAACCCCAAATTGGTATTAACCTGACCACCAATGATGTACTAAGGTCCTCTCCAAAGCACAAAAATTATCTCCAAATATCTTGAGAGATATGAGCAAAATTCTGATTCCAGGCCCTGATATAGAATGTCTGAAAATGTGCCAAAATTGTCTTCAATCTTCACCAAAATGATTCCCAATACAAATAATGAATTCAAACCCTTATTCCAATTCCAATGCAAACCCTTACATCAAATTCTCAATGAAATCACGATGAAATGGCTGAGTACCATCTCCAAACTTGCAACCCTTCAGTAGATATTTTACTACCTCAGTTATGCCAATCTAAGGGAGTGATCGTTCCCAAAGATCGAATAGTATTTGCAGACCACAAAGCTACAAATTGCTTCACAATGAAGAAGTAGAAGAAATTTCAAATCCAAGCATGTCCAAATGAAAGCCCAAGCCCTCTATTTATTCTTTTCCTTGAGAAGTTGCTAGAACTTCTAGAAACATCCAATTATAATGTACTTTATAATAAAATAACATTATAATAATAAAGTACATTTCTCAACTCAAAATTATAACAATGTAGGCCCAAATGTCTCATAACTGAATGTAGGCCCAACTACGACTGAACGTAGGCTCAAAACTGAACGTAGGCTCTACTACAACTGGATGTAGGCTCAAACTGGATGTAGGCTCACTCTGGATGTAGGCTCCACTACAACTGCATGTAGGCCCAAACTGGATGTAGGCTCTACCGAATGTAGGCTCTGTCAGCAATATGCAATCAAATGATCAACATAATGACCCTCTCTCCAAACCATTTGCCTATGAGAGTCGATGATAGGCAAATCCGTCATGCCAAACGATGTCAGCCAAAATGGGGACATGACATTTGACCACTTAAGAATGCCAAAATTTGATGTCGAAGGTAGGATACAAAAAATTAATATTATGCTGGAGGGTAAAGGAATAAAATTTATAGATGAAAATACTATACCAAAAATAACATTTGGAAGACCTTAATATTGCTCAGTTTTTAGTATTTCTGGTTACTTTTGATTACTTATATATCAAAAACTTGGCAGCTAGCTCATTCATAGTAACTCTCATATTCCTTAGCAACTAGTAACACAAGTTGAACTCCACGCAAAAAACTTGGACCACTTCATTACACATATTTCTTAATGAATTATCCCATAGGCAGATTAAAGGAAAAAGAAAAATGTATAAAAATATGTTTAACATAGAAGGCATATCTCCAGGTTTATATGGCATTAGATGAAAGGAATATAAGAACCTAAGATCACTTGTTGACAATTTTATGTGTGACATTAGATTTCAGTAAGTTTAAATTATCAAAAACCTGGCAGGGTTCATGTCCTTTTAAAGAAAAATTACTTGCAATTAAAAAATTCGATAAGTCATGTTTTAGGAAGGACTATTATTCCTCTGTATAAACAGAGTAACAATAATTTCAGGCAAGTACAAGCTTACAAACATCTATTACCTATCTTGGAAACTTCAGTTGTACAAAAGAACTATCCATAATGATTTTGCTGTAAATTAAAATAATTTTCTTCATGTCAGAATTCCTATTATACACTTGCTCAAATTCTAGTCCTATTTCTATAATTTATGTTACAAATAGTTGCTACTGTAGTACTACTGTATGTTACGAATAATGTATTACCATTGCTACTGTATTACAGTATTACTTCTGTTACCTGCATGGCAGAATTCCTATTATACAGTTTATACTGTATTACTACTTGTATGTTACAAATAATTGCATATGAAATTATGAATCCAAACCTTCAGGTTTCACATTTTTATCACATTGACAAAGTCACTTTTTGAGTGAAGCAATAAGGGTTTCTTCCGTATGCATACATAAAACTGCAGAAGCAATCTAGAAGAAATGAGAAAGATTGAAGCAAAAGAGGAGGTGACATTGGGAAACCCAAGTTTTTGATGCAAGATGGGATGTCCACATGGAGAAATATATGTCTAAAAGTCAAGTGTCAGAGTGGCAAAGGCATGTGGAACTTTTGTGGGATTATGATGTGGAAGTGGATGTCAAGACAGGACATTGGAATGTAAGTTTGGAATTCCATAGGAAAGGATAGATGGTGGTTGTACGAGAAAGGAAAGGAACAAGAGGTGGAATTTTAATGCGAAACTAGAGGTGAGAAGTGGATATGGGGGCAAAAGTCTAAAAGTTCAACAAAACTCGACAATTAGATGCAAATGAATGAAATGAGGGTGTAATAAAACGATGCAAAACTAGATAAGGGAACCGAAGGAAATGGAAGAGAAACGGAGGGAGTCCAATTCCACTTTGAAATTCCACAAAGGAGAGAATTTGGGGGTGTAGGGATGTCGGAAAGGAACGGAGGTATAGCCACGGGGACAAGAAAGAGAAATCCAAACCACCATCAAAGATTCCACAAATATGCAAAGCCGAGAAATGGGAGCATGCAAGGAAACCTTGTGGAAGTGGATATGAGGATTGGAGGGGAGACAAATGTTCGATTGAGCATCAAAACCCCACAAAATAAGGAAATGAAGTAAAACTCAAAGAAGGGCATGATAGACTTTGTGGAAAATCTATGTGGGAATGGATGTCGATGCCCTATATTGGATTGGCAAGAAATGTTTGATAGTCCATTAAACGTTTGCAACTTCCCAAAACTTAATAAAATGACCAAAATCCTCCCAAACTTACAACTGTTTTTGTAATTTTGAAAATTCCAACTGCTAATAGTTATATGGAGAATAATGAGGAATCATTTATATGCAAACTTGACCAAGGGAGAAACCTATCCAGAGTTTTCTTAGATTTGTTATATATGATTCAAAAAATGAGGCCAAATGCACAAATAAGGGACTTGTACCAAGTAGACTTTGGCAATTGAAAGTTGGGCACCAACAAGTTCAATAATTTTACCCAATCCCTAAATTTGATTTTTTTTTAATTTTAAAAATTAATATTTTCAAATTCGAGGTTCGATTTACAATTCATTGATTTAACAGCTCTAACGAGAGCTCACTTTTCTACAATATGTTACTAGTTCTAAATACAATTGAAGTACATACTCCTCCATCCCCTTACTGAAGGGCAATTGGTTTTCATCAAGTACAGCAAACGAGCTAGTTTACATGCATTCCACCTTATGCCTCTTACAAAGATGAGTACAAAGAAAGGGCAACCAAGTTATGGGATGTAGACCCAAAGTAAACTAACTTGGATATTTCTTCTATTGCATGAGATGCAATGCGGTTCCATGTGGTTCTCCTAATCTATTTGCATTATCTAATATTGATGATGATGATGATAATGGTCGTAATGATGGCACATATGATGTTGATTACTAATTGTAATACAATTAATTAATACTGCACAATGATTATCTATCATGAGTATGGCATTCAAGTTTGATAAATTGATATCCAATTAAGATATTGGTTTTCAGATTTTGAAATTCGTAATGGTTTTGTTTAGCATATGCATGATATATGGCATTCTAAACTTAATTCTGTTTATAGGTTGCAAAATATATATATGATTTTTAAATGTTCTTTGTTTGGACATATCTAAAACATGCCTACCCCCCCCCCCCCCCCCTGCCCCCAAGAAAAACCAAAAATAATGTAATGTACTCCTACACACACTTGTTCAGCAACTTAGGGTGCTTGCAATGGCTACAATCCATTTGAATATTCATATGGTCAAATTTGAGCATCTAGCTTGTAAAAATTTGCAAAATGGTGAGGGAGACAAGATAAAATAGCTTCACTCTTATTGAGAGTTTCCAACATTGGGTTTCTAAAGAGAAAATTCATATGTTAACATCTATTTTCACGTGGGATTGAGCTATTTGTTTCCCTAGTTTTCTTCTCTGAACATACTCTACTCATTTAAGTGCTTAAGTCAGAAAAAGTGACATTTTAAGCTAATTACAAGCATAGTACATCTTCATAATATAAAACAAAATTAGTTTTCATCTCAATCATAGTGCAGGTATCATACTCATGCACATACTCGATCAGCAACTTAGGATGCTAGCAATGACTACAATCCATTTGAATACTCAAATGGTCAAATTTGAGTAACTAGCTTGTCAAAATTTGCAAGATGGTAAGGGAAACAAGGTGAAATAGCTTCACTATTATTGAAATTTTCCACCATTGGGTTTCTAAAGAGAAAATTCATGTGTTAATCTCTATTTCCATGTGTGATTGAGCTTTGTTTCCTTATTTTTCTTCTCTTCAAGTACTTCACTAATTTAAGTGCTTGAGTCAGAAAAAAAAGTGGCATGTTTAATTAATTACAAGAATAGTACGTGTTCACAAAACAAAATTAGTTTTCCTCTCAAACAAAATAAAAAATTTAAAATACTTTTTTTTGTTGTTGGTCTTGTGGAATAGAGAAGGGGTGAAACCAGATAAATAGGGATTGTAGGCACTTATATGAGCATGCGCAAAAGTGAAAATCTGGTGTATAGTGTACACTATAGACGGCAGCCATTGGGTTGTGGCCTAATTCATGTTATTATTAATTGCATGTAACAATGGATTGGCGCATAAGGAAATATAAATCCCTTTGTAAATCATTCATTGGAATATCCACATCAATCACAGAGCAGTTTTCTCACCAACAAGGTTCCAAAGATGGATACACACTTGGAAATATCATTGCGCTCAGTCATTTTTTTATTTAAATCCCTACTTATCAGTTCTAACTTTCCTGCTTCATAGAACTTAAGAAGTGAAAAAATATAAATTTTTAAATAATCTTATAGACTAATTCATTTGTTTATACTGAAGCCTAATTCATTACAAAACTGACATTCCAAGATGCTCCTGTTCCATGAGTAGGAATTGATACTGTTCATTTACTGCTAGGTTGTGATTTCCTTTCAAATAAACCATACAAGATGAAGGACAAAGCATTAAGCAGAAAATTTTAAAATGGTTATTCAAAACCTTCATGAGCCATCTAAGAAGGAAAGATTCTGTCAAGGAATTAAGATGATCTTCCTTGTAGCAAGAGTAAATACTGTCACAAATAAAACAAGAAATATCAAAGAGAGGATATGTTTTACCTTTGCGCAGAGCATCATAAGTCTCCTCTGCAATCACACGGGAAGCACCCACCTGCCAATCCATGGGCAGCCGCATTAAGATTTTTCCAAGTGTACATGATTACAATAGACTGGAAACTACTCTCCAAGAATTAGAAAATGATCGACTATAATTGTTGTAGATCTCTATAAAGCAGGATATGCAAAAAGTTGTGCCTTGTATTTTGTGATTCATACATAATCTCAAGCTCCCACAATACTATTAAGTTCACTGATACAAAAGGATTATAAGGCCATATCTTCATCTTGGACAATGCTACAAAATTTAAATAGTAATAATATGTATGAAAAATTTAACATTCACTATCAATGTTTCTCCAGACATTGGTTACCAAAACAACCTGTAGCTATATACTCGTCTTGGATAATGCTACAAAACATAAAAAATCTATTTTCATGATATGTCCAAAAAATCTATTGTCATGATATGTCCAAAAAATCTCTCAATGTTTACTTTTAATATTAGTCTAGACTTAGGCTACCAACAACCTTTAAATCTAGAGACAGCATTTCTTCAACCAATATTGATTTGACATATATGATTCATATTAGTACCCACTTAGATATCCTGGCAAATTTGTAAGTAATTAGATGAATCTAACATTATTGCATGCATATTCATTGGTGTAAGACTTTTAGGAATAAGAGTGACCATCCCAATGGCATGTCAATTTGCAACAAAAAAAATATCTGAAAAAAATCCTTGCTATCTAGTTATAAATTCCAATCTATCTTTCTCAGGACATAGACCAAGTAAGAAAGTAATACAGTTCCAATTGTCAGAAATCCATCCACTGTTCGATTCAGCAAGGGATTGCCCATATCCACAAATACTCCCAAAGTAGGTGACTTCACATTAGCAGTAACTGTTCCATACGGCATCTTGTAGTATTTTCTGCAAACAAAAAGATTCCAAAATTCCCAACATCAACATTCATGAATACTAAATGTCAACATGAATTCCTAAAGAGACTCAATAAAGTTTCCACGCCAAATACAACAAATAGAATAGAGTGAACAAAAGCAATCTCAAAGCCAAAGCTCAATTATAAAACCTGTAACAACCTAAAAAGCTTCAACAATCAACAATGTGGCAAACTATGTCCAATGAAAATCATAGGAAAATAACCCTAAAATAATGTATAACTGAACACAATCGCTCCCAATTCATTTATATAATATTTTTTCTTTCCACAAAGAGATATTGTATTCCCATGAATGATAAAAAAGATAAATGTTTTAACACCTCTGTCCAATTTAGAGTGTTGGTATTGTGAAGTCAAGTACTTATTTAAGAAAAGTACAATGAAACAGCTCTTTTCCAACCATGTTTTCATTCAATTACTGGGAGAAAAAGAAGTAATAATCACCCAAAAAGTTACTTAATTTTGACAGAGTTATGAGAATAATCTGACATCTAAAATTGTCATAAAAACTTGGTCACAAAATTATCACAATTTACATAGAAAACAACAAATTAGGCACATAACAAACATGAATGCCATAATCCTGACCAGGCTTGTGCCACAATGAGCACTCTCCTAAGCTGATGCAGTTGCAATAATGTGGGCCCAACTCGATGAGGTTGGGCAGAAGAACTCAGTGCATATTGATGGAGCATATACATCTCTGGAATGGCTTCTACACCAAATGCAATTCTAAGTTTGATAGTGGGTAACCCATGTATTAATAAGCCATAAGGTAAGAATGCTTTACCAAAATATAAGGATCAAAAATAAAAAATTATGATGTTGGAAAGTGAAATTGAATGTTGATAAGAATGCAAATTTCCATTAAATACGTCAAAAACTAACTCAAACCTAATTGTCACTAATTCTCAGGGAAGGGAAACTGAGCAGAGTCAACTGAAACTCCTTGCCAAGTGATTCCCAAGCTTCACATGAATCATGAAATTTCATAATCAGTCTAGGTTACATAAATGAGTTACCGTTGTTTTAGGACAGACGTTTGCCACATACCGAGTAAACTCCGAAATTTCAGCTGGCCAAAAACCATTTCTATAGACAAAATAGCTTTCATAATTCAATCTAAGAGGAGACTAGAGCAAAAACACGTGAAAATAGTTGCCCCTATGGGATTTCCAAAACACACTTTAACTATTAAGATTGTAATCTTGATTCATCTAATAGCTATTTTGCAATAAACGGTAGCTGCATTAATAAAATTGTTGGACAGGCTAACATTCATTCTCAAGACCTGCTTGCGACTGGTGAGCTATTCCACCACTGAGCCACTTACCCTTTCATGATGGAACTTCGAGATCATCCGAGAAGTGCATTTCAATTCCAAGACACCCCTCCAAGGTACATTCATGTTGAGATTGTTAAAAATAGATCTTGAAACCCCACCTTGGATCAGAAATTTCACTAGATTATTTATTCATGTAAGTTTTAATCGAGCAGGTAAACTTAATAAACATATTTAAGACAGCGACAGAAAAAGAACAAAACACATAACACAACAAGTTATAGTGGTTCGGCAAATTAGCCTATGTCCACTCTTAAAGTAGGTAATTCTCTTATTAATGTTTTAACCAATACAATCATCCATGGCATGTACACAGCCATTTATATAAACTTATGCAACTATCAAATGAAGAGATGGGAGAAGGTGAAAGGTCGTGACCGTCGGGCTTCATATACCCAACAATCTCCCACTTGAAGTCCAACCAATACAGCCACGAACATGTCATCCCTACTTTTCTACCTTTAATGTTATATTGTAACCAAGCAATGAGAAGACTTTAACTTCGCCAGACTCTGCTCACGAACAACGCGAATTAATCTTCTCCAAATTTTGTTAGACTGAAAGCAATCTAACAACTTGACATCTTCCCTCGCAACTTTTACAAGTGAAAATACACCCTTAAATCAATTATTAGAAATACCACTTCCAATGTTATTTGAATGCAAGTCACATTCATGAGTGATCTCCCCACTGATCCACTCCCACTACAGAATCTCTTTATTACTCAAACCTGCAAGAGCTCCCACAAGAGATTCTGCAAACTTCCACCTCTCAATTGCCATAGCATGAGATAAGCTTGCTTTGTGCTTGATTTGATATTGGTCAAATTTATCAAATTCCAATAACAAATTCTGCAAAAGAGATAAAAGATCATCCATTACACAGCTATCGGTGAACCTCGACAACTGCAATTTCCTAGACTTAGCCAACACGATTTCTATCAATTGAAATATCTGTGACTCGTGCAGATCAGAATGCACCTCCACACTCATACGCAGAACCTTACAAGCATAATTGATAATTTCGATCAGATTTTGGGGAAAGATCATCCATGGTAGCCTCTGGATTCCTTCTAGCAAAGAATTGAACTCATGACCAATATATCCTTCATCACATTCTACCTCAACCTGAGGAATAATTACAAAGTTTTGGCCATCAAATTCTCCATCAAAGGACTCTTTCCCTGTGATTCTCCTCTCCCCTGAGTCAATTGCTATCATCGCTAGGATAGGTTCTTGAAACCTATTCACAGTCACAGCCCTGGAGTGCTCCAACAGGGATGACAACATTCGAGCATTGAAAAGAATATTGATGCAACTCACCACACCTCCTGCCATGGCCTCAATGTCTGGTTTTTCTGACTTATCTTTGCCCTTGGATGACAGGGACCCCTGTTCTAATGACTTGTCCC
This sequence comes from Chamaecyparis obtusa, assembly GCA_027943335.1. Lineage (NCBI taxonomy): Eukaryota > Viridiplantae > Streptophyta > Pinopsida > Cupressales > Cupressaceae > Chamaecyparis > Chamaecyparis obtusa. Next base: position 210,715 of record BSBK01004571.1, on the reverse strand, counting down.
ATCCACCATTCCTAGGTGTGACATTAGGAGCTTCCCAATCCGGATAAGCATGTATCCATTTAGAGATCTCAAACAGCTCCCACTCAAACCCAAGTCTAAAAATACTCTATCCCGAAATAATTAGTCCTTTGTTCTCTAAATTTGTTTTATTTTTACCTTTCTGTGTTACAACTGCAATTTGTGCCCTCATTTCCATCTCACGATCCAGTAGTTCTCGAGCCTTCTCGAAATCTTGGCCTCCAACAACTCCATTCTTCTCTTTTGCAATTTGCGTAAGGTCTTTTTCAAGGAATAGGTGCACACGAGACCTACTCATGGGTTTCTAAGACACCCCATTTGCACCAACACTGTTGCTACTTCCTCCACCGTTGGCAACAACAAACTCATTCCCATCTTTGTCGCTGGTGGTGGGTTCCCAGCTGATGGCCGCGCTCTCTCTAGATGAGCTACAGCCACCCTCGATCCCGTCTTTGCCACTAGCACCAAGGACAATGGCTTCAATCAAGCTGAGCGATGGTATGACCATCTCTATCATCATTTGAGATTGTAGATGATGCTGGTGGTTATTGTTGTCGCCACACCATTGCACAGCCTATAGACTCAGGAGCTCCTGTTGGGCAATGACTTCTTGCCAATTGGGAGAGGGGTCCCACAACTCCTCCATCCTAGGAGCAAAATTACAACACAATTTTGTCTTGAAGTCCGTCTGTTTGAAACTCGTCCTTTCTTTGCTATTGGTCTTGGCGCCACTATGCTCCTCCTTCACAACCAATTTTGACTCTTCATTTTCCAAATATTCTTCGATGGAAATGGCAATCGACCCAACAAGCCTGTCCATGTTTCTTGTATAAGCAACCATAGATGGTGTCATTCTCTGCCCCTCTGTATTCTCTACAGCAGCTCTCGTAGAAGTTCATTCTTGAGCCTCAATGGCCCTCTCTGATGCAGCTTGCCCTGCTCTATGCCTGTCTTCTGCTGCCCTTTCAGCTACTATTGCAGCCCTTTCACAAATTGCTGCCACGGACTTTCTTGCCGCTGTGTGTAAAGGATCAAACTTTTGTATTGGAATCAATTTTTCCTCCGCTACACCCTTCTCAATGGGCCGATTCCAATGACTCTTAATATCCTCAGGAATATGTAAAGGTTCAAAAGGCCAAGCCAAATTCTATCTTGTTGTCTCAACCTTCTTTACACCTAAATACATTTCTTTCTTGTCATTTTTTATAGAAGGCTCAAGTTTTTGGCCATTAGGTGCAGAACATGACGTCATATAACTGCCCTGTTCCAAGTCCTCTGCTTCATCTATTTCCATTTCACTAGAAACATACTCAACATGATCTAATTCCATGGGCATAATTTCAGATTCAACAACGGAGAAAACTCCTCTCATGAGACACTATTTTAAATTTCTTAAAATCAGAATTTCTAACATCTATTTCCCAATTTCTTAACTTACGTTTCAACCGCTCCTTTTTAACATCTTTTTGATGTGGATGCCTAAGAAACTTGTGCGAACGTTTTGCACTACCGTTGTGAATATCTCCCACTTCATTGAGAGTCTCTACAAGATATAATGTATCTAATCTGTTTCCTTTTGCAATTACAAGAGACCCTTGTCACCTTCCATTTCATGGATTCCAACCTAACATTATTGTTAAAATAACTGAGAGGGGGGGTGAATCAGTTATCCAGTGTCCCAAAACAAAATGTATAATCCAAAACAAATACTTCAACTTCTGCTACTCGGTAAACATAAAATACTTTCATTGTCTGTGCTTTTACCGATTATCAGTCTAAAACTTATAATAGTTACCGATCAAATTTAACATGTAATATGCGAAGTATGATAACAAACAAATATCACAATCAACACATAACACAAGAGATTTAACGTGGAAACTCTGTGAAGGGAAAAACCACCTCGGACCGGCAACCCAAAAATATTCACTCTTCTGAAGTGAGGTCGGCGAAGACCCAACCCTATTAAAGGTTTACAAACACACTGTTAAATGTGACCTTGTTAGAGGATTTTAGACCAACCGTTATCGTCCAACCAGCATTCACTATGGGGTTGACAGGATAACAATGTTCATTCTATGAATGATACATAATAAGACTTTATAGTCCACTCGGTTATGAGATTTGACTGTGTACAATGGTTAAATATGTAACAGTAGATGATCTGCTTTAACACAACTTCAATTGCAGATTACAGATCAATATTTAGCTCATACAAATCCTTATGATCAATGTAACATTTTAGTTTCAACAATGTATCAACTTACTATCCGTCGGTAGTTACTCTCTGTTGCTCAGTAATTGCTCTGCAACTCGGTTCTTACTAACTAGTATGATCAGAATGCATGAAAACTTGTTCGCGCGATAATTCTGCAATCTCTTCTTCCGTCGATATTTCATCATGAAATCTCCAGTCTCTTATATAGACGAGTAAATCGTTTTCTTCTCCTCCATCAGATTTTGCCGCTTAATCATCTTCGTTGATTTTGTCGCTTTAAGCTTCTTCGGTTGATGTGTCAATAACACGTTTCAATCTGCTCCATTAGATCTTCCTTTAATTATGTTAGTCGCCGATCTTCATAACAAACATTATCTGTTACCTCGATTTCATACATTTTCCAACTCATCAATCTTATCGGCTAAATTGATCATTTAATTCTTTTCTGTTCTGCTCGGTTAACAAAAAAATGCGTTGGTGAACACACGCTTAGTTAACACTGTGCTCGGTATACACTACACTTCGTTGGTGTATACTGAAATGCTTCATTTACCGACAACACTACTTTGTGTCTTTCAACTCTATTCTTCATCATAGATGAATGCAACATAATAAAGTCAATATCATAAGGTCATAGACTCATCAACAAGTTACTCAATGTGTTCCTTATCCTCATCTGACATATACATCTTCCTCATGTAGATATTTATGTTCATCTCTTTCACCTTTCTTCAGATGTTTCAGTATAGTAACTTACAAGATAAGTGCTATCAAACTAGTTGACATCAATGACAACATAATACTGATTTAATCATATTACATATCTAATCATCAACTCCTCAGTGATCTTTAATCACAGATTCTTCAATTAGTTTCCAAATCAGTTGTAGTTCATCAATCACAACCTTGAGAGAACAATTGCCCAACTGAAATTGAATTATTTTAAAGTTGAGGGACATACTTAACATCCCATAGTAGCCAACTATTTCTATTGGCTAGTTTTAGCAAAACATCTCCTTTTCCAACAATATTAAGAAAGTTATCATCAGCGAGATAAAACTTACCAAAATTACCACTTTGAAAGGTTTTGAAAAACTCTTTGTGCGGGGTAGTATGGAATGATGCTCCCATATCGAGCACCCAACCATTTTCTGCAACTTCTATTGTAGTGAGAATAAGAGCATCGTCGTATTCCATATCTGCTCCTAGATTTCAACCAAGCTCTGATACCAATTGTAAGTTTTAATCAAGCAGGTAAACTTAATAAACATATTTAAGACAGCGATAGAAAAAGAACAAAACATATAACACAGCAAATTATAGTGGTTCGGCAAATTAGCCTACGTCCACTCTTAAAACAGGTAATTCTCTTATTAATGTTTTAACCAATACAATCATCCATGGCATGTACACAACCATTTATATAAACTTATGCAACTATCAAATGAAGAGATGAGAGAAGGTGAAAGGTTGTGACCGTTGGGCTTCATATACCCAACAATTCATTCCTCTTAAGGATGTCAAAACGTCAGACCTACTCTTAAAGGTCTTATACTTGATCCGAATATTTTTCTAAGGTGGACATTCTACGATGAATTGTTTCTATATTTCAATTACTTCTTTCATATAAAGTACACATGTCCTCTTCCCATTTCTTTAGAAATGCACATATCTAGTGGCAAGCTAAATTTATCAAGAAAGGACAATTATATCAGTGAGAGTAGGTCCAATTGTCAAAATTTCTGTTTCTATATTTCAATTGGCCCTGTCATGTAAAATACATATATACTCTGTTCCTATTTCTTTATAAATGCATATATCGAGAGATAATCTGAATCCCATCATAGAAGGACAATAATCTCAGTGATAGAGAGAAGCTTACAAGAGAGTAGATCCTATGTTTGAATTCTAGACTGTTCATAATTTTGAATATAGAAAATTTGACAATTGGACCTACTCTCACTGATATAATTGTCCTCTCCTGATAAATTTTAGCTTGCCACTAGATATGTGCATTTCTAAAGAAATGGGAAGAGGACATGTGTACTTTATATGAAAGAAGTAATAAAAATATACAAACAATTCATCGTAGAATGTCCACCTTAGAAAAATATTCGGATCAAGTATAAGACCTTTAAGAGTAGGTCCGACGTTTTGACATAAGAGGCATGAATAAATAATCTAGTGAAATTTCCGATCCAAGGTGGGGTTTCACGATCTATTTTTAACAATCCGGAGGCCTCAACAAGAAAAAAATAAATACATAAATTGTTACATGATTAATTGGAATCCTTTCCTGAAAAATAGGAACACCTACTTTTTAGGACTGCAGATTTGAATAGAGCAAAAACACATGAAAATAGTTACCCCTACAGAGATTCAGATGTCTTTTTAACTCGTAAGAGTGTCAAAATTTGAATGGCTTCCAAAAGCAACTCACAGGAACAGAAACCATTGAGAACCCTGCTGTAAGTGGATGCGTCACAGATCCATCATAGTTGTAAACCCATATAACTTTACTGTAGTAAAAATACAGGTGTATAGTTTAATAATTAAAGATAGACAAAATTTCCCATGATCCTTTTTTGATTGTAGCTAAATCGACATAGAAAACTTTCTAAAAAGCACACATGTAAGCATGGCCTTCTTCATCTTACCTGAAAGGCTGCAAGCAAATGGGCAGCAAGAAATCAATGCAAAAGTTCGAGAAACCTCGTAAATGCAAGTGGGTAGTATGTTAAGTGAGAATTCTAGCATAGCTGTATGCATAAGAGATTCCATCATGGGTATAACCATAAACACATACTACTCTAGTCTTGTTAAAATGCAGTAATGTACTTCAAAAAAAACCCAAAGAACTTAAAATTCCCAATTATATTTCGTAAATTGTAGCTAAATTGATAGGAAACGAAAAAATTTATGTAAGCATGGTCTTAATCGTCTTACCTAAACAGCTACAATCAAATGAGCAGCAAGAATGTCAATACCCAAGAGATCCAAAAACTTAAAAAATGCAGGTCGATAATTTAACGTAAGAGAAGCTTCAAGCGTAGCTGTAAGCATGGCCTATCACCTTACCTGAAAGACCGCAATCTAATGGGCAGCACGTAAAACAATACGAAAAAGATCAGAAAATTCAAGAAAAAGCAAGTGGAGATCAGTGCATGAAATATCTATGAGCCCTGACAAAAGCATTGGAGATCGTATCTGCCAGCACAACGATCCGTTGATGTGAATGTAAGGGGACGCGTGTGGAGAGAACATCGGGACATGTGTTATAAATATCTATAAAGAAATTAGATTTCCTTAGTTATATATATATATATATTAAAAAATATAAAAATCTCTATAGAAATTATATGGAATTTGCGCTCAGGGATTAAAGTTCATCATCATAAAAGCCTTGTAAAGCGCCACTGAAGCCTTCGGGCAAATACCAGAACTCGAGGTAAAAGAAGCAGCTAATTTGACTAAGTTGGACAATTAGTGAATGGATGACCTTCACAAAACACTGATTTAAGGGATTGAGAGACATTCAATGAATAAATGAATGATTTTAAAATTAGAATATAAATGTATAATCAGAATTCATAACAGAAAATGCGACATCAAAAAGAATATAAAAATTATTTTAAAATGCTATTATATGAATATGCATCTCAATCCCTTAAACGAGGTCAGTGAGAGGGACAGCCCAAAGTGGGATATAATTGCTTCAGTCATGGTATTTTGACCCACTATAAAATGAAATCCCTTCATCCTTAATGGGGTGAAGGACAAAGAGCATTGCAATAGCCTTCATCTAGTAGTCCTCACAGATTGTGCAAAAGCTCCCTGGCATTGGTGGGAAGCTCTCAAAAGAGAGGTAAAAGCAAGCTCTTTGAGTGGAATCCTTATTGGAACCCGAGTAAGTAGTAAGCTACCTTTTCAGTCATGTTAAACCAAACTGACCTTAGGTAGATTGTCTGAAATCTTTTTATGTGCAAGACTTGTAAAAATGATCTAGAACATACACTCAGTGTTTAGCTCTCAGGACTATTGATTGAAGAGAGTGTTGAGCTTTTTATTTTGTTCAAATTCCATGTTGTAAGTGTCATTCAATAGTATTTAATCTCAGATTTCAAAAGTTCACCATCAAGGACACCAAGTCCTTAGAACCAAGAAGTCTAAATCAATATCAACAATCTTAACCATAGAGATAAATCTTTATCTATCAAACTTCGTCACAAAGACACACTTAGATTTTGGAAACCCTTACATAACAATCTAAATCACATCCCAAACACTTCAAATAGCGAGATGTCTCTTCCATATCCTTTTGGTCGAAGACCAGTCATCAAATCACAAACTAGGAACCAACCAAAGGATTCATTTGTCAAATTGTTCCCTCAATACAAACAAGAACAATAACCCAACTACTATGATGACATAGACCCTTTTGTCTATTTGAAAAATTTCCCCGAGTTGGAAAGAAAACAATGGAAAACTTATATCCTCATACAACAAATGCAAGACATGAAAACCCGACTAGACGGTCTTTAAAGTCAATGACAACCAAAGTCTAACACTTTAGAGGACTTATATCCCTACCCTGTTGAGCAATCAATCTATATTCCTTCAATCCCATCACATGTCAATGAATATCCTCTTATTTTCTCAAATCCACCACCAAGGATTCTCAAAACAAACACAATTGTAAATATGTCATTCGTTGGCCATCAATCAAGCATAATCAATCAGCAACCTATTGTACCGCATGTTCATTCGACAAATAACTCACAACATGCAAATGTCAATGTGGTACCACCAACAAGACTACTCAAGCAACAAAAAATCTAATCTAATCCTTTCTATCATTTGCATCAAAAACTAGTTGAGAGATATTATCTAATTGTTCAACAGAATCAAAATCATCTACCCATGTCTAACAATGGCACATTCTAAAATAATCACACTGGAATGACACATCTACCTCCCATGAAGAAGTTATCCCTCAAGAAGCCTCCATATTTCCCACCAATCTTTCATCTCCTGGAGAGTCACAAGAGAAATCTTTTCCATTTCCATCAAATGATATATCCGATGATGAGACCTCCCAAGGGCTATCCATAATTGATTTCCAAGCTAATCCCCTTCCTGATACGATTCCCTTCTACAAATCAGCTATCCTGGATCCAGTGCCACCATATTCTCCATTCCCAAACAAACCTACTCCAGAGAATCCCATCCAAAGTCCTTCTCCCTCATCTCAAAACATTGAGCCCTTCCAAGAATCCACCATACATATCCAAAATCATACCCCATGTCAAGAGGGTGATGCAAAGTGTGAAGAAATGTTTCCTAAAACAAATCAAGATCAAGATCCCAATAATTACCAAACTTGTCCAATTTTTTACCAAGATCCTATCTTCTTAGAATTTAATAATGATCCTACCCTCCATGTCCATCCTATCAATGAGAATTCTCATTTATCCCAAGAACAAAGTGTCATTCCAAGTCTTATGGACCTTCCACTTCCTATTCATAAGAAAGATCATGACATCATGCCCATTATTCCTAATGATTATATTCATAGTCAAGAGAAAACCACCCTTAGAATGGAGTCCAATGATCCCCTTCCAAGTCAAGATCAAAGTATCCCTTCACTTTCATGTCTATCACAAGATCCCATCATCCCTCTAGATCCTCCTCATGAGCCTACCATTCCTTTACCTCCATGTCCTAATCCTCTATATCCTCCACATGATCCTATCCTACCAAATGATCTTGTCATTCATCCTATTCCATTGTAGGGTCTTATTATTCCTCCTAATCCCCCTCATGATCCAAGCACATCTATGCAAGTTGTTCATGAACCCCATGCAATTCAAGTGGGTTACTTCACTTCCATCCAAAATATTTCACTCTATGATCTTAATTTTCCTCCAAAAGATCCCATCACCCCTAAAAAAGCTAATAATGAGCCCCTACATATAAACTTGGTTCATCCACTTTCATTCAAGCTAGTATAATTCATGATCCTCTCATGCCTTACATACCTCCTCCACCTCAAAATGGACTTTTATCTTTCTATCAAAGTAACAAGTATCCCTTTGCTAAGAAGGTCTTCCAAAGCATGCGCTATCAAGGAAAAGGGTTGGGCATCCATGAAAAAGGCATATTGGAACTCCCTTATATAATAACAAACCTCAAGATTTGTGGCCTTGGCTACATGGCTCACACTCCAGATGTTGGTACCATTCATAAATACTACTTTCCTCCATCTAAACCCAAGCACACATTAAAGCCTTCAAACCTTCCATCCATCTTGGGTCCTTATATCCCTCCATCACCTATCCCTATCACTTCATGCTCACCATTTGCCTATCCTACCCCAAATAAAGATAAAAAAGGAACACATCCTTGAAAACTTTTCCACCAAATATCCACATGAACCCTCCGTATCATTCCTATCCATCCATAAATCTCAATACCCTAGGAAGCAACTTGGATGGCAAGCATAAAAATCATAAGTCAAAAAATCCACATCCATCAAAGAATCAACATGTCCAATCTAATCGACATGTAGATACAAAGAAAAAATAAATATCCAAAGGCCACAAAGGCTCATATATATATATATATATATATATATATATATATATATATATATATATATATATATATATATATATAGACACACACACACACACATATCAAAGATAATGTGGGTTCCTAAACCACTTTTTGAAGCAATGCTTTCTAAAGCATCACAAAGTAAAGAAAAGTCAAGAACTATGTGGATTCCCCTTCTTGGATTTCTAATTTCTTTTCATGTGTGTGTAGTCGGCCCTTTTTTATTTCAGTCATGAAATTGGTATAAAAGAAGGCCTACTTACTTCATTTTGGGAATCCTATATGTTTAAGAGCTTTTCACATTTTGTCTACAAGCATTCATAAGCATTTTCTAGGAGCGTTGAAGAAGATTCTTTTGCAACCTTTCAAGATCTTTTGCATTCAAGAAGATTTCAAGGAGCTTTGAAGGAGTTCATTGGAGGCATTTTCATCATCTTTCCATGATCTTGCATGTTCTTTTCAAGATCTAGCTTTCTTCTTTGAAGATAGTGGAGTTGGCCTTCAAGGAAGGGTTTGTTCATCCATTCTCCATTTGCATTTGCATATCCAATTTGAGCATATGAGTACATCTACATTTTTGGATCCACGACTTGGTATGATTGATCTATTGTATTTGATGAGATATCATACATTCCTACAAGATTCAACAACGTTGAGCACTTCTACATCCTTATGGATTATGGATTTGGATCCTCCACGAAGGTTTCTATAAAGCAAGGTGAATTTGTACATTTGCTTTTCTTTTACATACATTTTTCATATATTTTACATTCAATGTTAATTTCTAAATTGGGGCTTGATCGAGGAAAGCCCCTCCCCAACAAAAACAAACTTCTTTTTCCCTTGCAGATTCAGGTATACAGAGTTGCAAATCCAGATTCAGAGTCTTCAGACATTGGTTATTGTCACAGATCCAAATTATAGAAAAACTTGTAGAGTGGGTGGATGTTAACCTTGGCCTAGTCCTGGGTGGATGTTCTGCATGTCACCATCCACCCTCTAGGTCATCATAGTCCAGAGCTATAAATATTTTTGGGTTTTGTAGATCTCGGGTTTTTGGTTTTATATTTGATCTTGTTTGGGTTTCTAAGCTATTTTAGGAGCAAAATTGCAGATGTGAGTTTGAACACACACGTTTCAAGAATTCAAAGGTCATTTGGTGTATTTCATTGGTTAATTTGAGCATTTACATTTTAGACCTGGTCTATTTCATTAGTTTTAGCATTGCTTTTACCATCCTAGTTGACTATATATGTCACATAGGAAATAGCATCTTCTTTCTTAGCACTTGGTTAGATCCTTGTTTTGCATTGGTACCCCTACATCACTTGGGTTGTGTTAATCTAATTTGGATCCAAATAGGGTATTTTATTGGGATATCTCTTCCTTTGTGATCCCCCCCCCCCCTTTTTGAGGTATATAGGTCAAAGTGGAGAAGATTCTTATTTTGACACTGCATCTTAATCTCCTCCATTATTTCACCATATACATTTTGGTGAACCCAACACTTTCATGCTTGTATCATTTTGATTTGGTGGTTAGATTACCTTTACCTTCCTAAGTGATAGTTAGATCTCATTGTGTGCTTTGTGTATGCATTGTGTCTTCTTTATATTTTATACAATAGTTGGATTTAGATCTATTGCTCATACTTTTTTGTGGTTAGATCTCATTTTGGTGCTTGAAAACCCTTTATGTGATCTCCCTTTGGCTTTTCCTTCTTTTGTGTATGAGCTTTATTACTTTGAGTCCAAGCTATAGCATCCCAGTTAGAAGAAGTCATAGACTCATGGGTTCCTTTGATCCTAATTCCTCTTTCTTCCCTAGGAACCTTGATGATAACTTGATCTCTTATGATCCTAATCATTCCATGGAGAATAACTCTTCTCATTCTTCTCATGATGAGGATGAAGCCTTAATATTTCTTCCTTCCCAAGTCCAAAAGCTCACTAGTGGCCTTGAAAAGATGGAAAGTTGGCTTATTCAAGAAAACTGTAATCCTAATACTATTGTTGTTATTGAATCCTTAAGGAAAGTTATACACAATGATGAAAATGGTATTAACCTATTTAATGGTATATCTCACCTTGTTATCTATAATGTTAAACCTTTAGCTGAAGGTTCTCAGGAGTTAGGTTATGTTCTGCTTGCTATGACTATTGAACCTTCTTTGTCTATCTCTGCTCCTATTCTTAGAATTCCTACTTGTGTGCCACCTCTTATGACCACATCCTTGTAAGTTTCTAATCTTATACATCTGAGACTTCCTAATGCCTCCATTTTGTCTCTTCTTGTGACTGTTCCACCTGTTTCATTGCCTACCTCTATGCCTTCCTATCATACTATGCCTTTTACATATTCCAATCCTCTTCCAACTATTGTTTCAAGTATTCCTCATGTTACTTCTAGTGTTTCTTCTACTTCATACAATTTTCCTAGTGTATCCAATATGTCCATGCCTACTATTTCCTCTAATGATTTAACCATCATTAGTCTTGCTCAAACTATTTCATCCTTGCAACAACAACTTACTTCATTGACTTAGTGTAAGTTTAATGTGCCTACATGTGACATTGCTAATCATTTGTCCTTAGACATTATCCATGTGGTTATACCTCAACAAGATGACATGCCTCATCTTGAGACTTATAATGGTAAGGGTGACCTTGTGACACATGTTAAAACCTTTCAAACCCTATGTAGTGACTTTTCCCATGATCATAGGCTCATGACCAAGTTTTTTACTAGGAGCTTTTGAGATAAGACCTTGCAGTGGTATTGTTCTTTTCCACCCTATTCTATCGATTCCTTTCAAAATCGTTCTAATTATTTCATTCAACAATTTCAAAACAATATTGGTCCTCAAGTTTATTTGACTAACTTAATGCATTGCCAACAAGGAGTTACAAAAAAATTTAGTGACTTTATTGGTAGATTTAAGCATTTGTATGCTCATATTTCTTATTATGTGCTTGATATTGATATACAACATATTTTTATTGCTAATTTACAAAAATACATTAGAGATAAGATTCTTCTTACTGATTTTACTTCCTTTTCTCAACTTTGTATAGAATTTCACCATTATCAATTACAAGTGAGTCGGTTTGAGAGCACCATTCCAATGGGTCATGTACTAGTTAATAAGAGTGATGTCGCTTCCCATCCAAATACATTCCATAAACCTAACAACTATATAAAAATCAATAAAGCATCGAATGTAGTAGATGAACAAGTAGCTATTACATCCAAGGGTGTTTCTTCTTCCTTCTCTATTTTTTGCCCTAATAATAAGTATACTCCCTTATCTGAATCTTTGAAAAATGTGATGGAAAATTTGTTAAATGCTTATATCATTAAAATTCCTCCTATTAGACCTATTAACTCGACTATGATGGCTTCTAAGTCCTTTGATTCCAAAGCTTTTTGTCAATACCATCATCAGCCTGGCCATGATACCGAAAGATGTTATTCCTTTAAAAAATTTATCCAAGACCTAATTGATTCTAATGTTATATCTATTGATGCCGATGCTAGCCATGTAAACAAATCTATAGCACCTCCTAACTAGAACCTGTAGATTTGTACCAATCCTTTACCTTCTCACTTTACCAACACCATTTCCCAACCTTCTTTTTCTTCTATGCAAAATGTTTATAATGAAAATATGGAAAAAGCTAACCACATTGTCAACCATGTCGAGCATGAAACCCTACCTAAACCTCAACCTCAAACTAAACCTCAACCTAAACCTCAACCTAGTAGACAACTTCCTATTACCTTTGACCATTTTGAAAAGATTAAAGCTCCTGATGGTCCTCTTTACATTGTTACTAGGGTTGTTAGCACTCCTTGTGGTGCTCGTATTGAGCCTACTTCCATGGTGAATGTTATAATTGAAGAGCATCTTTTTAGTAAACACTTGCAAAGAGATTTTTATGATATGACAGAGTCCTTATGGTTCTATACCCTTTCCCATAGAGCTTGGTGGTAAAGTTGTGGATACTACCTTTGTTGCCATCCCTACCCCCGATCAGTTTCAAGTTAAGTTTGGTTTTCCTTGGTTGTCCTCCATGCAAGCCGTAGCTTCTCCTATCCACAAGTGCATTAAGTTTCCTCATGATGGTGAGATTAAAACCATTAACCATAGCCTTTACCATCCTTCTAGGCCTCAAGATTATGTTGATCTTGATTTCTTTTTCCCTTCCTTACCTATGACACCACCAACCCATCTTGATTACCTTTTCCAATCTTATCAAGCCGTTAAACATAGAAATATCATTGAATTGAGTTTACCCAAGCTTGATCCTACCCATGGTCTTTTACCTATTCCACCATTTCCTCCTTTGTCTAATTCTCTGACTTTTGTTGAGCAACCTCTTGTTCTTGTCTCTCAACCTAGTGGGGTTCCTTCAATTCCCCCTTCACAAGTAGAAAAAGACCCGATGTTGATTGATCCCACTCCACCTCCTATCTCTAGAAAGACCAAATGTAATCAACATTCTTGGTTCTATAAAAAAAACATCAAGTAAAGCCAAGGCACGTGCACATGCTTCCCAAAATATTTCACCTTCCTTTGACCAAACCATGCTTGAGCCTGTGGAGGAAGTTAATAATTATAACATTATTCAAATGGATAAATATGATGATTCTATTTGTATTTTGGATTCTATTGTGATTAATCTTGATGAAGAAGATTGATATACTCTTGATGATCCTATTGATGCTAATAATGATAAATATGCTAGTGATTGTGATGAATATGAGACTATTGATCTTGATCATGATTTACCTAACATGCTTTTCAAAATAGTTATCAATCACTCCTAGTATCGAACATAGTGATCTGTAATATGATCCTTGTTTGGAAATGACAATTGTTCCTACTATGTCTAATGTCGCTCCTCTTGCGAGTTGGCCACCTTCCCTAAATGATACAAACCGATATGGGGGGGGGGCAATGTTCTTTATTGGCTTCTCGAGCATGGTAGTCTTTGTGTGTTTTCTTGTCGTGTTGTATTTCCTCTATGATGTGTTTCTTGTTATATGTTTTGTTTAAATTTCTTTAAATGATCATCATTTCTTTGTTGGTGCAAGGTGATAAAGGAATCAACATGTTGTAATCATTCTTCTATGTGTACCTTCCTTCTTCTATATATCGTTATATATTGTGTTGTACATGTGCCATTATTTGTAAATATGCCTTTGTGTAGTCCGTTTGGGATATTGCACCATGGTAGCACCAAATCTTTTTCGTCTTTGTGATGTTGGCCCAAAAAGACTCTTCTTCATGATTCTTACGTACTTTTCCTCCATTGTGTTGTAGTTCTACTTCCTTTGGGGAATGATGGCATTTTATTTGACATAATATTTCATATATTATTTTATGATCATACCAGCCCCAGAGTTAGTAGATCCCCTTGTGTTTCTCTCTTTATGTGCCTATTTCCCTTGATATATCTTTTTTGGGGGGTATTTCACCATGGAAATGTCTCTAGTGGATGCATGTATGCTCCGTTAAATCTATTGCTCTAGTTAAGGCGCATGTGCAATAGCTTTAATGTGGGGGCATACACTCTTCTAAAATTTTGCACACATGCACTTTGATAGCTTTTATTCTTTGAATCCCTTTATGGATTACTAAGCAATCCTAAAGGCCTGATTCTCTTTTAGATCTCTTCTTGCATTACTAACAATCTAGAAGGCCTGATTCTCTTTTAGATCTCTTCTTGCATTACTAACAATCTAGAAGGCCCGATCCCTGCAGTTGCATCTCTTTCTGATCTCTTAAGGATACACACATCCTTATGCATGGATCACCTTTGGCAGTTTTTCTCTTTTGGAAATACAGTTTCTTGAGGGTGAATCCTTGATGGGTTGACTAGAATTCACACAAACTTGCCAAATTGTTCAATGCCATATTTTTTTGTAACATTTCCTTTTGGTGTGGTTCATAGAAAGACACACACATCTTACTAGGTGATTTAATCTTACTCCTTTTGTTTTTGTTTTGTTAGTGATATATCTCTTGTTATGATTTTGGAGTTAAATAAGACTTAAGTATGTTGGGGGATTGATGGATTCCTTATCTCCTTAGTCGTGATGAGATTATATTATGCATTTTTATCTACTTTACTAAGAGTTTGAGTTAGGCTCACACTCCTGCTAAAGTGGGGGATAAATGTATCATCTTAAAATGGAAGCACCCATGTTGAGATATGTTTAGCCCTCCTTAGGCAAATGCTTTGTGTTAGAGTTGTCATATCATAGCTAATAATTAATTAATTTAATTATTAGTCTATTATACTCTACACTTAAGTTAAACTTAGGCATCTTATTATTCTTTAGGGTTTTCACCTTTAGGGTTTCGTGATTCCTTTTATAAGGATTCACCTCTTTGTATTTCTTGAGGAGATTAGATTATCATATTGTAATATTATTCATATAGAAATTTCTCTTTTGAATGTGCATATGATGTCTCTGGCTTTTTGGCCTCCATAGATTTTTCTTGCTTTTTGTTCTTAGCTTCTTCCATGTGACAGGGTTATGCATGTAGGTGTTCTTGGGAGATTAGTTTTTCACCTAATCTAACATGGTATCAGAGCCATCTTGTTGCTTGTTGTTCGTGTTCTATTGAAGTGATTCAGAAGTAGGAGGTTTTCAAGGTTTTCAGAGTTTTTTTATGTGGATTTAGAGGTGGGTTTTGTTTATGGTCACTTTGGGCTCAAACGAACATCTCCATTGAGCTCAGAGCACCCAAAAACCCTAGAATCCATATAAAACTTGTCCATTTTGGACAACTTGGCTCTGAGGCAAAAAAAATTGGTTTCCAGTGCCGTACGGGCACGAAAACCAATTTTTTTAATTTAAAAAACCACATTTTTAAATGGTTTTTGCGTTAATTATTAATGTAGTCAGTATTTTTTGCAATGTGCCACCGGCACTCCTTCACCGCCGGCCAGCGCCCGGCCCCCACCGACTGCACCTCCGTTGGCTCCGCCCACCACCAGCACCTCTAGCACCTCTGCCCACTGGTGTCGCCTCCTCCTACAGCGGCACCCTTAGCGCAGCCCCTCGGCCCTCCTCTGCCGCACCGCTCCGCTCCCTGGCCCCACTCCGCTTTGTCAGCCCCGCCGCCCCACGTGCCCCCTTCCTTGCACAACACGGTCACATGGGTGACCAGGAGCTTTTCTCTAGCCCCCTGCGCATGCCATGCACCCAGGGGCTCATTTTTTTCAGCCCCAGGGGCTTAAATTTTTTTTTTGGAGCCTTTCTGACCCCTTGACGCTATTTTTGCTCTATCTAGAGCATACATAGGTATTTTTCAAACTTCTTTATATCGTCAGAAAGCTCTTTCCAAGATCTTTCCGATTATGGAGGTTAGGGTTTTTGGCTCTACTATTTTGATAGTGTTTTTTTCTGTCAAAGTCTTATGTCTATTTTTGCCTTCCGGGAGCCATATCTTGCTCATTCAGACTCTATTTTTGGCAAACCAAATATCGTTGAAAAGTTGGTTCCGTGAGTTTTGCAGTGGCAGGGATCTTTTATCTGGATTCTACTCTAGGTTCTTTCTCCTTTGAGTTTTGCACTTTCGCACTCTGGCGGATTACTTGGGTTCTACAGGTCCTGGGATCTCTTCTTCTATTCTTCGGGCTCACTCTTCTTTCTGACTTTCTGAGCATTGTATGCTTCTCTTCTATAGCATTTCTTTTCTATAAACACACTAAGATAAAGTTTCTGCTTCTGCATATCTGGGATTTTGAGCACCTTGTATTTGTTTGTACTCGCACTCAGTTATAAAGTGCCATGGCGGGTTATGATGTTTTGACTTTTGTGCTCATCCACCTTTGTCAAGTGAGTGTACCTTCCATGACATTAGCCCATGATGTGTGTCTAGAAGATCAATTCTTCTTCTTCGACACCACTTTTTATCCTATGTTTGTACCCTCTTTTGCACTGTTGGTGTTCCTGATTCTTCTTCTTGCAGATGTTTCTGGCATTGCATTTCAGTGTTCCTATCACCCCTCTCCTTGTTCAACATTATGGGGGGGATTCACCTATTGGTTTTATTGCTTCCTTGGTTCGGTTGAGTGATCTATGTATTTAGTTTTTGTTCCTATGTACTAGGCGAATGCAGTGGCTAGGCACTTATGCATTTCGGTGAGATGGATCATCTACTATATAGACACTTGTTCATTCCTACTTTTTGAGGTCACCTCTTCGATTGATCAGCTCTTCAGACTTTGTCTTCTCTACCTGGTCATGCACTATTTTAGTGGGGGTTCTAGCAGTTACTTTTGATAGTGTTTGCAGCTTCTTACTTCGGAGATGCTTCATGCTCTTTCTTGTTCCTTTCTTTGGGACTTTCCTTAGATTGGAGGCTTTGTTTCCTTCATCTAGTTTATTTCTTGTATTTGGGTACTTGATCAGGCCTAGTTGTCGAGACCCATTGTTCTTTCATGCATCTTTTAGTCCTTAGTTGTTTAGCTTCTCCCTAAGTTACACTTAAGGGGGGGTGTTAGAGTTGTCATATCATAGCTAATAATTAATTAATTTAATTATAAGTCTATTATACTCTACACTTAAGTTAAACTTAGGCATCTTATTATTCTTTAGGGTTTTCACCTTTAGGGTTTCATGATTCCTTTTATAAGGATTCACCTCTTTGTATTTCTTGAGGAGATCAGATTATCATATTGTAATATTGTTCATATAGATATTACTCTTTTGAATGTGCATATGATGTCTTTGGCTTTTTGGCCTCCATAGATTTTTCTTGCTTTATGTTCTTTGCTTCTTCCATGTGACAGGGTTATGCATGCAGGTGTTCTTGGGAGATTATTTTTTCACCTAATCTAACACTTTGGACCTAATTTAAATTCCTTTATGGACCCATGGATGTACCTTTTTCTTTTGTTCCAGATTGGGTCCCTTTTTTCTATCCTTTTTTACTGTTATTTTCTCTATCCCCAAGATCCCAGACCATCCCCCAATGTATTGACCCATCAAGGGGTAGGTCGAGGTCGGCCTAGCCCCTGGGGTGAAGCTAAGGTTGGCCTCCCTCTGAGGTTAGGTGCCTTGGAATTCCAAGCCCTTCTTAGGCTTCCAATTCATTTTCCCGCCTTATGCAGTCGACCCTTTTTTATTTTGGACACAAAATTGGTATAAAAAGAGGCCTACTCACTTCATTTTCAGAATCCTAGATGTTCAGTAGCTTTTCACATTTTTTTTTGAAGCATTCCAAGAGCATTCATAAACATTTGATAGGAGCATTAAAGAAGATCCTTTTGCAACCTTTCAAGACTTCAAGCTTTCAAGATATTTTTCATTCAAGGAGCTTTGAAGGAGTTCATTGAAGGCCTTTTCATCATCTTTCCATGATCTTGCATGTTACTTTCAAGATCTTGCTTCCTTCTTTGAAGATAGTGGAGTTGGCCTTCAAGGAAGGGTTTGTTCATCCTTTCTTCATTTGCATTTACATATCCAATTTGAGCATATGAGTACATGTACATCTGTGGATCCATGACTTGGTATGATTGATCTATTTTATTTGATGAGATATCCTACATTCCTACAAGATTCAACAATATTGAGCACTTCTACATCCTCGTGGATTGTAGATTTGGATCCTCTGCAAGGGTTTCTACAAAGTAAGGTGAATTTATACATTTTCTTTTCTCTTACATACATTTTAAATTCAAGGTTAATTCCTAAATCAGGGCTTGACCGAGGCAAGCCCCTCCCCAACAAAAATAAACATTTTTTTCCCTTGCAAATTCAAGTATACATAATTGCAGATCCAAATTCAGAGTCTTTGGATATAGCTTACTGTCACAAATCCAAATTTTAGAAAAAAATGTAGAGAAGATGGATACTGACCTTGACCTAGTCTTGGGTGGATTTTCTGCATGTCACCATCCACCCTCCAAGTCTTCATAGTCCCAAGCTAGAAATATTTTTGGGTTTTGTAGATCTCGGGTTTCTAATTCCAAATTTAATCATGTTTGGGTTTTTGAGTTGTTTCAGGAGAACAATTGTAGATCTGAGTTTGAACACACACATTCCAAGCATTCAAAGGTAATTTTTTTAATTTTATTGGTTAATTTGAGCATTTACATTTCAAATTTGGTCTATTTCACTAGTTTTAGCATTACTTTTACCTTCCTAGTTGACTATACCCGACACATAGGAAATAACATCTTCTTTCTTATCACTTGGTTAGATCCTTGTTTTGCATTGGTACCCCTACATCACTTGGGTTATGATAATATAACTTGGATCCAACTAGGGGATTTTATTGGGAGATATCTTCCTTTTTGACCCCCCTTCTTGAGGTATATAGGTATAATGCAGTAGGGTGCCCTTACAATGGTTCTCCCTTAATTGTCGCTGCAATAGGGTGCCCTTCACGATTCTCCCTTAATTGGAGCCTTGGTTTCTTTTGCAATAGGGTACCCTAGAGGTTCTCCCTTAATCATAGAGAAATAGGGTTCTCTTGTAGCAGTTATCCCTTAACATGCTACTGCAATAGGGTCCCCTAGTGGTTCTCCCTTAATTGAAGCCTTGGGTAGATGCTAGCAATAGGGTGCCCTTAGTGATTCTCCCTAAATTACAGTGTAGTAGAATGCCCTTATAGGGTTCTTCCTTACTGCTACTAAAATAAGGTGTCCTTCATGATTATCCCTTGATTGTTGTCCTTCCCCCTCATTATATCTTAAATTTCTATTAATGATCATAAAAATTATTGAGTACATAAATATATATATTTTTATATATACATTACCAAATTCTTAGATTTTTGTTGTGGCTATGATTGAACCAATTCGAAGCTCCATTTTCTTTCTATGTTCTTCTTTCATATGAATTATTTTTTGTATATTCCCCTTTACCCCGCAGGATGGTAGGATCATGCTTTGATACCACTATGATGTTCCCTATCCAATTCCTCTTTTCAAATATCTTTCCATGCTATCTATTTTACATCTCTCATTCCTTTGTATGCACATAATCATCTAGTGGTTAGGTTTGTGTATTAATTGTCTTAGGTATGTATTCATTTGATGGATCATCAGTGAAAACTATAATGCCCCACCAGGGAACCCAAGAAATATTAACCGAAAACATGTTACTAAGTTTGCAAAATAATTTTTTTTCTTAAATGTTTACAAATAATGATGAATAAATAAGAGGAAGTAAAACATAAAGACCATACATACATAAACATAAATATAATCTCCATAGTAGATTACACATCTCAAGGGTTCCTTGACTTAGAAACTACAAAATACAATTACATCCATAAATTATATATTACATCATAATTACATATGAATGATAAAATACACATACTCATCAACGTCCACTACACATTTCATAAGGTATGTAATTACAATAAAATATAAAGTAAAAATAGAGAAGTACAAGATCAAGAATGAGTCTCCAAGAAGATATGAAAGGAAGTAACTGCAACCAAGATCATCCAACACTGGAACAAGGATGTCCAAGTCTCAAATGGTAAAAGAATCACTACCTCCCGACCTCGTGGAAACCCATGGTTGCACTCTTGTCGTGCTGAGGAGATAACATCAAATCCCACTTAGATAACAATACCAAATGATCAGGTAAACTAAGCAATGATCCTAGAAGCTCCTATCTCAAGGGTACAAACTCATAAGTCAATGGTACACATAATAACCCAGAGGAAACCAACACATGTAGGAAATCTAGAATGAAATCAGGGAAGTGTCATCACATATATCAACACCTTGGAATGATCTCACTAGACTCGGACTTCTAAGTGTGATCATATGCAAAACCTAAAATCCTCTCATGAAGACAAGGATAACTGATCATGCCAGAATCACCATCACTGCTAGATGAGCAAGCATCTTCTCCCACTCACATCCTTAGCCTATACTAGCACTCAATGCATGGGCGATGAATCATTATCTTATTAATTTATTTTAATCTCCATTTAGTTTAATATTATCACTTGATTAAGTAACCTACTAAGGATGCCCAGGTAGCCACTTCCGGGCTCTGGTGCCTCCAAAGTAAGTCACTTCTCCTTTAACACCTAGATGACCTACCCTAGGTTTAATAATCTCAAATCATGACTGTAAGTCAAAATAATCTCATAATATCCAAAATTGGTTCCAAAGAAGTAATAGGAACATACAATGCAATTTTCATCATAAAATCAACTCCATAAGGTTGGTTCACGTTTTGATCAAATACCAATCAAGTATGCAAGGCAAACAAATACAAACAACAATTTCTAATCCCGCCTCTGGTAATAGTCCTACTAGTCTACCATTCTAATCCCCTCTAATGCCAAACACATAAGGGAAAGAAATAGACAAATAATAGAATTTAATACAATAAACTAATTTGTAATTTTTCATCACGAAATTAGTTTACTTAATAATTACTAATAGAGTATAATTACATTTAAATCAATTAAATTCTAACCCTAACAAATCAATTTATTACGCTAACATAATAAATTAATTTTAGGAATTAAAATTACTAACACATTATAATTTTATAGTCTAAAATAGAAACACATTTAAATTACCCCAAATAATCAAATATGCCTTCAAATAACGTGTCATAAAAGGCTTACAAAATAAATTAGTTAAATTAATTAGCCTAATCAAATTAAATAATAAATGGAAGAAAAAGAATCTAAGTCCAATCACATTATGCACACATAAAATAAATAATTATATTCTAAACTAAAATTTACCATTAACAACTATTCCTTATCTCATTATTTATTTTTACATTTTATTTTAACAATATACTATTTTAATAGATACATTAATACTTTAATAAATTATTATTTTATTTCATTATTTCCTTTTTTTTCTTTTTTTTAAAAAACTATTTTTAAAATTTCAAAAAAAATTAAAAAGGAAATTTAATAATATTTTTTTTTTAAAAAAATAACCAACGAAATGTGGGGGGGCCACTGGCCCTCCCCATGGCTATCAGCACAGTAGCCCAGGTCTGTGTGCGGCAACCTAGACTGTCGTGCAATAGCCCTAAGGACTGTCGACAACAACCCCTAGGGCTATCGTGCGACAGTATCTAGGGACTGTCGACGACAGTCTTGGGGCTGTTGCGAGTGGCCTTACAGTTGCCCAGCAGTGAGGGGGGGGATGGAGAAAGACCCTGCCTCCCCAATAAAAAAATATATTAATTATTATTTTTTTAATATATTTTTTTTAAGGAATTTGTAAATACAAAAAGAGAATACATATGCATATAATATATGTGTGTATATATATATATATATATATATATATATATATATATATATATATATATATATATATATATATATATATATATATATATATATATATATATATATATATATATATATATATATATATATATATATATATATATATATATATCCATTTTCATTACAGAATGCAAATTTTGATCAATTAAATATTTTCTCTTATTTTTGTAAAGAAATAAAAACAACCAAATTGAAAGCCTAAAAATACGCAAATCCTTTTGGGTATTTTCCAAAAAAAATTCAAAGAGTTTTAATGGAATTTCCTTTCAAACCTAATGCCAAATCTGAGTTTTTCTCCAAATAGATTTATCATAAAATTGAACCTAGGGTTTCTAGATAAATTATTCTCACATAGAATTCCAACAATATTAAATCTACATTTTATCACTTCCATAAATTCAAAACCCTAATTGAAATTAAGCAACATTAAACCAAGGATTGCATGCATACCAAACTTCCTACAATCAATTTCAGAATTTCAACATGAAGAGAAATCTCAAAACAATCCAGAATATCCAAATTAGACAGGCACAAATAAAACACTCCTAGAAATACAAAAAATACAATCACAAGGGTTACTAAACCTTACCTCAAACACCAAATAGATAAATTTGACGATGACCAGAAACGAAGACAAATCCAAGCTTTCATAAATTTTCTCCAAATTGAAATCCTTCAACCAAAAATTCTCCAAACCTATGTGTTGAGAATAATGGCCAAACTTTCACAATAGAGGAAATTGAATTCCACATGCAAAGTTTGGAACCCAACTCCACTCAGAGCCTTGTTTCCATCAATTCCTTAATTCCCCTAATTAGAGTTCTGAACTCAAGTGTTTTTTTCTAATTTGTTTGTGTTATACCACTTAACTCAAAATTAACTAATTCTTTTTATTTTTATTCAATTTGATTGTGCAACTTAATGCATTCGAATTAAATTAAATAATAACATTTAGTCTATAGTTATTTTCCACATGTTATTACATTTTTTATTTAATAAATACCTTTTATTCGAAAAGTTAAATTTATAAATAATTAAATCTAAAGTGAATTTATTTAATTAATTTTCATTAATTAAATATCTTTATTTTCATAATAAGTCTTTTAATTAAAATAATTAAATTTAATAAATGTATTTAATTAATTTCTATTAATTAAATACTCTCACATTTAAATAGATAAAAATAGTAAAATCTAATTTATTTAAATTTCATAATTAATCTAAATAAATTATCTAATTATAACAGTCACATCAATTAACCAAAAATCAATTGAACTTTAAGAACCATAACCATGCTCAAGGAAGGGACTATAAACTCACGTCACCTGGACGAGTTTGGAAAGGGTAAAATATCATAATCTTGTCCACCATTTCAAAACAATAGAATGGCTTAGGTTGGGATTTGGATTTGAATACTGTTCAGGTTTAGAATTGTTACCTTACATCAGACATTAAGGTAGAACAACAATTCTATCTGACAATGGAAACCTCTCCTAGTTGTGGGTAGATTATGATTAGAGAGGAATCTCCGGATTCTAGGCCGGTTCCTATCAAATATTGAATATCACTTTCCTGATCTAAAAATTAGTTGGGAAAAGGGAAAAAAAATACTTAAGACTTAAAATATTAGGGTGATACACCAATGAATAATTCAGACTTTGCAAAAGATATGGGTTCCAAATCTGACTCACAAATTGAATACTTTAATAATTTGATTCACTGCTCAACATATAGGCTAATGAATTCATGCTATTAGGGTTCTACCACAAACAACTTGAACAATTAACAACATACATTTCTCATGCAAGGCCTAGGGCAATCAATTAACTTAGGAAGGAATAGAAAATCATTCACTTCCTATAGATAATTAACAATCTGACACTTGTTAGAAAAGAACAGGAATTGAAATTGAACAAATACACAAAATATGAGCTAAAACACTTGGTTCATTTCTTCCAAAATCTGATGAAAATGGTTACAAAAGGCTTCAAATCATTTAGGAACTGAATAGCTCACTATAGACTCTCTCTCCAACATTTGCAACCCTCAAAACAGTGAAACTAATTCCCTTAAGAAGCCCTCCAAACCCTAATTCGAAAATGCCAGACCTCTAGAAAAAGTCTCCTAAAAATGCTCCAACTTAACTCAAAATGACTTTTCTAAATTGACTCCAAAATGATAGCCAATAAGCCACCTCTTCAAAAAAAGATGCCCTTTCCCTAAATTTTTGGTTTATGATAAAGAATTAAATTCTTTTTACAATGAAAATTTGCCAAAAAATAAAAAGAAATTAATATTAAATAAAATTTAATATTAACCTATCTCCTAACTTAGACTAAGGACTCTAAGCCTAAATTTTAACTTAGATAAAATATCTAAGTGTGAACTTATCACAAAGTGGAGAGGCTAACATATCTCTCGATCCACTTGCAATTACAAATATCAAGGAGGAAATAGGTAGCAAGTTTCTCGGTTTTCAATGGATGTGCTGGCACTGTCATCCACATTGAATTAACTGATGGCTTGGTGGATCCCAAATTTCATTACCTTCAATTTATTCGACATTTGTGTTATCTCATTCTTCATAGCAAATTTGGGGAAAATGAAAACCCTAATATACAGGAGAGGGTTCAAAAATTGCTGAAGAAGCTCGGCGGCATCAATGTGAATAAACTCGATCTTGCTGGATTCAAAACTTTAGTTGCACTTGAGATCACTGTTTATTGTATTGGAGATCAACCTAAACAAGGAACTCAGCATTGAGGCAAACTCTATCTTGATCAAACCGTAGGTTATTTACTGAACTCACTATTTATCTTTGCTATGAATATGCAATGAAACTGTAATATGCAGCAAAACGTGAGCTCTCCATATATAACTATTGCTTTTATTGTTGTTATCTCCCTTGATTATGCAGTCACAGTTTATATTCACAGTTGTATTTTCTATCAACAGTCAAAGTGTAAGTTATAACTCTTACTTTGCATAAACTAGGATATGTCTGAGAGTTTCTTTTCCATTATTTGTATTAACTGCAAACATATACCATGACTCACGACTTTTACTGAAGATTGAGACTGAAATCTCACACTGCTATTTACGCTTTGTTGTCTCTTTTGATTGAACTTACGACCACCAGTTGTAGAATAAACTTTGTTGATAGTCAATGACTGGCAATAATTTAGAACTGGCATTATATCTTCAGATTCAGTTTTTATTTGCTGAACTGTTCTTTGCATATGCTGTTGTGAACACTTCAAATTCGAGCTGCATTGTTATTAGTTCATTTTGCAAACTATATATGGATTCAAACATTATAAACCTGAAACTGTTTGAAACACTTTTATTACAACTGTAAATACATCATTTATGTTGTTGTGACAGTCAAAAATCTTGAGCTCATATTGCAAACTAGTAGTGGTTATGGGTTTTTTAAATTTATTAATGAAAACCTTCCTTCATACCTGTTGACAACTGGAAGTCAATATATAGCTTTTGGGCATCATATGAAGTTGTCATAACTATTCTTTCTTCAGTTTCAAATGCCAAAATATTGAGCACAGTTTTAGAAAATAATAAGAACTTATTAACAATAAGCATTGAACATTGATATGTCTGAAGTTTTGCTTATCTTTTAAGCTTGTACCCATTACTGGTAGACAAAAGACATCTTCTGTTGTATATGAAACTTGTAATAATTCTGAGTGTGTACTGGCAACACATTTCTCACATACAAGGAATTTTGGATTACTTCAATTTTGTAACTTCATCAATTTTTATTATCTTCCTCAGCATATGACTGTGATAAAAACTTGACTGAGAATTCTGAATATGAATAATTGATTTTTCTCTCTTTTCTGACAAGTTTTGCAAAAAATGAAACTATTTCAGTTCATACATACAGCTTCTGTTGAACTTGTTCATGTAGCTCTGACTACTGTGTACACTTCTTTTTTATGTTGAATCTGCATTTGATATGTTAAGTACAACAAGATGTAAATGTTTTTCTCTTTGTTAATGAAGTTTGAGCATGGGCTCATGACACTCAAAAACATCAGAATATTAATGACTGAGGTTCGAACACAGGTTCGTGACAACTAGTAAAAACAAACTGTGAACATTTAAATTATGGCATAATCTTGAAGCACTGCTTAATATTCAGCAATAAATATGTTCAAAGCTTGAAAATGTACTTTGAAAAACACGTAACTAGCATCTGTACAATATCATTCTGCAATTGATCTTTGAAAATCAGCAATGTCTGACACTTCCTGTAGCTTTTATCATGGGAAACCAGCTTGTTCTGCATTCTTGAAAATGACTGAAAATGAAAACCAGTCAGCTGATATCTACAAAATAGTTGGTTAAGCTTTCAAATAACATCATTATGAAATACATATTCTAAAAAAGGTTTCTCAGTTTAGAAACATACTAAGTCCCTTTCATTCAGATACCTGGTTAATCAAAAGAAAACATACACCACAATAATCATTAGTAGCAAAAGGTTTCATGTCAAAAACACGTCCCTTTAACACTACCTTACAATGAGTGTCAGTGTACATCTCCTTATTACAATTATCATTCCAGATTGATATGTAGTATTGAAAACTAGATTGCTAGAGTATGTTATTTGATTCTCAAGTATTTCTTAGATCCAACAAGATCTAATCATTTTTTCCTCTTTCTTGCAGATGTGAACCCTAAGGACCTAAATGCAGATGGAGACTCAGGGAGTGAAGACCTGGATACAAAGACCTGACAGACAACCAGCTAACTCAAAGACAACACAAGACAATGCATGGGACCCCTATTCCATACTTCAATTTCTTCTTTCAATTTTGCAATGTACTCTATTTATTGAATTGAAATACAAAACAAAAAGGACATTTGTATACTGCATTTAGTATGAATGCACAATGTAATGATCATTGATGAATTTTGAATTATGTAACAGTTGATCAATACTTAGAGTACATCAATGACATCTGATAATGAATGTAATAAGGACATGCAAACTAACAAAACCTACAAGGCAATGTTAACTAGACAAACAAACATGCAACCTTTTTCTACTAATGCCTATTGTATTGTATGCTTTATTTTTGAGCAACAAATATTATCTCCCCTCTTTTACCATTGAGACTTGTGATAGGGCACGCTCATCCTGACAATTCAAGAAAGTCGATGTCTAGTACCTGCAAACCTGCATAACACTCACACACACAACAAGCAATGGTGGGAATCAGGACATCGTGTGGATCCCACAAGTAGGTAACTACGACTTTGTCCCTCAACCATATCAATCACGTCAAACAGGAAAGTAAAAGCATACATGATAACCATACACATGCAAGTATGGGCTACGTATAATCATAATCATAAGTATCATTTAAAACATGTAAATCATCATCATTAAAATAACTAACATCATCTAACTACATCAATATAACATCTATAATTATTCATTTATTAAAATCACCATGTAGTGTCATACATCCAAAAACCACAAAATAACTGAAATATCAACACACACATAAAAGTGGCCTAAAAGAGTTTGGCAATATAAAATAGAAAACCAAACTATGGGTGGGCACTACAAACACTTAGTATCCAACAAAGCTCTTATCTTCACCGCTTCTCAAAAATACTCCTCCTTCACCACATATTAACTTCCTATGAATGATGATTGCTTGATGTAGATTTTGTCACTAGATCTGGTAAGGATCATTGAGTTACAATCCTTAACTTTAGTCTATTATGTTTTTGTTTTTTTCTAATGGTATTTTATAGCTATCACTCCCTATATTTACTTAGTTCCCCACTACCAATTTAAGGATGATAAGGGGGCATAAATGGTATAACTTTGATTGAGAAGTATTTTGATATTACCTAGATACGAGAGAGGAAAAATGTCTTTGATTTCCTTGATCTTGAGTGATGATACTCCTTGACTAATGATAATTTGAATGGTTTCCTTATAGCCTCTGGTGCTTGTTTGGTAGCAACCCAATATGGAGACTATCATTTATAGACATGAATTATAATCTTCCAATCTTTGAAGTATTCAATAGATTAATATATAATAGGCCCAAGCATTGCTTATAGAAATTGAGGCCCATAGAATAGGTTCCTTCATTTATATAATCTACTTTGACAATATTTTAGTATGCAAGGAAGATTTTAATTAGTCATTAATAGTTAAATCGATGAATGTTCGCTAGTTTGATACTTGTATTATCGCAGGGTTTGTATAGAGGGTTGATAAAGAATTTTATGTATGTAAGGTACAAGTAAGTTAAGTGATTTAAATCAATAGATTATTCCACATGATTCATCTCCAAATGAATGTAATGATCATTTCTGCAAATCTCATTCCTTGTGTTCAAAGATGACTCCTCCCTATTTGGTGACACTCAGTTTGGATGTTCACATTATCTCTATCCCTTTTATTAGTTCTCCCCTCTTCATGTTTGTGTCACTAAAGGATCAGATTTTGTATGCACACTTATTTGGAATAGACACATCACTTGCAATGTCATTTCAAATAGGCATGTCATTCATAAGGTTTTTGTATCAATTTAGTGTCTCCGGGTCAATGTAATAATATAGGTCATTAGGTGTTTTTGTAATACCCTTAAACTAACCAATAAGAAACCATCCAAAAACAATGACATTAGGTGCAAATTTTTATTTTTTTTATTAACCAAAGGATAACATATCCAATCAGGAGTACATAATAACAGACTCAATCAGTTTTTACATCAATCAACTGGATTACATGAGAGTATACTAATATACTCTTAACTTAATACATAGTTCTCGAAGTACAAAATTTCCTTCGAACTATCCCTATTTGTTCTAAATACAGATCTGATAATCAAAAACCAAGTTATAATTCTTTCTCCTAATCATTACGGTTGATCCCTCATCTCTCATCTCAAACCTGGAAAATAGAAGACAAAGGACAACCACAAAAACAAGGTAGGGCTTAGTCACAATGATAAGAAGATGGTAAACCTCCAAGATTCTGCATCATAAAGGTTAGAATTCAAACATAATTACCATACATTTATATAACAGATTTAACTCAAAATAATCGGTAAGCATTTCAAATCAGCAAGTACAACATTTCTTTGCAAAGAAAATGACAAGGTGATGATCCAATAACCTTTGGGTGTCTACATAAGATCCAATGATGAATTACCATATAGGTAACTTGAAGAATTCATTATGCGAGCCTTATCCTATACAAGCAATAAGGTAAAACCATACCCTTACTCCACCAATAAGTGTAAGTGATCAGGGCAACATATTTTATCTTTTTAAATATACCCATAGCCCATGAATTATTAAATTATCACTTAGTTAAATAACTGATAGATATTCTTTCACCATAAGGATCCAGACAAAAGTCAGCCACCCATGCTAAGGATCACACTTGCATTATCTCAAAACACATCATGATCAACAATATTAATTGAATCACAATAATCTGAATTATCAAATTCAACTAATAATGTTAAATTAATTGCTTCAATTGTAAAACTGAATCAGCAATTGGAATAACCATATACATCCATAAATCCTCTTCCCAAAACAACCATAATAAGCATTTATCAACTATAGGATAATTATAGCAAGAATTTTCAATGCAACCTTCCATAAAGCTCAGATAATAATATCCAAATTTCTAACCACAACATTATATCTGTCAACTAAAATATTCAACTTATTACAAATTATCACATTCATCTAATGCCATATAATTAACCGTCACCTTTATACCAACAGAGTTACTTGTATAAAAACTGAACTATCATAGCAATGTTCTTTGGTGACTACACACATTGTTCTTATTTAACCAAAGCATATGTACATATATAAATGCATTTGTTTCAGATTCTATCAACTTATTCCTAGAGCCATATAAGTATATGCATATAGGTGTATATCTATATATACACTCACGGCTTGTGTGTGTGTGTGTGTGTGTGTGTGTGTGTGTGTGTCTATATATATATATATATATATATATATATATATATATATATATATATATATATATATATATATATATGTCCCTATTGGCATATAATTATAAACCCCTATGAGTAAATTTACAAAATTTAAAACAATACAATTATATATAAACTGTTTATTGCAAAAATCAAGTTTCATGTTCGAATCATACAATGTCCTTGTTTGTCACTAAACAAAGTGAAACTAATATTTCAAATTCAACTAACAATTTGTCAGACCAAACTTGTAAAAGCTTATTGAAAATTATTATTATCTGTTATGGCCTTTTGTCACAAACATAAAATATAATCACAAAATTTCCATCAATTAAAACCAACCACCAAAGAACATTCGAATGCCCCTAACGGTTTCACCCAAGTCATTATCATCTAAAGAATCAATGACAGTAATAAAATTTAACTTTGACTATACTGTATTTGCCAACCATTCCAAATGTACAGAAATAAACAAGCTAAGTTCCCATACAGAATATCCATCCAATTTTCTCATATTGCTATCGACTGAAACATCAAGTCCATAATGTAACCCATCATAAGTGTAGCTCACTGCCCAACTACGATAACTTAAACCAAAACATTGTTCTTAAAGAAGAGAGACCGCGACATAACGACATGAGCTAAAGACATCATTTGGAGCCAAATTCCCTAATTGATATATATATCGCATTCCAAGTTAACACAATTTACTATCAACTAGATCTGTGTTTTCCTTTGAATTGCAATCTCTTCAAGATACTATCTCAAAATTTCTAGATAAAGCTACAGTCCAAGACACCCATTTCAAATTAAATCGACATTACAAACATTCATCGAACGACGACATCCCATTTCCAACCAAGACACAAATTACCACTCAAAACTTCAAAAACTAAAATTTCCCAAGAAAATATCACATATACTAAGCTCGGCAATGATAGTATAACAACAATACTACCCTAAATCAAACTAGTGAGTATCCAAATTATAATTAACTATGAGAACTTAACAGAGGAAGCTATTGAATTCGGGTAATATGGAGCAAAGAACAAGTTATGAATTCCTGTATTATTCCAAGACCGCAATGAAACTTCCAGCTAGGATTAAAACAAGATTCTAAGCCAAGAAACCACAGTACCCATCATTACAATAAGAACAGAGGACTCAAAGATTCAAGAAATACAATACCTAAGCGCTCAATGAAATAATTCCGGTTACAGTTATCTAAGCCCCCAAAAATTCCATTACCAAAGTTCAGTGAGATAGGTAACAAAGATATAAAATGAACACCATAGTTATAAACTCTAACAAACATCCCAACCCATATTTTCACCAAAACTAAACAATTCCTTATGCCATTCCTCATGACAGAGATTTCGTAAATACAGAAAATTATAGAATTTGCTTCCAAGGCTCATAAAACCCTATGATTTCCATACTCCCAACAATCACTCTAGAGTTTGGCAAAATCTCAAATGTCTAGGACAAAAGAGCAAACTTCATATCATTATTTCCATCCCACAGACAGAGAATGCAAACAATAGAACTGGAATTTCAAAGAAAATGTATCCCTAAGCTCACTTCCCAAATTTTGACAATGATATTCTAATAATAACATAAACGTTACAGTGTCCAAGCAATTTATTTTAAACATTTCAAAAGGGAAAAACTCTCACAATAAATATCCCAAAATAATGCTAATATAAACTATAATCCCTAAGTTTCTTTCCAGAATTTCTACATGCAGAAAGTTAAAACAAATAGAGAGATTTGAGTAAGAGAATGCCCCTGCCTGTTTTATAGAGTGGGGGTGTTCAAAAATTGCCAAGTGCCTCTAAGACCTTGCTCCCAGACTGGCGAGCTACACTAAACCCAAGCTCTTGCTCAGCAGTAGGGCCAGCGTCACCGTGCTAGTAACCAGAAACCAAGAAATGAAACTAATGAAACAGAAGTAGCAATATTTTGATAGATGACAGATAACTTTGCAAAAAGGTTTGAACAATGAAGAATGAAGCCGTGATAAATCCCCAATCAAGCATCCATTTAAATGCACAGTATTGCAACAAAATTTCCCTCCATTCTGAACCAAACAACCCCATTCTTGCAGCCATTCCAGGTTGCAGAACAACTTCTTCAAACCGATAAGCCCTTTCCATATCAAATGGCGGAGAACAACTGAAACATCAAAATGAATGCCCTAACTGTCATAAATTCAAGTTTATCATCGAACTGAAGGCATGTTACTATTTTTGCCATTTGTCACCGTGAGTATCGTCATTTTTCCCAAAAACATGTGCAAATTAGTCGTTTCGTACTCGAAAGATAGACTTTGCAAATTCAAAAGTTTGCAATACAAATATTCTTGCGATGTTTAGAGATTAGAGTGTTTGCGACATAGGTTAGTGTCTTTAGCAATTTAATAGTCTTAGGTTATGTTCGTATTCTCAGCATCAGATTTAGTAATAACTTAGGTAATATTTCAAAGTCATGCTCTAGGTTAGGATAATCACTAACCACTAATAACTTGCTAACAATTCAAAACAATTACTATCTTTAACTTATAAAAATCCAATAAAACTTTTAACATATCATATAGGAAATACCATTATTAATTCCTAATCAATGCAATGGAAAATTGTTAACTTTAATACTAACTCAAATGATTCCCATTATCATCTAATACTCATATCATTTCTTTATAACTATTGATCAAATTAATCATATTTGATCGTAAATAATTTTTTTTTAAAGAAATATAAAATATCACTTTGAAATAATTGCATATACTTCTAAATGGTTCTTTTGGAAAAAGACATCAATGATTCTATTTGGATGTTTTTCAACAAGGTTGGTTATAACTTATTCTAATTCTAGCATTTCAAACCTTTTCTAATTACAATAAATTTTACAGTATCTCAATCAAATATGCAAAGAACTAGGTTTCTCAATGATTAATATTCAAACATAAAATTATAATAAGTTTCACCCTCAAACAATTAATTTATCAAAAAAAATAAGATTTCCTATCCGCAACTGTTGTCTCAACCCAGTTTACAATCGAAACACACACACACACACCCACTAACAAAACAAATGCTACAAGATCGGAATGAACAGTTTAGTCAAGCCAGGGGCATGACAGTTTTGGCTTAGTTTAATCCTTAGTCCTTTGACTTATTTTTCATTATTGGGAATGTTATATTATTTGGTTTTTATTTCTATTTATTATTAATAACATAATTATAATATATTGATTAACAATTTTTGTTCCATTAATCAGTATTTACTAATCTTAATTATTCATTAATAACATTGTTAACTAATAATATTAAGATCAAATAAATATAGTATTAAAATTATATTATATTATTTATCTATTATTTATTTTATTTTATTATTAGTTATTAAATTCTCATTCTTTATAATTTATAATGATATATCAATCATATATTTATATTATCTTAATAATATATTATTATATCATTTATCTATATGAGTAATATATATTTTTATATGAATAATATATTATTATATTAATAATATATTTTTATTTAATGTATTATATTTTTTAATTATTATATAACTTATTATTTATTCATTCATTAATTTATTAATTTATTAATATTTAAATAATTAATAAAAAATATATTATTTATTTAATATATTTTCATTGTGTATTTATCAAATTTGATCTCTGAGATAGGGGACATCATAGATTCTTATTTTGACACTACATCTTGATCTCCTCTATTATTTCACCATATACACCATTATTATGTGTCCTTCAAGAGCACCATACAAAGAGAAAGATGCTTGAGTCCTTCATCCATGTCATGTCATCCATCTACTATCTTCCAAAAAAATCCAAATAAAATAGTCAAATAAAAAAAGAATCATTTCCTTGATGAAAACCTAGCAAACAAGCATCTTGGTAACACAAAAAAAAATAAAGAGAAAAAATTTCATCCAATAGTGAAAACTTGGCAAACAAGCATCATGTGTAATCTATAAACTTCTTGCATTCCATACTTGGGACCAGGTTCCATCCATGATATATCATACCCCTTTCACTTCCTCCATCATCCTATGTCCCTAATATCCCTTATCTTATTAGCATCCATATTTTCTTTTTCCCAACTTTGTTCTTTACAAGGCTAGGGATCTCCTTAGAACATCACATGTCCTATTTGCTTCATTTTGTCTACATCCCTTTGGTCCATATTGCCTATCTTATCCCAACCTTCAATCCATATCATATCCCCTTGTCCATTCTTAGTCTTTCTTGTCCTATCATTCTCCTATCCAAATCCCTTTCTTAATCTTGATATAAATGAGGACATAAAATGTCAAATATGTTTTTCAAAAAACCTCTTGACATGTCCATTCCTATGCATCACATGTCATTCAATGCACCATTTCATTACTCTATCTTGTCATGTCTAATCCCTAAACTTGGTAAAAACATGTTATCCCATCCTTTGGATAGTCCTTAACACCCAAGCTACTCCAATAATAAGAAACATTTAGCCTTCATACATCTACTAGTTCATCCATCAACCCATAATTCCCTTGCCTTTCTAGACACTTGGGCAATTCAATAAATCTTGATCACGCAAATATTAAAGTCCTAAAGAAATCCAAAAACATCCAGATAAAGTCTGGAAAAAACCCCTAAAAATGTTAAAATATTCTAAAAAATCCCTAAAAAATAGAAAAAATGTCTTGAAAAAATATCCAAAAACATTTAAATAAAGTCTTGAAAAAATTCCAAAAAAAATATTCAAATAATTGTCTTTAAAAAATTCCAAAAAAATTTCAAACATTGTGAAAAAGTTCAAAAATATCATAAAATATCTTGAAATAATCTAAAAATTTGAAAAACATAAAAATATTCATCTAAGGCAACCATGTTTGGGGTGTTTTTGATAAGGGCCTTCACCTATGTGATATGTTGCACATACCTTGACTCCAAACATATAAACCCTAAGATGAATCAAAAATATCATATAAGATCCTAAAATAATCCTACAGAATTGAAAAACATAAAAATTCATCTAAGATGACCATGTTTGGGGTGCATATGATAAGGGCCTTCACCTATGTGATAGGTCGCACATACCTCGACTCCAAACATACAAATCCTATGATGGACCAATAAAAAAAAACACATCAAAATCTTTGCAATAAAACCATCTTTGTCACGACAAGCAAAAAGTGATGATCAAACATCAAACTCATATCAAAGCTCAATGAGATTCATAAATCGGAAATGGACTCATGAGACCCATCTTTATCAACAAACCAATTTGTTATCAATTGATCAAAATCAATTAATAATAATCAAACCAATCAATCAACCTAATCGATTGTCTTATATACAGATGGATACACTCAAAACTAGACAGATCATTCTTATACGAGTAGTCCATATCTTAAACTAAACACATCCACATCCAAATCAATCAATCATAATCAAACCAATAAATCAACCCAATCAATTGTTGTATACATAGATGGATATACTCAAAACTAGACATATTAGTCTTATACAAGTAGTCCATATCTAAAACCAGACACGTCCACATCCAAATCAAACATAAAAAAAAAACCAATCATTGATCAATAAGGTTATTGAAAAAAGTTAGTCAAGTCAGTCCATTATTGATTTATCTTTCACAATTGTGTTACTACGCTCCTCGAGGAAACCATTGAGTGGCGAGAGTGGCTATGATGGTTCATAATCCTATTTTCTATTTGTGGAGTGTTTTGACAAAGTTATGGGGCAAGGATGATTTAGGGTGAACGTGATAAGTACTGTGACACATATGGTAGCCACACACACTCAAGTCTAAGACAACCCTGGAACAATGTCAAAATATTCCCTGTTTGTTTTATGCTTGCTTCAACACAGATCACAATAGTATCTAGATGGTCATTATCTAGGTGCATTTGTATCTCTTTCTTTTCAAATAAGGCACGATGATGAAATTAGTGAAAATATCTAGCAGTGACTCAGTACATCATCCAAGTTGATAGCACAAGTTCAATTCTTCTATTCACTTCTCCTAATTCATTCTTATTAATTTTTCTTCTAACTAACTGAGTTAGTCCTCAAATTGATCAAACATCTCATTCACCATAGGCTTTTCATACATGGTAAATAAATATGCATAGAACATTACAAAAACATATAAATACATTCATACATCTTCATCATATAGAAGTTCAACGCTGTCAACAAATTAATGCTTATCTAACACATTTTTTTGTTTAATTTGTTGAGAGGGCATAATTATACCTTCTATCTTTGGGGCATGCTGGGGTAGGATCCTGATTAGAAATTCTTTGACACAATGTTCAAAATCACATTGTACCAAAGAGGGGAAAATGTAGACACCCAAAAATGGACATGCTTGCAAGTTCACATTTAACAACTAATTATTCCTCTATTACTTAATGGTTCTTTAATCATTAATCAATTTTTATTTATTTTCTATAATCCAACCCCTTTAATCACTTGATTATTTCCCTAAAATTAATTTTATTTAATTAATTAATCTTTATTGGCTAATTAAGTTCAATTTCCCATCCTATAATTTGATTAATTAATTTTAATTAAATCAAATTATCTAATTATTCCTCTGAATTAAATAATTTTCCTAATTAATTTAATTTCATGTCAATTCCCAACTAATTCCATTTCAAATTAATTTCAATTAATTTCAAGCTAATTTTGTGTTAATTTCACATTTAGCATTGATTGAATTTTTAATTCAATTAAAAATCTCCAAAATCAGAAAAATCAAAATGATGAGGCAATTATAATTTCTAAAAGAATTCAAAATCCCCATAAACTAAAAATCAATTTTTTTGAAAATCTTGATATCTCTTCGAAATTAGAAAGAAATAAAAAAAAATCTTTTTTCTTCTTTTATTCTTCATTTTTGGAAGTTTTGTCTTCTGAAATTGAGAAATATCTTCTCATTCTTATCTTCCTCTTTTACCTCTCCATTTTTTGAGTTAAATTGGAATTGATTCTTCAATCGTAGAAAATTTCCCAAATCTTCTCCAATCTTGAATTTTCTCATCCGTCGATCTTGATTTTTCCAGATTAATCTTTATCGCTCATTCAACCCAAAATTCCTGGATAAACCCCCCATCACTTCTCATGTTTCATCTCTCATTCTTGAATCAAATTTATGTAGGTTTTATTACCAAATAATCATATTTTTCTCAGATCTTTGAGAATGGATGTTGCCATAATCACTACTAAGTGCTAACCAGTCACATCCCAACATAGCAAAGAGAAGCAATTGAAGCTTCATAGTATTGAATGGTTTTCTTTGATTTAGTTTATTTCATTTTAATCATTCATGCTTCCTTTATGTTGTTTGTAGGGCTTAGATTGATTAATAATTAAGGTTTTTGATTAAATGGTGCTACTAATCTCTTCTTCTTAGCTTGTGCAAAAACCCTACTACAATGATTAGTCCACATTGTTGTCCTAAAAAAATTTTGTCACAAATTTTTTAATTTCCTCATTGGTATTTAGATATTAATGAAACTTTATGTTCCACTTGCTCAACCATTTTTTTTTGTTTCATCCATGTCTTCTTACTACAAACAAGACTCTCCTCCATAGCTATTCCGAGCTAGCATTGGTTATCCATGTTTCAACCTTCTAAAGACACCTTATTAGTCTGGTTATTGTCGATGCCTCCAATGGAAAAGTACATTCTTTCTCCAAAAGGATTTCATACAAGACCGAGGTTTTGACTTTGAGATTTCTTGTAATTAGGCATTTCTAAATTCTCTCTAACTACCTTTAACTTAAGTTTAACATGTTGCCACCCCAAACTTCACAACCATAGAGGACCACTGGCATGACCAACAAACCAAAAAGAGTTTCCTTGGTTTTCCAATCCTGATGTTCAACTTGTTTGCACCTAATTTGGATTAGGTATAATTTTTTCCATCCTCCTTGTATCTTTTTAATCCTACAAGTCTCCCAACTAAGCTTATAGTGGAAGTCTACTCCAAGATATTTGTATTCTTTCACCATTTCCAATAGGTTGCCTTCAAAAAGAAAGGTAATTTGATTGTCTTTCCTCCTTAAATAGAAAATCATGATTTTGGTTTTGGTGATGTTCACTTCCATCCTGACCTCCCAATAAAATTGTTATAAGGACCTTACCTCTTAGTCCATGAATTGTTTTGGAAATTGGGATAAGATCATCAACATATAAAAGTGGTTTTACCATATATCTTTTTAGTTGGACACCTTCTCTATCTATTTTGTTTAACCATGTTTCCAACTTATCAATATATAAACCAAAAAAAGTGGGTGATAGAGGACATCCTCACTTAACTTCAATGTTGCTACCAAAACATTCAGACATTCCCTCGCTTGTTTTGATTTTGGATCTAACTTTCTCATAAATTCTATGCACTGTCGCTCTAAACACATTTGGAGTACCTAATTATTCCATTTTGTTCCATAATTTGTCTCTAGGAACCATGTCAAGGATTTCTTAAAGTCCACAAAATAAAAATATGAATTTTTGGCTTGATTGTCCCATATTTTGTCTACTAGATGCTTACGGGTGATGCAAAAATCAATAGTAGAATGTCTAGGCTTGAAACCCACTTTCTCTTTTGTTCTTTTTCCTTCACCTTCTTCTCAACTAATGATTCTATGTTCTACCATGCTCCCAAAGAGTTTTCTAAGAAGGGGGTTAACCATAATAGTTTGGTAGTTAGATGAGTTATTGGTATCCTAACTTTTAAAGAGGTGAATGACCACACTAGTTTCCCACTCCTCTAGAAAGTTGTCCCTATGTGAGGGGCAAGGAGCTCAACTCCCCAATTTAAAAATTAGCTTGAATCCCATCTATGTCCCCTACCTTACTAATTGCTAAATTATTTATTCCATATTTGATATAATCTACCATAAAGAGTTCCATTATTGTGTTCACTATGGGAGGGGAACCTTTCTCGTATATCTTCTCATAAAGTAGCCTAGAATATTCTAGCCATTGTACATCTATAATATTATTCTCGATCTATTTTATACTTTGTTGTAGTTCCTTAAAAAAATCTTTGGGATTGTGTTTTCCAAGAGATATTAACTTCGTTCTTCTTGAATTTACATATTCTACTTTTTTTTGCACCAATTTTTTAAATTTATTCTTGATTTCTTACTCAATTCTCATTTTCAGGGATCTATTTTATAATTCAAAAAGTTATGAATCAGTTTGTTTTCAAATTTTTTTCTATGTTGGTTCTTTTGTTATGAATCATTTTGTGAAGTCTCGCCTCTTCAAAAATCTCATTCAAATTGTCCACCTTTAAGTCATTATCAAACTAACTAGAATTGCACACTCCTTGATGAAATGCCATTCAATTTCAAACATCCCTTTCTACAAATACTAGCATCAATTTTGTTCAATAAATTTGGTATAAGCCTTTTTTACATGAGAAGTGATATGAGACATGCAATTTATTAGGTGACTTATTGTAAGATGGAAATTGGAATAATTTTTTTACTATAGTATAATATAAAGCTACATGTAAAAATAAATATGATATGTATTGAAATGTTGTAGTAGGATAAAACATCTCAAATAATATTTTATATTTATCAAACTATTCATTAATTTTATATTTTTTTTATCTTATTTATTAATTTATAAGTTATTTAATCTACTAAATCATGTTATTAT
This sequence comes from Chamaecyparis obtusa, assembly GCA_027943335.1. NCBI lineage: Eukaryota > Viridiplantae > Streptophyta > Pinopsida > Cupressales > Cupressaceae > Chamaecyparis > Chamaecyparis obtusa. The sequence goes on along the minus strand of BSBK01004571.1, from coordinate 170,815 downwards.
TACAATTTACTTCAATAATTTATAATAAGGTTGTTTTTGTAATCATCAATCTTACTAGATTTAGTATCTTTAGTTCTACTTTAGATTAATGTCCTAGGTCACTAACAAACACAATAGAGAATTCATAGAATAGGTTTTAATCAAATGAATACTTGATGCAATCTAGTGTTAGTGTTTTCTAACAACCATAGTCTAATGAAGCTCATTTCATCAATTAGAATACAAAAAACAAAATGTTTTCTTTATTGGAAAGTTGATAGAGCTTGACATTGAAGAGGATTCACATCTTTTATCAACATGTCAAAACTTTAAATCAAATATTTAATGCATTAATATTGAAAGTAGACACACGTATTAGGACAAGCAAAATAATGGTTTTTAGCATGATGGTACATTTTTGGAGATTGCAATTTGAAATTTATTAATCAAGTATGATTTTATTGTTCGTATAGTTCTTTGTATGATCATTAGAAACTTGGTTGTTTCCTTCCAACATGGGAATAATGGTCTAAAATAATGTTGAAAGCATTTTGTTGTTCTAAAGAAATCTTGCCCTTTGTAATACTTTAGTGGGACTCAATTTGTTCGAATTAGTGTATAGAACGATTGTACTCAATGTATATAGTTCAACATTGTGCAAGTTATGAAGCAAGTGACTATAGAAGTATCCCAATTATGACTTGTGTCAAACTATCATATTTAGGAATATCTACTTCATTAATAGCAACATCATTTTCTCAATGAAGGGAGGATAAAAGTTGTATTTCCTCTACATTAAGGTTTTCTCTATGTTATGGTCTATCAAATATAATTTTATCATCAATATTATTATTTAATTATAGTTATTTATGATCAACATGCCATGGATGGTAGGTTCTAGTCATGTTTTCCTATTAAGTAATGATATCTTCCCTACATGAGCTAGTTACATCAAGAATCTTGTGAAAAAGAAAGTACAATAGAAGCTCTCTCCAATGGAACTCAAAAATCTCATTATGTTAGAAGAATTTGAAGTGAAAACAGAGGAAAACTCAAACAATATTAGGAATCGAGCTATTTCTTTTAACTTGTAGATTATGTAAAATATTGAACAATTTCTAGTTCCTCCTTAATTTAGTTAGTGACAATGATTATAATAATTTTAGTCGAACCATATACCTTTCAATGAAACTTGAAGTATGTATAATACTTTTTTTTGTTGAAAATGTATAACACATGAGGGTTTCCCTATTGGCATTAAAAGAATTGAAGGAACAACATTTCAGTAATATTTTTAATGGTAAGTGGCTAGATTTGTGTGCACTAAAATTGATTGATTAGCAATAGTCTTAGTTATGAACTTACAAAATATAATAGAAGTTGGATTTTATAGGTTAGTATCATCTTGACTAATAACCCAAATTTTAAACTCTAATTTGCATAATGATGGTATATAAATGAAACAACACCAGTCTAGCTAGAGATTATCTTTGAAATCCAAAAATAGAAATCTAAAGAGGGTTTTCATTCTTAGAAGATCATTTTAAATAGCATAGCATTATCAATATTTAGCATATCCTCAAATGAGCCCCATCAATCTCATTTATAGCTTTTGTATGAAAATAACCCAATTTAAAAATATAAAATATTTTTTTTAACCCAAATGACCTTTCAAAAGGTTAATAATCTTTTTCATGTAAAAAGGCCTCTTATCTACTAAGCATCTAACTTGAGGTTCATAAACATCTTTAAAAAAATTGATATTACGCTTAAGTTGTTGAAGAATAATAAAACATTATAACTTAGTGAATAATTAAAATAGTTCATCAAATTTGCATAAAGCATTGTAATGGATTTGATATCCAATTCTGATTATGCCATGATGAAATTGAAGTATTGGGAATATGGCTAGAACTAACTTGGAAACTTACTAAAATAGATGTGCTTTTCCAAAGAGCTTGTAGAACACTCCAGGAGTCAGAAAGTTCACTTCTAAAAATGTCATTGTGATATTTATCCCTAATTGATCTCATTACAATAGTTTTAAATCCTAAAATATTGAACTTGTGCTCACCTAGAACTTTGGAGTCTCCCTATTTCTTGATGTCCCCTTTATAAATAAGATTTAATAATAAATACTAATAATAAATAATAGAAATCAATAAGATAAAAATAAGTAAATACATTACAAGAGATAAAATTGTAAAAAGTATGTTCCCTTTCCAAAATAATAGTCAATAATAATAATAATAAAATATAAATAAAATCTAAATTAGAATATAAAATAGTTAACTTGAAATATAAAATAAGTATAAATGAAATTTAAATTAGAATATAAAAGAATTAAATTAAAATATAAAGAAATATAAATAATGTCTAAATTAGAATATAAAAGAATTAAATGTAAATGTAAAGAATTATAATTAATAATAATACCACCTATAAAGAGTTTTATATTAATCAAATGTAAATTATTAATGCTAAATACTATAATTCAAAAGACGTGACTAGTCATGTTTATATATATATTGAGTGGGCAAAGACATTAAATTAGGGAGGGAAAAGGAAGAACATTTAAGAAATAATATGAAAAACTAGGGAGATAATAATATAGGAGAAAATGAAGGAGAAAAGATAGGAGAAAATGAAGGAGAAAATAAAGGAGAAAATAAAGGAGGAAATGTAGGAGGAACTCAAGGGAAGAAAATAAATAAATATATTCCGATCAAAAAAGATGAATAGTCATGTAATGAAAGATAAAATAATAAAATAATATAAAATAGACATTTTCAAAAGAGTAATAAATATGTATTATATCAAGGAGGGAATACTATATATAAGAAATGAACCAGAGAATCTTATATACTTCGGTTAGGACATAGATTTATATACATAGATATTAAAATGATATAATTATATATGTTGTATAATAGATATATTTAAAGTAAAGTATTATATACATATATATTGAATATGCTTAATTATTAATAACCAGAATTATATATATATATATATATATATATATATATATATATATATATATATATATATATATATATATATATATATATATATATATATATGATAATCATAATTATATATATATATAGTTAATTAGACTCTTAAATGTACAAGTAGATATATATATATATGATAATCATAATTATATATATATATAGTTAATTAGACTCTTAAATGTACAAGTAGATATATATATATATATATATATATATATATATATATATATATATATATATATATATATATATATATATATATATATATATATATATATATATATATATATATATATATATATATAGAAATAATGATAAGATCTAGGAACATGCTTTAGTCACTCTAATTATAGATCCTAGGGGTCTATCTCTCATCTCTTACTATGTTCTTTTAGGGTAGGGAGTTTGTGGAAGGGAGAGGCAGAGTAATTTCTGACACATGACGGTTATCCCAACATTGGGGTTATGCCTCGAGGGAAGCTACTTGTAGTCTGTTTCATGCGCCCTTGGCACTGTAAGTCTTCCACCTTATGATGACCTTAGTAAGGAAAGGAGAAAGATCCATGCGCCATATATGAAGAGATCTTCTAAATATTAAATCTAGACTATGTTTATTAGCTTATCACACAATAGTTCCTTTTCTTTAACATTTATGAATAGTGATGGTTAACTTGGAATAATTTGCTAATTATTTTTTAATGATTCCCTAATTTATGCCTAACTTGTACTTATTTATGAAATTTAGGTCAAGTGGTAAGGAAGGGGTCATTACAAATGGTTTTAGAGCTTTGATCCTGCCATCCTGTAGGGTAAAAATAAAAATAGTTACTGTTTGTATACTTTGTGTATGCTCTATGTATTGATGCATTAATGTGTGTACTTGGTTTATGTGTTATGTCTTCATACATTCTTACATATACTTCATATTTTCAAGTGTATTTTTGGTTGATCTAGAAATAAGAGAATAGCTTGAGAAGATATGAATTTATGAGTAAATGTTTATGGTTTGAGCTATATGCTTACTCTACGTGTATTTAATGCATATTATTCATGTGTACTTGTGTTTTCTTCACTTCATACATGTTGATCCAAGAGGACACCCCTCATGTATGCTTAATGCTTGCTTCATGCCTTATATACATAACATGTACGTATGCTTTATGTGTCTGATGTATATGAGCACTACTCCATGCATTACATGTCTGGTGTGTATTTGAGTTTACTACTTCATACTTTATGTGGTTACCATATATTCATTTCTTTATGTTTGACATGTGTACTCTATGCCATATATTAAAATTCATAGCTTCATGCCCAATATATGATTCATGTTTTATGTGTATCCATGTATCTTTGTGCATGATTTATATGTATACAACATACTATATGATAGGTGTATTCATATGCGCACTTCATGATTTAATCTATTTATGTTTCTACTTCATGTGTATTCCGTAAATGTTTCATAACTTAAATTCATGTGTATGCACTATGTGCAAAACTTAAGTGAATTCATGTGTATATTTCATAATTTATGTACTGTTTGTATACTTCATGACTAAACAAAAATTATGTATATGCTTCATGTGTTTTCACATATGTACTTCATGATTTAAGTGATTTCATGCTCTATGTGCTTCATTGTATTCATGTATATCCTACATGTGCTACATGTATGCTTCACGACTTAATTAAATAAATATGTATGTATTGTGTGCATTTATGTGTATACTTCTTGAATTCAGTAAATTCATGATAACTTCATTATATCACTCCTAACTTGAATAAATTCATGCTTTATGTTCTAAGTGTTGATAATATTTACATGATAAGTGAACTCATGTGTTGCATGTATATTGTTTAACTTTAGTAAATTCATGCTTTATGTATTTTTCACATGCATACAAACTATATGTATGATTTATGTATTTAGATTTATAATTCATGCTTTATGTTTATGATCCCTATCTTATGTACATTCGTGCATATGATTTATGTCTTGTGTATTCATATGCTTCTTGCATTAGGTATATTTGTGTGGATTCTCTATTTTCTATGTGTATTGGGGTATACGAGTCACACTTTATATGTATTTGGGTGAATACTTCATAGTTTACATGTTTGATTCATGTATGATGTGTTTGCAATTGCAACATGGTTACTTAAAGAGTTTATGTGCCTTACTAACGTATATAGTTCATAATTGTTACGTCTCCAAAAAATATTGTTCCATGAATGTTTCATGAGTATCTATAAGTGTGTCAAGGGAAATATTTTTTGTATTTGAATGAGTAGGATTCATGTTTAAGTTGTATCTATAAATATGATTGATAAGACATTAGTAAAATCAAAAAGACATAAAGATTGTGTAGTGTAAAAATAATGGATGATAGGAAGAATGTGTGTAGATGTTTAAAACACCATAGAGAGATGAAATAAGAACTCGATGAGTATACACATTGCCTATAATGTAAAAAGGAACTTGAATTAAAATTAGAAGCTTTCCAAATTACAAATACATTGATTAATTTTAGAGTTGTACAACAAAAGCCACTCACATCAAAGGTTTGTAACTTTGTAATAAAATTTGTATTGCTTTAGGACAAGCAATTTTGGGGAAGGGTGGACTGTGATGTCCCCTTTATAAATAAGATTTAATAATAAATACTAATAATAAATAATAGAAATCAATAAGATAAAAATAAGTAAATACATTACAAGAGATAAAATTGTAAAAACTATGTTCCCTTTCTAAAATAATAGTCGATAATAATAATAATAACAAGTACCACATAGTGGCAAAGTACTTGCCTTAATAATAATAATAATAATAATAATAAAATAAAAAATAAAAAATAAAAAATTCTTCCAAATTGTATTATGGCTATTTCAAGTAATATCTTTTATATTATTTTTTAATTTTTTAATTTTATATATTATCAATATTTAAAAAATATATAATTAAAAATATCAATAAAATTATTTTTCTTAAATATAATTATTAATTTTTGAAATAAAATAATTTATACATAAATAATCAATATAATATATTATAAGATATTTAAAAAATATAACTATAAATCAAAATTTAAATACTTCACATAAATTATTAATCTAATATAATATAATTTCCTATTTAAATTTTTTTTTGTTAAAATCAAAATAAATTACATCATTTAATTAACTAGGAACAATTTTAATAATATTTTATATAGTTCATATAACTTATATCAAATCATATTATTTAGTATTTTAAAATATAACTTATAATTATTTATTATAAATAATAGATATTATTATCACTAATTCATAAGTTAATTAATATAAAATATATAATGAAAAAGTTAAGTTTATTAATATTTAGATTATAATTATAATTTATGCTATATAATCTAAATATATAACACCTAATTATAATACATATAACAAATTTTATTATTCAATTTAATATACACTATTTAATAAATAATATATATCCAAAACCATGCATTTATTTTATTTTATTTTTGATCGGTAAAAGGCCGAAGCCCTGAAAGTTTTTTATTGATATAAAAGTAATTTTACATTGTGATCCCGCTCACTGCAGGCACTGGTAGGAAAGAGCGGGGTTGAGAAAACCTCCAGCCTTGCCTAGGACCGAAGTCCTGTACTTATACAAAAATTACATGGGCATACCCATGACTCGACAATTGTCGAGATTTGTAAATATACATAGCTATCGTAGGCATACCCATGGCTCGATAACTATCAAGATTTATACATAATTTCGTGGGCATACCCACGTCTCAATAAGTTTGAGATATGTTTTTTTTAAATTTTAAAATCATAATTTAGTTGATATACATTGACTGGTGTTTTGACCAGAATAAGTCCTTTATACAATTAAATATCATTATTTGATCCTCTTCATGTCAATAACGGTTTGTTCATCCGGATATGAAAAATACCTGAAATATAAGACATCTTCCAAAACCAGGGGTTAACCAACATATATATATAAAACCTTCATCTTGATTTCATTACCTATCTAAAAATAGTGGGTATTATTAGAAAATACATTATAATTAGAATTAAAGTGTCATCATAACCTTAGTTTTTACCTTTTCCAAGCCCCTACTCCTCCATTGCTATTAATGTCTTCTTACCTTTATTTAATCAAATACATTACTAAAATGATAGTGATAGAGACCAAATGTACCTTAAAATTTGTAGCCCTTACCAATTAAGGTTGTAATTTCCTGTCACTTATAACATTAAGAGTGATTGCCAAAGGACTGAGCCTGCTCTACTCTACTTTATTATGTTAATACTCTGCCTTATAACAAGTCAGGCCTAGCAAGTTATCAAGAAGAATTACTGGACAAAGGTATATTGCAGGTCTCTATAAATTACATCAAAGGAAATTCCAACTATGGGAATAACACCTCTTTAGAGTGATAAGCCAAAATCCAATTTACCAATACACATGGTTGTATATATTTACCCTAAATATATATAACCAGATGTACAATCTATTATCAGTGCTATGAAGCCAGCCAAAGTTAATCCTAATATTCAAAATTCACAAATTGAAGCTGATCAACTATATATAAATATAGATATACATTTATCAGCATATCTATATTTATATATATTAAAATATAAAAAGTAAAAAGATTGAAGAAATCCTGATTCTGAACTTTGCAAATCTATAAATCTTAGCAATTAGCATCAGTATATATATATACACACACACACACACACACACACACACACACACACACACACTAATATTAGTATATATATATCTATATATATAATATAATCTCTGATATCAGAAACCTTTAGCTTAGTGTAGGATTTACAATTGATGCTAGATTCTGCAGTGTAATCTCAATTACATGTTTCTCCCAATTTATAATTCATCTTAATAAATTGAACACATCTTTTCAAGCCTACTGCATTTTTGAAAAAATATATAGAGTTGATCTGTGTTATATTGCATATCTTAATTTTATCATTATTTCCGTGGAGGGATAAAAACTATGCAAGATATGAAGTCTTGAGGACATTCCTCTGTAGTCTAAGATTAGTTTAGAATAAAAAATGCAATTGAGGTTCTTTTCAGAAAAGTCATAAAATATATATTAGTGTGTTTAGACTATTATGATTTATTAAACACAATAATATATATATGATTGCCAGTAAAAAGGTTAATTACTGTTAAAATCTAACAATATCCATAATCTTCTTAAATTCTTGAATCTATACTGTTTATTAAATGGGTTACTCCATATCTGAAAAATTCCATAGGGGATGAGCATATTAGGCAAATAGTCAGTAACAAACATAGCTGTAATCCTACTTGTATCACCTATTATCCCTTCTGAGCTATATCAAAACACTTAACTTATATACATGGGCTCAGGTTTCCACAATAATCATAGTAGCATCCTCTATTCAATAAAGATTCTATCTACAGATCTATCTTTAGCATTAGAGTACTGTAGAAAATATACAAGCTAAATTAAGATTATAAACCTTAGTATACCTGATTTTTATGTCCATATATATGTCCACCATTCATACATAGAAGGGTCCCTTGTATCCACTTACCTGGGACTGCTAAACTAATAAGAATCTATCAATATTAAAATATATATAGTCACAATTTGATTCTAATCACATTAAGAAACCTTTAATTGAGTCTAGTAAAATCTCCTAAACCTAAACACATATATCTATTTACAGAAATAGCTAAACTGTTATACTCAAAACTCTTAAATCCTCTGAGCATCTAAGCTACTGATCCTGATTTTTCTGTACAACCACACACTTCTAGGTGTTGTCCCTTTTGATCATAACAACAATGCATTCGATCTCTTCCAGATCTTTCTTGTTTTTCCTAGTGCATCTAGGAATTTCTGGAGCCATAATGTGCAAGTTAGGGGGAGCAATGTTGTCCATCTCTAAAGGTATGTCAAAACCTTCCAATCTCCAGTATTTTAGCATCCAACTGTTGTCCATATCTTCTTCCAGAATTTCTTTGTAAAGGAAATCTATGTTTCTGGCCATTTCTGGCCAATGGCTATCAAAATTTTCTTCATCCTTGAAGGATAGCATGGCTATCCTTTGTGACTGAGGAATATTATCCAACTCCTCCATGTCAGTCTGCATTGTGGTTTTTGAGTAAGGGATTGAGAGATTGTTATCAACACAATGCACCATCTTATCCAACCCTCCTAAATGTTCCTCATCAAAAATCTCTCTTGATACCCTGATTATATTTGCCTTGCTCTTGTCTGCAAAAATGGAAAGGGCAATAAACTGGCCTATCACCCCTCCATTAGTCCTGTACGAATAAAGGTTGTTGAAATGTCAATCCCCAATGGACTTTACTATAGCCCTTCTAGTTGAATCGGGCAGGGGATTGAGGATTTGATTCCATCTTTCCAAAAAAATGCATCCTCGGAAAGCCATAGCACGATCACTCTTTGTGTAAAAGGTGCACAATCTAGTTTCCATGGTGGCTACTTAGAGATCATGTTCTTAGGATCCTATAAATACACTCTCTGGTCAAACTTTCTGGAATAACCGAGAGACTACCTTCTAAGTATTAGAGTTCTTCTAGGTATCTTCTAATACTTAGAAGGTTTCCATACAGCTAACCAAGATAAAATCCTTGTGCTATATGAATTACTCAGGAAAGAAAAGTAATTATACAATTTCCTAAGAAATAATACATAATGATGGTATCCAACAACCACGAGAGTTGAAGCCTGGTGAATAAATGAGTATATAGGATGTATGATGAGGAAAAACTACCCACCCCTGGTTATCATGCCATCTCTAGCCACAACTAGATCTATAAAAGAAAGCCTATCTGTAATGTTAATTGTTCCTCGTAATCATTCCATCTTTTTAATTGTGCTGATGGTTTGCACAACCAGCTTATAAAATAAGAAGACAAGGAGATAAAATGCTAATGGGATTGACAAATGTCAAAGATATTTGATTGTCCTACTCAATTACTAGGACTTGATCTTTTAATCATTTTAGCACTGAGGTTTAGTGTTAATAGTGTGCCATGAATCCTTTACTATATTATATGATGGTAGAGAAATAGAGGAATAATGGGATTGTCCTACATCGATGATATCTAATCATCCTACTTTGTTCTTAGGCTTTATCTTGTAATCATTGTGATGCTGAGTTTAGAGCCTAAAAATGTGCCATGGTTTAATATCTCCATTTTCTTGCTGGACATAGCAATGCATCTAATCATTGCAGGATATTAGGATCTATCATATAGAAACAATTAGTAATTAAACATGCGCTGTCTATCCATAAATGGTGACTAATAATTAAGAGCCTTCTACTTTAATATGCTTAATCTATTGAATTTTGTTTAAGGATAATGATGATTACTATTATTAATATATCTCAATTTTCTAAACGTACTACTAAGGTTTGTATAAAAGTAAATTAACTGAACTATCATATCATTAATTTGAAACTTAAAGAATTTTTAGGTATCTTGATCCATTGTTACCACTCCATTAGCTCCTAGATTAGCTAGCATGTCAGCCTTTGTATTGCCTTCTCTAAAAGTATGTCCGATTTCATACTTTGTTATACTCTCCATTATTAGGTTAATCTCTTCTATTTTCGAATTCAAAATCCAATTAGGAGTTTTTTTAGTGTGAATGGCATTGACAATAATTTGAGTCTCCTTCAATAATTACTTTTGTAATGTTAAGACTCTTACATAATTTAAGCCCTTCTAATGCCGCTATACATTCAACCATATTGTTTGTTCTGGGGTTGATGGGTCTAGAGAATTTAGCAACAACTTCTGACTTCCAGTTACGAATGATCCCCACAATACCTACTACCCCAGGATTACTTCACGACGCTCCATCAAAGTTGAGTTTATACCACCCTTCTTTCAGAGGTATCCATTTATAGGAGGCTCTATCAGTTTTCATTTTGGATCCCCCTTTACCATATAGGGGAGGGATTTCTAATTTTGACCATTTGCATCTAATTTTGTTATCCCAGCTCTTGAATGACTCTTCGTAGCTAAGTTTGTGCCTGAGTTTACTGTTAATAATTTCTACTATAGACGCTTCTATCTTGTTTGTGATCGAGTTCCATGATAATTTTTGGTCAGTAAAAATCCTTCTGTTTCTTTCTTTCCAGATTTCCCATACTACTATTGATGGTGCTATAGTCCATATATCCTTAAATAAATTGTCTTTATAAAGAGATGGCCATGCTTTAAGGTTGCTGATTAAATCACAATGAGGAGCATATTTCCAACCTAAACTTTGGTGAAGCCAATTCCAACAGTTTTGGGAAAAAGGACAATTAAGGAGGATATGATTAACATTCTTGAAATGGTTTTCACACAAAGGGCATCTAGATGGCCCTTCAAAACCCAATTTATTTAATCTGTCTGCTATAAGAATTTTATTTTGCAGAGCCGCCCATAGAAACATGCCAGCTTTTGGGAGGCAGGATTTATTCCAACAAAGGTTCAAAGGTATGTCTATATTATCCATATTTTGATCCCTAATAATCAAATTGTAGCCCTCCTTGACAGAATAGGTACCATTATTAGATCCTGCCCATATTAAAATATCTGATCTATTTTTAAGTGTTACCTCTCTATCCTTTAGAATTGCCAAAAGATTTTGCTTCTCATGCCATACATCATCAAGTTCTTTTAGATCACTCCATTTAATATCTTCCTTCTTACAAAGGTAATCCTTAAGATATATGCCTATACCTCTTTTGCATTCTTCCATAAACTCCATGGAGAAGCCTAGTTTGCTAAGGGGAGTAAGGCCTACCCACGAATCATCCCAAAATAGAGCTTGATCTCCTGCTCCTACATCCCATGAAAGATACTTGCTAATAATCCCTCTGCAATCCTTAATAAAATTCCATATATGAGAGCCTTTAACATGTGAGTGTGACCTAAAAATGTTAATGGGATCCAAATTGGGGATGTAGTTGTGTAGTAATATAGATGCCCATTTACTGCTTGATTCATTGTACATTCTCCATATAAGTTTAGCACCGAGGGCTTGGTTTTGCCATAGTAAGTTTTTGATGCCAAGACCCCCTTTTGATATTGGTTTACATAAGGTATCCAATTTAATAAGGGAAATTTTTTTGTCTTCAGATGGGCCTTGCCAGTAAAAATCTCGAAATAATTTATCTAATTCCTTGTTAATGCTAATTGGAAGGGGAAGGATAGACAAATGATATGTAGGTATGGCTGAAAGGATTGATTTAATCATCGTTGTCCTACTCGCTTTTGTTAACCATTTTCCTTTCCATGAACTTTTCTTGTTTTGTACTTTGGTAATAACTTGTTGCCAAAGTTTGGATGATAGGAGACCTATATCCAGGTCAATTCCTAAATATTTGCATGAAAATTTGCCAATTTTGTATCCCATCATGCTACAAATTTCCTTTTCAATCTTCAAAGAGGTGTTAATAAAGAAGATTTCCGATTTGGTGGGGTTAACACGCTGACCTGAGGCTTTCATGTAGATGTTTAAAATGTCTTTGAAGGCTCTCACTTCTTGTCTGTTAGTAGAGCCAGGTAGAATCATGTCATCTGTAAACTACTGGTGAGTAATATTAGGAACGTTTTTCGATGCCTTCAACCCCAAGATTTTACCTTCCATTTGTTTCTTTGTAATAGATCTTCCTAACGCTTCAGCCATAATGACATAGAGGAAAGGGGATAGTGGATCTCCTTGCTTGATGCCCCTAGATATACTAAAAAAGCCTTCCGGAGTTCCATTGATAAGAATTGAAATTTTAGGGGTTGAGAGGCAATTAAAGATAAGGTTAATCCATTGTTTAGAAAAGCCGAAGGCTTCCATACATTTGCATAGGAATCTCCAGTCTAATTTATCGTATGCTTTTTGGATGTCTATTTTCATTAGCATACTAGGCTCCTTTGTTAATTGAGCAGTGTGAATTATTTCTTGAGCTATAATTATTCCATCCAGAATCGATCTACTTGCAACAAAACCCGTCTGCTCTTCCGAAATAATAGTGGGAAGAAGAGTTTTGAGTCTATTTGCTAAGCATTTGGAGAGGATCTTATATATGGTATTGCATAGGGAAATAGGTCTAAAGTCCCCTGGATCCGTACTCTCATTCTTTTTCAGAATTAATGTAAAAAAGGTATTGTTTATTTCGCTTAGCAAAGAACCCAAGTTTCTAGTAGCTTCCACTGCTTGCTAGACCTCTTCTCCAACAAAATGCTAGCACTTTTGGAAAAAGCTAGCTTGAAATCCATCTGGTCCCAGTGCTTTATCCGGATGGAGTTGAAACATTGCTGTTTTAACTTCCTCGAGGGATAACTTATTATTAATCATTTTATTGTCAGACTTCGTAATCAACTTGGGAATGGCTTTAAGCATTTCATTTTGGGCAATAAGGTCGGATGCTTCTGTATTATTGAGAAGGGATTGATAAAAATTTGTAAGGACAGTTGATATCTGATCAGGGTCTTCAGTTATTTGCCCCTCGATAGTCTTAATTTTGGCTATTCTATTAATGCTCCTTTTAAAGTTAGTTGTATTATGAAAGAATTTAGTATTGCTGTCACCCTCCTTAAGCCAAGATTCCCTGGATTTCTACTTCCAGAAAATTTCTTCTTTCAGGAGGATATCATTGTATTTAGCCATCAGCTCCTTTTCCTTGTGATAGCTAAGTTCGTTCATACCTTGTTCTATCACTATATTGTTCAGGTCAGTTATTTCTTGTTCTAACTAGATTTTTTCTTTGAATATATTATTAAAATTATTCTTATTCCATTCTAACACTTTATTTTTGATGATTTTTAATTTTGCTATTAAGAAATACATTTTTTATCCTTTTATCGAGATTTGTTTCCACCATTCCTCTAAGAGGTTTAAGAATTCTTGGTTTTGGAACCACATAAACTCAAACTTGAAGGGATTTCTCGAAGGTTTGGAATTCTCTATAATGTTAAGCCTGATAGGGAAGTGATCAGATCCTACTTCTGGAAGGATCTCCACATTGACTAGCTGATTAAAGTTATCGGAGTTAGTACTAATAAAGAATCTATCTAGTTTTTCAGCTATGTGGCTGAATCCAGCTCTTCTGTTGTTCCATGTATAAATTCCATTAATTGTGTTGATGCTTATTAGATGATTATCCATAGCCCATTTGCTAAGGTCTTTATGGGCTTGCGATATAAATTGAGAGCCCCCATATTTCTCTTCTAGATCTATAATAGCATTGAAGTCTCCTCCAATAACGAAAGGGTGTTCTAATTTTTCAGTTAGAAAGAGTTGTATTTCCTACCAAATTCTCCTTTTTTCTTCATTAGGGATTGGCCCATATACATTGATCAGTTTAAATTTTAAATTATATTTTAGGCTTTTAATTTCTAGTGCCATCCAATTATCATTAGTGAGTGTGGGTATAGCTGCCACTTTACGAGGGTCCCACAGTACTGCTAGCCCACCTGAGTGACCTACTGAAGAAACAAACTCTGACTTACAAATGCCTAATCTTTTGCTAAACTTAGTGCTTTCCTCTCTATTAAGCTTAGTTTCCTGTAATAAAATGATTTTAGAATAAATTTTTTTAAAGTATCTTTTAGTTAATCTCTATTTGTTAGGGGCATTTAGACCCCTAACATTCCAAGTAGTAACTTTCATTGTTCTTTGGGAAGGCACTTCCCCTTCCCTGCATACAAAATATCTGCAATCTTTTTTTGGTTTCCTGCATTACCATCTATAGATCTTAATTCCACAGTAGATTTCCTCCCTCTCTTCTTTTTAATTCTATTGATATTGGGAGTACTTAGACTTCCTCTACTCATTGCTATGCCCATATGCCTATCTTTGTTAGTAATACCAAAGAGGCCATCTATGGAATCTTTAACCGATGCATGATTTCCTACAATTTTAATTAAATTACTAACCTGCTGCTCTAAATCATCTTGCTCAGGTTCTAATTGAACTTGGTTCTCTTCTTTATCAATAATTTCTTTACCATAAATTTCAATTATATCCTCTGGATTATTTGATAGGTCCAAGTTTAAAGATTCTGACTCTATAGGGATTGAGGTTGTTGGTTCCTCCCCCTTGAGCAGAGTTTCTTTAGCATTTACATACGGACAGTGAGTATCATTTTTATCTTTATGTATTATAATATCATTATTTATACTAATGCTATCCTTTTCTTTTTCTTCTTTATTTATATCAGGAATTACAGGTTTCAAAGTAGAGATATTAGGTAATTCATTAGCTGTGATTTCTACTTCCGCGGAAGTGGAGTGAAGAGGCTGTGTATTCCTATTATTCTCCTCCTCCTCTTCCTCTAAGATGTAGTTTTGAATGAGTTTGATTAGTGTTTCTTTTTGATATTTTAATTCATCAAAATCACATATCTCATCCATAAACATATCCATTAATTCATCTGTAAGAGATTCTCCTCGATAATTAATGATTTGGTTCACTTCCTCTTTGCATTTCTCTACTGATTCTTTTACTGCTGTTGGGCTAGAGCATTCTAGAGTTATAGTCTATTCTATTGGTTGATCCATCTCAGATACATCCTTATGTTTTTTATTTATATCTTGTGTTTTTGGTACATTTGTGTCTAAACTATCAGGATTCAAAGGCTAGTTTAATTTTAGGCCTTCCTCCCATTCAATCATATCAATTTTTTCTGTCTGGTGCATAGGTCTAGTCTGTAAGGTTCAGATCTAGCTGATCTACTATATTATCCTTACAACTAATATCCAATAGGTTATCATTCTCATTTACATTTATAGTACCCGGGCTAATAATTTCAAAATTTTTAATGAGGGGAGTTTCCAATTTCTTTATAGGTAAAGGGGATTTAAAGGAGTCATGAGCATTGCAATTCATAAACGGGGTTTTAATTTCATTCAAATGGGGAGATGGAACCTCTAAATACTCCTTTTCAATATTCAAAAGCACAAAACCCCCTTTATCTTTTAAGAAGTTTACCTTCACCTTATTATCTAGGCCATAATGAGCATCTGTACAGGCCTTATAAGTAAATAAGAACAGACTATCTTCCTTCTCAGAATCTTCTATGAAATCATCTAAAATCTTAGGATTAATAATTATGGAATTTGAATTGAAATGCAACTTTAAAGGTGGAATGTAATTCTCATGATAATTTAAATTAACTATGATAATCATATCTGAATGATTATGTTTAGCTTTAACTACTCTTTTAAAAATGCCAATCCTATTACTTATATTCTTAATAGTCTCTAGGTTATTAAATTATAATGGTAGATTTCTTAGTATAATTTCTTTTTCTACCAAGAAATCCTCTACATTAATTGGATTAAATAAAGGAAACCAATTACATACAAAAAAGGAAATTTCTCCGAATTTCAAATAACCTTCCTCTAGTATTTTCTTTTTGAGGGAGCTACACTTGCAGTCTACAAAAATGAAGTTATCAGCCAAGATAGTAGTACTTACCTCCGAGGGGAATAAAGATACCAGGCCTTTAATTATATCCTTGATATGAGCCCCTATTCCCATCCATTTGCATATTACACCTGCTTCTGCACAATCACTTTGATTTTGCAGAATGTAACTTTCATCCAGTGTTAACATATAATGATTAGGATCATGATTACCATATGCTGAAGATGATAATTTTTTATAATTAGTTGAACGCCTATGTGGCAGAGTATAAACATTATCAGCAATCATTGACTATGAGGGGTTTTCCTCAATGCACGGTTTAACCGGGCTATGAAGCTTCTTGCTAAATGATTTCTCATTTTTCCTCCTACGATGAGGAGGACTATAAGCATTTGGAGATCTGTGTATAGAAACCAATTTATTTACACCATTTGAGGCTCCCTGATCATACCCTAGGGTTTTGTAAAGGGGGAGGGGGGAATTTCTCACATCTGTTTGTGCGTATTCACAACCCAGATGTGATTTCCCCCAAGAAGCTTCTCCCCCTTCCAAAACCCTACTTTTTCGATGCATTGCTAAATTAGGAAGCTTTTTACAAGGGGTTAGATCACTGCTTAACATTTCAAAAGAGTTTTTAAGAACAATATTGCTACTATTAAGTTTTTTAGGGACAAATTTTACCATCTTATTACCTTTTACCAATTGCCATTCTTCCTTTCTTGCTCTATCACCACTGGAAGATGCCTTAGCCTCTGGCATTCCTCCTCCCCCCATAGCCAAAAGAGGTTCGTAGGAGCTTTTAGCTAGAATTATCTTGGATGACTGGGTCTTTGCGGTCCCAGGGCGGTCATACCATCTTTTAGCTGATTGCCATGTTGGGGGTTGATTCACAATGTGAGCGGTAAGAGCCTTAGCAGATACCACTCTAGCTTCCCCCAAACTAGAGTTAGTTTGAAGTGAAATCTGCTCATTATTTTTTGCCCTGATCGGCTCTTCATTAGATCTCCCCAACTTTGCGTATTTGGTCTTTGCAAAGAAAGTCATTTGTTCATCCAACAATAGAACAGAGAAAATCTTATGCTCCCTTCGCTTGTTTCGGATCCCATATCCATTGTCAATTCAGGTTTCAAAGTTGGATCCCAAAACCCTAGCTTTAGGGGCTTCAAATTGCTTAGACTCCCTTAAGCTATTATCTTCCTTGGCAGAAATATTATTTGATGGATTAGTTGTATTGTAGTGAGAATTGATCGCAGCCGAGACATAGATCTTAGCCAATGCTTGTTCATTTTCCTGAGATTCCAGTAGGCTTTTAGCCTTTTGTTTTGCAGTAAAATCCTTGAGGTGATCATAGGTAGGATGCAAATGATGCACATCCTCCTGTCTACAATCTTTATATTTATGCCCATACAACCAGCAATTGAAACAGTAGCTGGAAAAATTCTTATCCGAGCTTGTGGATCGAGAGGCCAAATGAAGAGCTGAGTTGGAGGATGGTTTTGATGTATCAAAACTAAAGTTTTTTGCCTTTGCACGCTCGTGGTGCATTAACCCTAGTTTTACTTGCCTGTTATGCAGTGCAATTTTTTGTTGTAATCTAATCTTCTGCATTTTCGCATTACAAAGTATACTTTTAGCAATGATTCTCTTGCATATCTTACATGACATATGATCTTGCATTTGTCATAATACATTCCAAAACCATGCATTTATATTATAACCTATTTTTAAAAATAAATATGAATTATTTTAAGGGCATAGTAAAGTATTTGCCCCTATAATATTGCCTCGAAAATTGTAAGTGCTTCCACAAAATCTGTGTATAAGAGCCTAAATTTTTAAGCCAATAGAAGAGCTCGAAATTAATTTTGTTGAATTATAAACATAAAAAATGTGCATGTATACTATACAAATTATTATTTTTGTAACAAATTTGATAAAAATAATAATTTTAATTGGTAGAAATGTGATTTTTTAATCACTAGTTAATGGAAGAAATCCAAAAACGGATGCAATAGTACTTGCCTAGCCTATGGGCAAGTACTACTAATAATAATAAAATCTAAATAAAATCTAAATTATAATATAAAATAGTTAGCTTGAAATATAAAATAAGTATAAATGAAATCTAAATTAGAATATAAAAGAATTAAATTAAAAATTTAAAAAATATAAATAATGTTTAAATTAGAATATAAAAGAATTAAATTTAAATGTAAAGAATTATAATTAATAATAATACCACCCATAAAGAGTTTTATATTAATCAAATGTAAATTATTAATGCTAAATACTATAATTCAAAAGATGTGACGAGTCATGTTTATATATATATTGAGTGGGCAAAGACATTATATCAGGGAGGGAAAAGGAAGAACATTTAAGAAATAATATGAAAAACTTGGGAGATAATAATATAGGAGAAAATGAAGGAGAAAAGATAGGAGAAAATGAAGGAGAAAATAAAGGAGGAAATGTAGGAGGAACTCAAGGGAAGAAAATAAATAAATATATTCCGATCAAAAAAGATGAATAGTCATGGAATGAAAGATAAAATAATAAAATAATATAAAATAGATATTTTCAAAAGAGTAAGAAATATGTATTATATCAAGGAGGGAATACTATATATAAGAAATGAACCAGAGAATCTTATATACTTCGATTAGGACATAGATTTATATACATAGATATTAAAATGATATAATTATATATGTTGTATAATAGATATATTTAAAGTAAAGTATTATATATATATATATATAAAATTGATAATCATAATTATATATATAGAGTTATATTAGACTCTTAAATGTACAAGTAGATATATATATATAGAAATAATGATAAGATCTAGGAACATGCTTTAGTCACTCTAATTATAGATCCTAGGGGTCTATCTCTCATCTCTTACTATGTTCTTTTAGGGTAGGGAGTTTGTGGAAGGGAGAGGCGGAGTAATTTCAGACACATGACGATTATCCCAACACTAGGGTTATGCCTTGAGGGAAGCCGCTTGTAGTCTGTTTCACGCGCTCTTGGCACTATAAGTCTTCCACCTTATGATGACCTTAGTAAGGAAAGGAGAAAGATCCATGCACCATATATGAAGAGATCTTCTAAATATTAAATCTAGAATATGTTTATTAGCTTATCACACAATAGTTCCTTTTCTATAACATTATGAATAGTGATGGTTAACTTGGAATAATTTGCTAATTATTTTTTAATGATTCCCTAATTTATGCCTAACTTGTACTTATTTATGAAATTTAGGTCAAGTGGTAAGGAAGGGGTCATTACAAAGAACACAAGTTCATTTTAAATAGCATAGCATTATCAATATTTAGCATATCCTCAAATGAGCCCCATCAATCTCATTTATAGCTTTTGTATGAAAATAACCCAATTAAAAAATATAAAATATTTTTTTTTAACCCAAATGACCTTTCAAAAGGTTAATAATCTTTTTCATGTAAAAAGGCCTCTTATCTACTAAGCATCTAACTTGAGGTTCATAAACATCTTTAAAAAAATTGATATTACGCTTAAGTTGTTGAAGAATAATAAAACATTATAACTTAGTGAATAATTAAAATAGTTCATCAAATTTGCACAAAGCATTGTAATGGATTTGATATCCAATTCTGATTATGCCATGATGAAATTGAAGTATTGGGAATATGGCTAGAACTAACTTGGAAACTTACTAAAAATAGATGTGATTTTCCAAAGAGCTTGTAGAACACTCCAGGAGTCAGAAAGTTCACTTCTAAAAATGTCATTGTGATATTTATCCCTAATTGATCTCATTACAATAGTTTTAAATCCTAAAATATTGAACTTGTGCTCACCTAAAACTTTGGAGTCTCCCTTTCTCTCACTAAATCGTCTTATAACTCAAGAATTGAGCTAAAGAGCCAAAAATCAATTTAACTCAAAATGGGACACTCCTGAAAATTTCAGTCTCAATCAATTGATCAATTATGAATGATGAATGTAATTATTTAATCTCAAACCAATCTTGGAAGATTTTACACTCTTTTTTTAAGCATTTATTGCAACTGTGTAGATAAAACCTCCTTCATTATTTGTATAATAAGAGTAACAAAACTTAGCAATATTCAGTTAACTCCTTAGAAATTTTCCCTTCATTATATCATGATTCCATTGCACTATTTATGTACATTTGAGAAATCAAAATTATTTTCTTATTTTTAGCTTCTTGTGTTTCAATATAATTTCCATAGTTGTATGGTGGTCTATTATCCCAACCACAAATTTAAGCTAAAAAAGCAATGACAACTTTTTGTTGCTTGAATTCCCATCCAATAAAAAACTTGGTTAGTTGAGCTACTCATTCCCTTCAATGTAAATCCTAAACTAAACTTTTCATTCAATTGAATGGTTTGAAAATGCATGAACTTGCAACTATTTTCTAAATGGAGAAAAGTAGTTGCATTAAAGGAAGAAATAGATGTGTCTATCCTTAGTTTCATACAGGATGTCATTAGTAGATTTTGTGCCTTGGGATTGATCATATTATATGTTATGCAGTATGTTCCTTGGCTCAAAATCTTTATAGTTCACTTAGAAGAATAAAAGATATTTGATGGTATTCCCTAACTTACAACCCTAAGGAAATGAACGTTCTAAGTCAACCAATTAGAATTTGATAATAATAATCAAACAAATAGGCTCAAAGTATTAAATGGAATGACACAAGAGTCTAAAACTAGCCTTATGTAGTGATCATTTTAATCCCAAGTAGATAATTGGTATGTCCTCTTACACTCTAGTGCTGGAAAATGAGATTTTTTACCAATATTCATTGAACTCAAACCCTCCAAATAGTTAAGAAATTAGAAGTTAAAGAGAATGAAGCCATGAAGGTATATATTGTAGAACTAATGAATTTGTAAGGAAAAAAGAGAATCAATACACAATTTTATGACTACACACTAGCAAATAGTTAGGTACTGATTCACTTCAAAGTTGGAGACTTGGTGTTGAAATGGGAGGTTTCAACTAGGAAATTAGAAACAACATCATAAAGCCAACCACAAAGCTTAAAAAATCACACAAACATATTCCTAATCAAACCATCAAAACCATCAAGATAAAGTGTATACAAATATATTGAAATAAAACAAAATAATACTCCCTTGATGAATATTTGATGCTATTTCTTTCTTCTCCAAAGTTGTTATGTTGTTCTCAAGTAGGAAAGTTCACCCACAAAATGAAAGAAAGTATGGACATGATGATAATGAGGATACTCCAAAATTACGGTCCAAAGAATAAGGCCAAAGAGAGTCCAATTTATAGAAAAATTGGGATATATTGGATGGCCAAGATAAAAGATCAATTGACGACTATGATCACATTCAAGAACTTAAAATTGGAAATTGACAATTTTTATGATAAATTGGCTAGTGAATTTGGCAAATGACACAAATATGAAAAATTGAGTAGTGCATATGGAAAGGAGAAATTAGTGGGTAGAAAATAAGGGAAGGTGTAAGGAGTGAAAGCTGGGATGGAGGCTAAATTAATGGGGTGGAAACCAAAATTTAGGGATGGAGGCCAAATTAATGGAAATGTGTTGTAAATTAGACTCTGGGGATTTAAATAATTTAAAACTATTAATTCCCCATATTTGGGAAAAATTATGCAATCAGTTAATTAAAATTAAGTAATGTGGGAGAATGAGGATAAAGGGGGTAAATAAATATATTTACCAAGACATAAGACATTAGGATAAGGAGCTGAATTAATGGTTATTCACCCCTAAAGGTTTAATCAATCGATGTGATCATTTAATTAGACATGTGTTTAAGGGAAAATTGATAGGTCATGATGAAAATTAGAGGACAAAAAATAAGTGATTCATGACATGGAAGAATGATATAATATTGATGAATGATGAAGATCAAATGTGCAATATAGATGACATGTAAAAAAGGGGATGCCTATGTGTTGACCATTTTTTAGTGTCTTCATTTCATCCCTCTTTGAGACAATGCGATTCTGAGCATTGTTTATGTTAGCCCATTTTCCTGTCTTTACAAAAATCCAAAGAAAATGGCCTTCATTCTGGCAAAATCCCATAGAATTGCCATGTCTTACTGCAACATAGTTTTAATCAGTGAAGAAAATCTATGATGTGTTGTGGCTTGCAAATTTAGTCAAGGATAGTTTAGGGTGTGTGCAAGCTCCAGTCAAGATCACATATCTTCTGGTGTAAAAACTAGTGAGATATTGCAATTTAAATTTGTCAAGGTATGAAGAATTAGGCTTTATTGCATGTGCAAGGGTTTTAAAAATTTCCTAAGTCTAGAAAAACCCTACCCTTATTCTATTTCTCCGTTACCTTTTTTGGGCCACTTAAGTTCCCTTTCTGCACATGCCTTTTCTTTGCCTTTGTTCGCGTGTTCTCTAGGTCTTGGGCGGTTAGTTGTTTTTATCCAGTGAACTGGCGACTGAGTGATCTTGTATTCTCTAGATTTTGGTGATTAAGTGCTTAACATTCAACAATCCAATGCCACAATTATCTCCAGGTTGCACAATGAAATGGTTAAGTCTTCTAACATCAGTTGATTCAGTAGTGGCCATTGATGCAGACGAGATCAGACGGTGGTCGCTCATTCTCCCAATGAATCCATGAGTTAAAGAAAAATTTTGAGATTGCGAGATTTGCTTTGTCGTGTTATCTCTAGATCAGATGAGGGTTAAGTAAAAGGTTAAGAGATTGCACGAGGTCTTTAGTCGCTCATTCGCAAAGTGTAACCCTGATTAAGATAAAAAATTTGTGATTGCAAGATATGTTGTTGTCACTAGATCTCCCATTGAAACCCTAATTTAGCAAAATGTTCTGAGATTGGGAGACTTCCTTCTGTCACGTGATATCTAGATGACTTAGGGTTAAGAGGCTTATCATGGTTAAAGAAAGACAATGCTAGGTGTTGCTAATGTGTTTGCTCCTGATTGGTCACCGAGATGGTGATGTGGCCAGATTATTTTAAAAGGCTCAGTTGACTGTTTTGTTGAATTTTGAGAACCACACGATGTGCCGAGAAGGATAGAGATCAATGGCTGCATTTTAAAATTGATTGATTAACCATTGCGGTCGGGATTTGAATTATTGAAGGGTTTTTCTGTAGGGTTTTAAGTTGGTGAACCAAAAATGACAAGTGCGAAATCAGATTTTGTTTTGTTCCAAGGACAGTTACAAGTGGAAATTTATGAACAAGATATTGGGTAGCTGTCTAATCTGATTTATTTTCCTAATGTGCCATGTCAGTTTAATGAAATGGATTGATGTTTTGACAAGGGTGGTTAGGGTTTGATGAATGTTAGTTGTTTCCATGTCCTATACATGCAAGTTTTATGAGATGGTCCTAACATTAAAGTTTTGTCTGCAACAAGAAGCATGTTGAATATGTAAATGCAATTAGCCTGTTATGATGAAAACCAAATAATTGTACATCAGATTTGATATGATTCTCCTAGGTTTTCAAGCTTTTTCTGTTCTTTCACTTCTTGTTGAGTTAGGTAGATGTAGACCTAATTTTGACCTAAATGATCCCAAGCTTGTTGTAATCCTTTATAAGGATTTCCAAGATGATTTAGTAGGGGTTCCAACTTCTCTGTAATTCTTAGGGTTGGTTCCATGAGTGGTTCCTTTTGTAAATATTGCCCTCTTCTCTTCATATAGGGTGTTTCTTGTATCCTTTCTGGTTTTTAGATGAGAATGTAAATTGTAATAAGTTTGTCTTAAGTATGAGATTGTAACACTATTTTACTGTTATCAAATTGTCTCCATTTGCTTCCTGAATCTTATTGGTTAAAGCATCAACATTGTTTTGGTCTTTCTATTGTAAGTTTACAATAGAGTTATTCAAGGAAATAAATGAGTTTAGGATTTGTCTTCAGATGTGTATGAGTTGGGATATCAAGGGTATATCAAACTTGTCTCTCAGTGGATGCTGATCAATGTATTGTCTATTTCTGGGTCTCTTCCAATGGGATGGTTAAATTATTTGAATAGGTAGTTGCATATTTGAGTACACAGGTGGATATTTCAAGTAGAATTTGGTATATGGTGTATGATTGATGTAAGGCATCAACATATTAGATTGTTTTGTCTTCTTGTTTCATAGCTCTCTATTGCAATGTTATATTTGACTATTTTTCCCATCGGACAAGGCACTGGTCTATGACAAATTTGGGGTATTTCAGAGATCCATTCCACCCAAAACATAAATAAAATAATTTTCCCTTTCAATGTTGATAGGAGTTAATAGTATTTTCTAGTTTTCAAACTTACTCTATGCAAGAGGGATATTGCACAACATATGGTCAATAGTCACTGAGGTATAAGTTATCTATAGTGTTCTGAAAACTATTCCATAGTTATGTATCTACAGGCTTGTTATTTGTCAAAAGAAGTCATGTGTGTGTAGATGAGGTATACCCGCCTGAGTGATGTGGAGCTCAAAGTGAAGAAGGTCTTTGTACCTTGTGTTGTTGGACTTTTCTACTGATGGTGTTGAGTTTGTGTTCCAAGTTCTTAGTCTCACAATTTGGTCCTCAAGTTCCCACCTAGGAAAGGGGGTTGCAAGAAAAAACACCAACAGTTTCAAAACAAAATTAAAAGATCATGCCTTAGATGAATAAAGGAATATATGTATGATGCCCCCTCAAAACATTGGGCAAAAATTGTGAACATGAGGGCAATTTTTAAAAAATGATTACAAAGGATTGACAGAAGATGAGTTAGTAGAAAGAAAAAATTAGATAGAGAAGAGTTAATAATAATGAAACCTTACTTTTATTTAATATGGAAAATAGACGTGTAACACCATGACACAAAAATATAGGACGTAATGCAACCCTTTGAATAAAAATAGACATATTGTAAACAAAAAATGTTTCTATCCATCCTAAAGAATTTGACATATCTACCTTATAACTTCATGAAAAACACCCCACAATTAGAAGAAAAAAATAAAAGGGACCATGAACCATCTTGGCCACTCTCATCACTGAGTGATATCCTAGAGTAGCATAGGAATATGAGCAAAAACAAATCAATAAATGATGAGACTCACTTGTAACACCCCTAATCTAATCCATAAAGCTAAAAGATGAAACCAAAGAATAAACAACCATAAACAAGCCACAAGGAACCATAGTAATTTTTTTTTTCAAAAATTACAAACTATATCATATAATTAAAGTAACTGCTTCTAAGAGCTTTATAGTTTTCAATTGAATTACATTAGACTAGAAAGAATACTCTTTATTCAAAGATTAAGTTTTAAAACAAAATTTCCTTCTTAACCAATCCTTTACATTCTACGAATAGTTCTAATAACTAAAAACCAAGAAATGATTTGCTTCCCATAAATCTTAACAACTGCTATCCACTGTCCCATACTCATTGATTTATCCATCTAAAACCTAAAAATCAAAAGTAAACAAAAGCGCAAATGCAAACAGGGCTCAGTCACATTGATTAAGATAACGAATCATCTCCAAAAATTCTGCAACCATAAAAGTCAGTATAATATAACAATTATGCAGACTAACAAACAGATGTTATTGAAATCTAATAACATAATTCCATTTTGTTACACCAAAAACATCAAGCACTGAATCTCTTTCTAACAGAAATAAAATCGCAAATAAAATGACAAAGTAATGATCCAATAGTTCATGGGTGTCCACATAAGGACCTACGCTATGTATCCGTCAGGAAACCTCGTAGTAATCCATTATGTTTGACGAAACCATAATGTTTTATCTTGTTAATTGAAACCCATATCCCCTGAATTTATAATTATCACTTTTTTAAACAACTGACATAAATTCTTTCCCATAAGGATATAGACTAGTGTCAGTCACAACTGATAGAAATTCTATCACCACAAGGTACTAGACTAGTGTCAGCCCCCAATCTAAGGATCATACTTGCATTATCTCAAAAACACTTGATCTAGCAATTAATGAAAGTAGTGAAATGAACTACATTACACAATTTCACTAACACTTTGTTTCTATTGCATCAATTTACAAAATTGAAACAACAAACAGAAATCCATTTAGATCCATGTTTCCATATTCCTTAACATACATTCTTAAACATGATGTTTCTCAAAAGAAGAAAAGATCACAGTTCTTTCTCCATCACAAATCCAATCAAATAATAATCTCCACATTAACTTAACATTAAATCTGAAACTGTACAATAAAATGTCCATACTGAATTCATGATTCCATTGAATAGAAAAGAACTAACATAATCATATATCAACTGAATCAACACAACACCCATCCCTTTTAACAAACATACAAGCTTGCCATAATCGATTTACTATAAACTAATTGCCACACATCTTGCTCTGTTAATTACAAGTTTATACCTTTATATACATGTTGGTGTATGTACATGTATACACCACGGCTTGTGTATACATATACATATCCCAGCAGGTATATATAAATATATAATTATATAAACTTGTAATTAATAGTTCAGAATTATAAACATAGCATCTATTATATACATGTTGGCGTATGTACATGTATACACCACAGCTTGTGTATACATATACATATTCCAGCAGGTATATATATATATATATATATATATATATATATATATATATATATATATATATATATATATATATATATATATATCTAATTGCATAAAATTGTAATTAATAGTTCAAGTTCATAAATATACAATAGAAAAACCATACTAATCATCTCAGTCCTATCAAATACATCTGCCTTAATATACTACTGAATCTGCCGATTTCATAAAAGAAATAACAGAAAATTAAGAATCATCATCTACATTTAAACCACATATCAAAGAGGTTCTCCTTACTAACTGAACATGATAGTAATTGACTTTCCTAAGAATTTCCTAACATTTCCTAATGTCGATACAAACTATAATTCACACTGGTGATAATTTCTGAAGAATCATAAAGCTTGCAGTCAGGAATTGAATACAACCAAGATATTCACATCTTCACTATTGACTGAAACAGACAGTGACAACACCCATAATACACAGCACATATACAGATATCTAAAGGAGTACACCCAAGAATACCTTAAACCATACCTATGATGCGAGAGTAAAATGCACAAAACATCAGGTTTCAGGTAACACTTATGAACCACCACTAATCTCTACTACCACGATGCAGCTCAAAAAGAAAACATCGATACCAGATTCGGTTTATAACAGTGGTAGAAAAACCTGATTTCACCTTATAACCAAGACTTTTACACATTGAATACATTATGTTGCTACAGTGTTCCTAACAACAGGAATAGTGCGAGAATATCTTAAAGAAGCTTTTAAACAAAACTATTCTGGTTTCAAACTATATTTATATGCCGGTTCTCAATCCTGATTAACTCCCTTTATATTGACCAAAACAAGTAAACATCGACACAAAAATGCACTATGGAAGAACCATATTCAACTGCAACATCTATACTCCCATAGTTCAACACAGACATAAAGAAAAACATTGCCAACTTCATACCCAGACTCAATGAAAACCCATCAACACATTATGCCCGAAAACAACTATAAGAACATATATTTTGAATTCTTCCACTAAACATAACCACCATAAACTAAATAAACTACTTAATCCATCCAAGAAGAAACACCGATTCATGACCGAACTCACAAAGTATACAATCACAAAACCTCACATTCATCGACTAACAAACAGTGGTAACTAACATTCTAATAATTCATTTGCAGAACATAAAATGGAAACAGAAGATAAGGTGAGAGAATGCCCCTGCCTGGTATTTGTGTGGGGGAAATATCCAAAAAATTGAAATGCCAAAGCTAGCCCCTGCCTGGTGAGCTTCACAGTCGAACCCTAACCACGATGATCTCTTTCCACTGATTGCCAAAGTGTCGTGCAAGAGAGCCCAAAATGCAGAGATAATAGTATGAAACACACAACTTCCTAAATGACCATGAACAGAAGGGTAAAACTTTCCGTGAAAACCCCTTTCCATTCCAAGCAACTTATCATGTAAGATATAACAAGAAAACATGTCCATTATTAACTGTTTACCCAAACTCTCACAGAATAACATGGTGAAAAATGGAGTCATAATTCAATTGCAACTCTTCACCAGAGCTAATGGCGGACATCAAACACAAAGATGAATTCCATCAATAAGTTCATTCAATGGGAGCTTATCTCTTGCAGTAAACACAACACATTCCCTGCCAAATGTCCATCAAAGTACAATCCCATAACCCGAAAATAGCTTAAACCCCACTAACACCACTATGTGATGATAGTGCATTTAAACCCTACCGATAAGTCATGTCTTCGAGCCAGATCATAAATAAGAAGACTTAGGGAAATATTAATATACATCCATGTTAGAAATCATTAGTCGATCTTAACTAACTTAAGCATCAAAGATAACAGCGTAATAACAATGCCAATTCCTAACACTCAACAAATTAACCTCTTACTAATATACACAATAGGGTATACTAACTTAGATAATTTTATAGTTTTAGTAAAAGAAATACCACATCATTACTACAACAATCACTCATAAATATATGTATAAAAATACATATATACAAATTTATTTATTTTGAATTCAAAATTGATTAAAATAAAATAACAACAATCTCTATAAAATGTCTATAACATCAAGATACAATTAACCACAATAATATAACCAATTCTAATTATGTCTAACATATTATTTAGAATCCCAAAATAATGAACCAATAATCAGACAATTGACTAACCATTTAAGTTGTACTATTTGCACAATCATACCAATACTCAAATCTCTACTGAACTATCCAGTTCCATTAATTCAAAAGTCAGTCTAAACCAATTCTGACATCAGAAAAACTCATTAATGCTACAGAAATAGACATAATTCTTTGAGTGTCTGGCAGAATTACAGAGATAAACATATTTAATCCAAATAACATGGTTAAAATGAATGAAGTCAGAGTTCAAACTCATACAAATCTAACAGAAATATAGTTCCAGATAAAACGATGCTAATCAAACCAGAAATCCAACTATAACATAACATAGAAAAGTAAAGCCTGAGACTGTCAGGGGCATGACACCCTTCCCCACCAGACTAGGCTTACTCCTGGAAGCCTGAAACAAATGAGGATGTGCAGCTCTCATAGCCCCTGTATCTTCCCAAGTTGCAGAAGCTACATCATCAAGATCCCATAACACCTTTACCTGCTCCACCTTGCATCCTCTGAGATTTAGCTCTCTTTGCTGGATGATCTGTACTGGTTCTAGCATCAGTTGACCATCTACCACCTATAAATTTTTCCAATTTAACACATGTGCAATGTCAGGTATATATTTCCTTAAGACAGAAATGTGAAATACATCATGAATTCATGAAAGGCTGGGAGGCAAAGCAAGTCTGTAGGCAACTGGACCCACTCGTTCTAGGATCTCAAATGGTCTTACAAACCTTGGAGACAATTTTGACCCTTTACCATACTTAATAGGACTTTTTCGGGGCCTAACTCGAAGAAAAACCTTATTCCCAACTTCAAATTGACGTTCAATCCTATGCAGGTCTGCATACTTTTTCTACCTGTCCTGAGCTGTAGATAGGTGTTCTCTGATGCGCTTAACCTGCTATTCTAAATCCTGAAGCATCTCAGGACCCAAAAGAATTCTGTCCTCAAGATTGTCCCAGCTTAAAGGTGTTCTACACGGTCTTCCATACAAAGCCTGGAAAGGAGCCATACCTATAGAACTATGGTAACCATTGTTGTAAGCAAATTCAACCAGATGTAGGTACTCTTCCCATCTATTTTTCCTATCCATCATATACATTCTAAGCATATCTTCCAAAATCTGATTGACACGCTCAGTTTGTCCATCAGTTTTGGGATGATATGTTGAACTAAAGTTCAGCTAAGTACCTAATTCACGCTGCAAAGACCTCCACAGAGATGAAGTAAAAACTGAATCCCTATCATATATGATCTTCTTAGGAATCCCATGTAGCTTAACAACCTGTTCCATATAAATCTGTGCCACAGATGCAGCATTATAAGTGGATCTTATGGGAATAAAATGGGCAACTTTGGTTAACCAGTCAACAACAACCATAATGGCATCATGTCGCCTAGCTGAAAATGGTAACCCCACTATGAAATCTATGGATATGGTATCCCATTTCCATTCAGGCATGCTGTGAGATTGAAGTAAACCAGCTAGATGTTGATGTTCAGCTTTTACTCTCTGACACTCCAAGCATCTAGCCACAAAATCAACAATATCCCTCTTCATACCCGGCCAGTAGTGATGCTGCTTAAGATCAGCATGCATCTTCTTCACACCAGGATGTGCTGAATAAGGTGCCTTATGTGCTTCAGTCATAACTAGGTTTCAAAGATCCCTGACTTCTGGCACATAAATGCAGCCTTGGTAAGTCATCAGTCCTTCAGTGCTAATAGAGTAACCCTCAAATCTGCCTTCTAAAACACTGCCACTATCAATCACTACTTTGACATCTAAGTACCAAGGATCAATAGCCAAATTCAGAAGTATTATCTCTTTCAAATCAATTGTGAGGGTCAAAGAAGAGAGTTCATGTCGCCTTCTGCTAAGAGCATCCGCTACTCTATTTTCTTTACCCTGAATATACTTCATTTCAAAGTCATACTCACACAAAAACTCCATCCATCTGCGCTGACATGCATTAAGATTGGGTTGCGTGAACAAATATTGTAGACTTCTATGATCGGTATGAAGCTCAAAATGTTGACCAAGAAGAAAATGCCGCCATTTGGTCAAAGCATGAATCACTGCTGCGAGTTCCAAATCATGAGTAGGATAATTAATTTCATGATCCTTTAGTTTCCTGGATTCATAAGCAATGACCTTGCCGTCCTGCATCAAGACAGCCCCTAAACCATCCAATGAGGCATCGGTGCACACAACAAATTCCTTAGAAGGATCAAGTACCGCTAAAATTGGTGCACTAGTCAAACATTCCTTAAGATGTTGGAATGCTTCTTCACATTTATTTGACTAGATGAATTTCTTGCCCTTTCTCTGGAGAGAAGTAATGGGATGGGCTATCTTTGAAAAATTAGCCACAAATCTTCTGTAGTAGCTAGCCAGACCCATAAAACTTCATACTTCAAACACATTGGTAGGAGTTGGCCACTCTACAATTGCCCTGATCTTAGCAGAATCAACAGCTATTCCATCTCCTATAATGATGTGACCTAAATAACTTATTTCAGTTTTGAAAAATTCACATTTTTTAGGATTGGCATATAGCTTGTTCCTGCGGAGACATTCAAAGACTTGCCTCAAATGCTGCTCATGCTCCTCCAAGGAGTTAGAATATACCAAAATGTCATCAAGGAACACTACCACAAACTTATCTAAGAAAGTCCTGAATACTCCCTGCATCAAACTCATGAATACTGATGGTGCATTAGTCAACCCAAATGGCACTACCATGAATTCATAATGCCCATACCTTGTGCGAAAGGCTATTTTATGAATGTCAGCTTCTTGAATCCTTAACTGATGGTATCCAGATTTGAGATCAATCTTGGAAAACACCTTGGCACCCTTCACTTGATCAAACAAATCATCGATGCGAGGCAAAGGATATCTATTTTTGATGGTAGCTTTGATCAGTTGTCTATAGTCAATACAAAGCCTCAAAGATCCATCCTTCTTCTTGACAAAGATAACAGGTGCTCCCTAAGGTGAAACACTAGGTCTAATAAGCCCCTTCTCAAGAATTTCCTGAAGTTGAACCTTGAGTTCCACTAATTCTTGAGCGGTCATGCGGTAAGGAGTCTTGGAAATCGGTTCAGTTCCCAGCAAAAGATCAATCCTAAAATCAATTTCTCTTTTAGGTGGGATTCCCAGAATCTTTGTAATGAATACATCTGAGAATTCCTTCAAAATTGGATGATCTAAGTTGGTGTTCCAAGCAACTGGTTCTTCAAAATCATTGATAGAAATAGCAAACAATTTGCATCCCTTTTGCAAAGATCTCTGAAGTTGCTTAGCAGAAATAGTTTTGACTGACATAGGCCTCTTAACACCTGTAATAATCTTGATGGTTCTATTATCATCGATACACCTAACGGTCTTCTCTCTACAATCGATGACAACTTGGTGTTGATCTAACCAATCCATACCTAGAATAATGTCATAATAACCTAAAGGAATAACCCTAAGGTTAACTGTAGTAGTAAAAGCCTTGAATTGGACCTTACAATTTTCAGCTATAAACCCCGATTCAACCTTTGTCCCTGATGCTAACTCAACTTGCCATGCCAATTCAGCTTTACTCATAGGAATTCCACATTGCTTAACCAAATTGGAAGAAATAAAAGAGCCAGTGGCACCAGAGTCAAATAAAATAGAGATCTTCTTACCTTGGTAATTACCTCTAGCTTCAATCATAGTGTTCTGATGATATGCTTGTTTTTGATCCACAGTAGCAAAGATGCGATGATTCCTTCTAGAATCACCAACAGTAGCCTCAGAACCTGTGGCTTTAGACCTGACCTGACTATTGCCTAGAAGGGGACAATTCCATTGCAAATGCCCCAATTGCCCACATTTCCAACACTCTGCTCCTCTCTTGGTACTTTTATCCTGTGATGAGTTCACTGGAGGTGATGCATAACTCTGTTGTGCACTCTGCATTGGTTTAAAGGACTTAGGTTGCTCAGGAACCTTGAAACTCTTGTTTGATTTGGAAAAATTTTCAAACTTCCTCTTCTGAAATTTACCACTCGATCCACTGGAAAATGCCTTGAAATTATCTTGATAAGGTTTCTGATTCTTCCCACTACTTTGAGCTGGTGGATTCACTGATCCTTTGGCTGAAAATCCTGACTTCAATTCTGTGAGCTTGGCTTGATCAGCAGCTTCTTTCACTGTCTTAGGTTTGAAAGTTCTCACTTCTCCAATTTTAGGGTTCAAACCCCTAATGAAGTGTTGTACCAAAGGCTTATCATTCTCTAACCAACTAGAATATTTCTTCAGTTGGAAAAACCTCCTCTCATACATTTCCACCATTGAGTTGCCTTGAGAAATACTGAAGAATTCTTCAGATCTAGTTTGCTGCCAATAATCCGACATGAATCTCTCATGGAATCTTTCTATGAAAAGCTCCCATGTAACCTGAGAGATAAGAATTCCAAGTTGCTCTAGTTCCATATTCCACCATATAGAAGCAAAGGATCTTAGCTGCATTATGGTCCAACGAACCTTCACATTACCGTGATAATCATGGAGAATAAAACACCTTTCGATGTTCAAGAGCCATGCTTCAGCTTCAGCACCACCCTTTGTTCCATTGAAATATGGTCCTTTGAGCTTAGAAAGGTCTTTTAACTGAGTCCTGATAACAGGATCTTCTGCTACTGGGACTCGTATAACATGAGCATTTGCTACACCATCTGGAACATTGTTCCTTGCTTCAATGTTATCCAACCTATCAAGGATCCGTTGGAGAACTTCAACCTAAGGTACCTCTCGATCTTCCTGATCCATTCCTATTAAAGGATCAACTTGTTCATCACCAAGTATTCCTTGGCGACCTTGTCCTCTTCATCGGCCACGACCATGACCACGTCGTCCACCCCTACCTCTGCCTAAATCAGCATCAACTGGGTCACCACGTCTTTGTGCTCCTCGAGTAACATGAGGCATGCTTGAAATCCTATAGAAAAGTTCAATAAAATCACTAACGGAAGCATAATGATAAAACCCTTTTTTTAAACCCTCAAGCCCTAAGTGTTTAAACTTGGGCTCTAATACCAAATGTAACACCCCTAATCTAATCCATAAAGCCAAAAGATGAAACCAAAGAATAAACAACCATAAACAAGCCACAAGGAACCATAGTAAATTTTTTTTTTAAAATTACAAACTGTATCATATAATTAAAGTAACTGCTTCTAAGAGCTTTATAGTTTTCAATTGAATTACATCAGAGTAGAAAGAATACTCTTTATTCAAAGGCTAAGTTTTAAAACAAAATTTCCTTCTTAACCAATCTTTTACATTCTACGAATAGTTCTGATAACTAAAAACCAAGAAATGATCTGCTTCCCATAAATCTTAACAACTGCTATCCACTGTCCCATACTCATTCATTTATCCATCTAAAACCTGAAAATCAAAAGTAAACACAAGCGCAAATGCAAACAGGGCTCAGTCACATTGATTAAGATAACGAATCATCTCCAAAAATTCTACAACCATAAAAGTCAGTATAATATAACAATTATGCAGACTAACAAACAGATGTTATTGAAATCTAATAACATAATTCCATTTTGTTACACCAAAAACATCAAGCACTGAATCTCTTTCTAACAGAAATAAACTTGCAAAGAAAATGACAAAGTAATGATCCAATAGTTCATGGGTGTCCACATAAGGACCTACGCTATGTATCCGTAAGGAAACCTCGTAGCAATCCATTATGTCTGATGAAACCATAATGTTTTATCTTGTTAATTGAAACCCATATCCCCTGAATTTATAATTATCACTTTTTTAAACAACTGACATAAATTTTTTCCCATACGGATATAGACTAGTGTCAGTCACAACTGACAAAATTTTTATCGCCACAAGGTACTAGACTAGTGTCAGCCCCCAATCTAAGGATCATACTTGCATTATCTCAAAAACACTTGATCTAGCAATTAATGAAAGCAGTGAAATGAACTGCATTACACAATTTCACTAACACTCTGTTTCTATTGCATCAATTTACAAAATTGAAACAACAAACAGAAATCCATTTAGATCCATGTTTCCATATTCCTTAACATACATTCTTAAACATGATGTTTCTCAAAAGAAGAAAAGATCACAGTTCTTTCTCCATCACAAATCCAATCAAATAATAATCTCCACATTAACTTAACATTAAATCTGAAACTGTACAATAAAATGTCCATACTGAATTCATGATTCCATTGAATAGAAAAGAACTAACATAATCATATATCAACTGAATCAACACAACACCCATCGCTTTTAACAAACATACAAGCTTTCCATAACGGATTTACTATAAACTAATTGCCATACATCCCGCTCTGTTAATTACAAGTTTATACCTTTATATACATGTTGGTGTATGTACATGTATACACCACGGCTTGTGTATACATATACATATCCCAGTAGGTATATATAAATATATAATTATATAAACTTGTAATTAATAGTTCAGAATTATAAACATAGCATCTATTATATACATGTTGGCGTATGTACATGTATACACCACGGCTTGTGTATACATATACATATTCCAGTAGGTATATATATATATCTAATTGCATAAACTTGTAATTAATAGTTCAAGTTCATAAATATACAATAGAAAAACCATACTAATCATCTCAGTCCTATCAAATACATCTACCTTAATATACTACTGAATCTACCAATTTCATAAAAGAAATAATAGAAAATTAAGAATCGTCATCTACATTTAAACCACATATCAAAGAGGTTCTCCTTACTAACTGAACATGATAGTAATTGACTTTCCTAAGAATTTCCTAACATTTCCTAATGTCGATACAAACTATAATTCACACTGGTGATAATTTCTAAAGAATCATAAAGCTTGTAGTCAGGAATTGAATACAACCAAGATATTCACATCTTCACTATTGACTGAAACAAACAGTGACAACACCCATAATACAAAACACATATACAGATATCTAAAGGAGTACACCCAAGAATACCTTAAACCATACCTATGATGCGAGAGTAAAATGCACAAAACATCAGGTTTCAGGTAACACTTATGAACCACCACTAATCTCTACTACCACGATGTAGCTCAAAAAGAAAACATCGATACCAGATTCGGTTTATAACAGTGGTAGAAAAACCTGATTTCACCTTATAACCAAGACTTTTACACATTGAATACATTATGTTGCTACAGTGTTCCTAACAACAGGAATAGTGCGAGAATACCGTAAAGAAGCTTTTAAATAAAACTATTCTGGTTTCAAACTGTATTTATATGCTTGTTCTCAATCCCAATTAACTCCCTTTATACTAACCAAAACAAGTAAACATCGACACAAAAATGCACTATGGAAGAACCATATTCAACTGCAACATCTATACTCCCATAGTTCAGCACAGACATAAAGAAAAACATTGCCAACTTCATACCCAGACTCAATGAAAACCCATCAACACATTATGCCCGAAAACAACATATAAGAACATGTATTTCGAATTCTTCCACTAAACATAACCACCATAAACTAAATAAACTACTTAATCCATCCAAGAAGAAACACCGATTCATGACCAAACTCACAAAGTATACAATCACAAAACCTCACATTCATCGACTAACAAACAGTGGTAACTAACATTCTAATAATTCATTTGCAGAACATAAAATGGAAACAAAAGATAAGGTGAGAGAATGCCCCTGCCTGGTATTTGTGTGGGGGAAATATCCAAAAAATTGAAATGCCAAAGCTAGCCCCTGCCTGGTGAGCTTCACAGTCGAACCCTAACCACGATGATCTCTTTCCACTAATTGCCAAAGTGTCGTGCAAGAGAGCCCAAAATGCAGAGATAATAGTATGAAACACACAACTTCCTAAATGACCACGTACAGAAGGGTAAAACTTTCCGTGAAAACCCCTTTCCATTCCAAGCAACTTATCATGTAAGATACAACAGGAAAACATGTCCATTATTAAATGTTTACCCAAACTCTCGTAGAATAACATGGTGAAAAATGGAGTCATAATTCAACTGCAACTCTTCACCAGAGCTAATGGCGGACATCAAACACAAAGATGAATTCCATCGATAAGTTCATTCAATGCGAGCTTATCTCTTGCAGTAAACACAACACATTCCCTGCCAAATGTCCATCAAAGTACAATCCCATAACCCGAAAATAGCTTAAACCCCACTAACACCACTATGCGATGATAGTGCATTTAAACCCTGCCGATAAGTCATGTCTTCGAGCTAGATCATAAATAAGAAGACTTAGGGAAATATTAATATACATCCATGTTAGAAATTGTTAGTCGATCTTAACTAACTTAAGCATCAAAGATAATAGCGTAATAACAATGCCAATTCCTAACACTCAACAAATTAACCTCTTACTAATATACACAATAGGGTATACTAACTTAGATAATTTTATAGTTTTAGTAAAAGAAATACCACATCATTACTACAACAATCACTCATAAATATATGTATAAAAATACATATATACAAATTTATTTATTTTGAATTCAAAATTGATTAAAATAAAATAACAACAATCTCTATAAACTGTCTATAACATCAAGATACAATTAACCACAATAATATAACCAATTCTAATTATGTCTAACATATTATTTAGAATCCCAAAATAATGAACCAATAATCAGATAATTGACTAACCATTTAAGTTGTACTATTTTCACAATCATACCAATGCTCAAATCTCTACTGAACTATCCAGTTCCATTAATTCAAAAGTCAGTCTAAACCAATTCTGACATCAGAAAAACTCATTAATGCTACAGAAATAGACATAATTCTTTGAGTGTCTGGCAGAATTACAGAGATAAACATATTTAATCCAAATAACATGGTTCAAATGAATGAAGTCAGAGTTCAAACTCATACAAATCTAAGAGAAATATAGTTCCAGATAAAATGATGCTAATCAAACCAGAAATCCAACTATAACATAACATAGAAAAGTAAAGCCTGAGACTGTCAGGGGCATGACACTCACTTTGTAATACCCCAAAAATGGGCTTCAGTACCATTAACCACATATATCAACAAATCGATCGAAATCGACCCTAAAGTTCTAATCCAAGGCACATCTGCACATCAAGCTATCAAAACCCTCATTGATTTTATCACAAATCTACATCAGAGAATATTCCTAAATATTCCCAATTTATCTTAATTATCCCTAATTAATAATTATTTGGCGATAAATGATATTATGTTATTTATCTTAAGTACGATTAGTTGAATATATTGAATATGTAATTAATTAAACTTCATTCAACCACTTAATTACTTTAATTAGATTTAATTATTTTATTCATAATTAATATTGTTTACTTAACAATTAATCAAAAACTCTAAGTTAAATGATTGAATATTTATTCAATTGATTAATTTGAATTATTGATTAATAATGTGATTTTGAATAAAGTTTGATCTAATAATTGATTAACCCATAAATCAGTTATTTTAAATTAAATCAAATGGGTTGAGATTATTACACATAGAAATTAAATAAATCAATATTTATCTACACAAAAATTAGAAGGTTTAGTTAACTTGAAATTAACTTTTTGACTCATTTTGTTAAGTTTCTAAACTCAACACCTGATGGTGAGTCATAAAGTTGATTTAAATGATCTCAACATCTGATTGTGAGTCATAAAGCTGATTTGCATGATTATCGAAGGATAACTATTTCTCATTCCATGACGACTTACCGATCAATCTGAGTCAATCAAGGAGTGATTTTTGGCTTTTCCATGAGTTATTAGATCCGGTATTTTCTATATAAATGACCCCCGGTTCTTCACAAAGCATGTGCAATCTTAATAATAACAGAGTTATAGTATCGAGTTCTTGAGTGATTGTGCATCCATTGAGACACTTTCTATTTTACATGTTCTTAGTTTTGCATTCATAGATTTCATTTTCATTGCTATCAAGTTTTAGATCATTTTCATCTAGATTAATTGTCATTATTGCATTGAAAACTACAAAACTATAGATTAAATCTTGCATTTATTTCAATCATTTAGTATTTAAATCCTTCGTTTAGACGTTGCATTATCACTAATCTCAGTCAAATTTGAGAATACCATACTCACGTCTCTTAGAAGGCAGTAGATCATCTGGTTAATAATATATTCATTGTTTATTTGCTTATTTATCATTTATTTGTAATTTTCTACTGAAGTGTTGTGTCATCTTAATAGGTACAATTTTTACACACACATTTCTGGCACCCACTGTGGAGCCCAATATTGGGTTTCCATTTTATTTTTCATCATTTTCTGATCATTTTTCATCTGGTGTTCAGATTTTGGGAATTTTTCATACAATTGAACAGGAAATTTCATATGACACTTTGAATTATCATTTTAGAACTTATTATTTGTCATATGACATACGACATTCTTACCTTGACATACTAGAGCAAACCCATTACCATATCAGCACAACTTTGTCATGTGGGCAGGTATATACTATCGTACGATACTCAAAACCAATTTTTCAATTGTCGTATGGGTTTTTGTGATCAATTTTCAAGTTTTTACCATGAAATTTGATTAATACTAATCCTAACCTCTATTATTTGTTGATGCATGATAATTTTTAGATAGCCTAACACTTTTTGCAGAACGTGTGGAGAATACTTGAGAATTGAAAACTTGCCTATTCTTGGCCTATTCTTGTCTTCACTTCTAAGCCCTTGTTTGCAGGAAACCCGTCAGAAATCACTGGTAAACGAAAGCTCAATCAACTCAAAATTTCTAACTTGTGGTTTTTTAGGTTGCCAAATCTTCATCAAGCAAATATTATGTTTGATTAATCTCTTTTTCATAGGCACATAGTTAATTAATTATGTGTGACTTATTGACATTATGGTAGATATTGAGGGAATTATTCTCTTCTCTTTTCAGAGAATCAGAAACCCATAAGGTATCCCACCCTTGGCAATATACGTACTGTCTCTAGATTAACTTTGTTTGGTGTGTCTTGGATAGGGAAAATGACAAGCTTAGGGGATTATGCTCTTTTCTTTTCAAGAGAATCAGAAACCTAGATCCTGTGGTCTCCAACCTCACATTTCAATTAAACCTTAGAGGGCCTATCAGTTGAGCTAAAAATCTCCCAAGAATGACCCAAGTGGGGACAAGTTTTTAGCCAACTCTTCCACCCCACTATAAAATTTGATGCTTGCTAGAGATTAAAGTCTTGAAAGACATGATTTTTCTTGTTCTTGGAACCTTGAGTTAATTTTTCCATGAACATGCTTGGATCTTGTGTAGAGTAAAGCCACTTGAATCTTGCTTGCAAGACTACCTAGGTTTGAGTACTCATAGGGCTATATGCCTCAATCCTACTTGTGGGACTATGGGAGACAGTCATGAATGCATTCCTTGATTAAAAGCCTAAGCTAGTTTGTCACTGATCTACCTCTGAAGGATTTGTAGTGCTTGTGTGAGGTGAATAGTAATCACCCCAAGAAACTCATCATATCAGGCCGCTTCCAATGTTAACACCTAGACATATGTGGGCATCAATATCCATTGTGTGTTATTGGCCTCCCATATGGTGGGGAGTTGGGGGATGTGTTCCTAAGTCAACAAGAAAGTAATACATCTCTTCTCCTAGTTAGGTTAAGCTAGGTGTGATTGATTCATTGAGTCAGTTCCCAAAGTGTTTTATGTGATTGTGAACCTATTGCTATGTTAAACATCCTCAGACAAACATAAACAAATAGATCCTAAAAATTGGAAAGAAAATTGAAGATGAAACACCAAAATTCTAAAAACTTGAAGTTAAAATCTTTTTCTGATGTCAGTTGTCATTTTACCTTGCCAATTATCATATGGAAATTGCTTAGAAACTTGAATTGCTGTATTAGAACTACTAGATTGTTATATGAGAAGTACTTGGTTATTGTATGAGTATTGTCACAATTTGTAGGCATAAAATGATTCCTGGTGTCAATTGTCATACAGGTTTTCAAATTATCATGCTAGGGTCTATTCTGTGTCGTACGAGCCTGCATATTATTGTATGGACATTTTTCACACCTTGTTAGAAAATTCATAGTTTTCATAGGAAAGCCACTCAACCCTCTATTTTGGTCACAACTTTGTCAAAAAAAATCATTATGTTAGGTATAGAACAGAAAACAACAAGCCAATTTCATTTTCCTAAGGTGGTCTACATTACTCGATTTGTCATCTTAAGTGATCAATCTGAAACACATATTCAGCTTGTGTAAAAAAAAAACTTGTCAAACAACCTCAATTTGTCACCATCTCTCAAAAGGCTAAGTGTCATGTATTAGTATCATCTATTCTTTAGGCATCTACCCATACATCTTAGATACTGTATCTT
The DNA here is from genome assembly GCA_027943335.1 of Chamaecyparis obtusa. Lineage (NCBI taxonomy): Eukaryota > Viridiplantae > Streptophyta > Pinopsida > Cupressales > Cupressaceae > Chamaecyparis > Chamaecyparis obtusa. The sequence continues at coordinate 129,124 of BSBK01004571.1, read as the reverse complement.
TCACTTACGTCAACTTCATCTTTCATCAACAATCCAAGACAAGGTTACGTCACTTGGTCCTTTTTAGGTCAAATTTTCATGTAGTTGTCTTATCTTGCTCCAAGATTCATCCAAAGGTTAATGGTGGAAACTAGAGATTGCCTACATAGAAAATAAAGAGAAGATCCCAAGACATCATCCACATCTTCTCTCATTTCTTAGTCTTTTCATCAACCATACAATCAGGATCTTTACGAACAAGATGATTTAGGCAATCTACACTTAAAGAGAGGTCACACACCTCCTCTTGAACCAACTCAAGATAAAAATCAACACGCTACTATGTCTCAAAGAGAAGCTAGTCATGGTTCACAAGGCCATGACTCTGATGAGGGAAGAGGTCAAGATCCCACACCTTCAGAGATTTCACAATACAAAGATGATGATCTTTTTAGGAAACTCATGAAACACTTCCTCCAAGAAGATAAGGAAGCATACTTCCTCCAACTAGCCCAAAAACGGGCTAAAATTCCTCATAATTTTAATGTTGAAGACATCGTAACACAAGAGAAAGAGACCCCTATCACAACCATCATGAGACAAATGCATGCTATGCAAATCAAAATTAACAAAACTGGAAAAGGAGAAAGAACCTAAAGAACTCTTAATGGATTCCTTATGCCCATTTCCATTTGATCGAAACTTGTATATGCCACCACTCCCTCAAGGGGTGGAGCTACCATAATATGAAAAATATGATGGAAATTCAGATCCACAAGATCAGGTCAGGGATTTTTGCACCTTATTGATGGAGTTTATGCATGAACCAACCTACCTAATGCATCTCTTCTTACGATCTTTGGGAGGGGCAGCCATAAATTGGTTCTCCAAAATACCTCCAACAATCAAGACTTTTGAGGAGTTGATCAAATTGTTCTATCAAAAATACTCCTACAACATTCAAAATCCTGTCATGATGATAGACATATGTAACTTGAAATAGAAAATGGGAGAATCATTCTTGAATTTTCTTAAATGTTGGAGGAAGAAGTCTCTCTATATCCTCGACAAATTCCACAAAATGAGAAAGTATAAATCTTTATCAATAATTTGATTATGGAAATCAACTATGACATTTAGATGCAAAATCACACTTCATTTGACAAAATGGTAGATAGTTCCATGAAAATAGAGGACATACTTATTCACAAGGGAGATATCATGCTTTACAAAGAAAACAAGTATTATTCAAGTTCCAATTCACACAAGAAAGATAAAGTCAAATTTTGGAATAAGAAAAAAATGTTGTCATGGATGCTATTGTTGATCACATCATTGCTCCACCTAAAACAAAAGCATTTAACCTCACGATTGGAACTCAAGCCATAAAAGCCTCAGAAAAGTAGACAATTGAGCCTCTAAAAAAGTCAAATGACTATAAACCATGGGTTACAAAACTAAAGCACGAGTTCACTCCTTTGGGTGAGTCCTTGGGATCTGCCATGAAAACTTTGTTGGCAAATAACATCATCACACTACCTGAGATGAAACCTTATGACCCACAAGTCAAACCAAAGTGGTGGAAGGAGACCGATTTATATGATTTTCACCAAAACAAGGGTCATAAAACTAATAATTGCATGCACCTAAAACATCTTATTCAATATAAAATTGATGTTGGAGAAATTGTTATTGATAACCATAAATCCAATAATGATCATACGACATTCACAGAACCTTTTCTGAAACATACTCAGGGAGAATCATCTTCTTCCAAACCAAATGTGGGTGCTAAGGTCAATTACACATACTCGAGTAACAATGAAGTAATCAACATGGTAGAGCCATGCACATCTCAACATTGCAATGTCATTACCATTGTCAAGAAGGATGAAGAAAACAAATCGACTAATGCAGTCACTCGATCTTAAGCTCAGGTAACTCTTCTAGGACTAAACTTAGGTTCATCAAATGCCCCGAAAGTACCATTCAATATGACATCAAAAAATAAACAAAGGACTGCATCTAAATCTTCAAATTATAAAGAGTCCAAAACAACATCTTCAAGATACAACATTATACAATAACTCTAATACACCAAAGCAAAGATCTCCATATTTGAGTTACTTCAGATTTCTCCTGCTCACCAAGTAGTTCTAAACAAAGATCTCATCAATTACAATGTTCCAAAAGATCTTGATCTTAATTAGTTTCAGACCATGGTGGGTCATTTAACATCTCCTCAATACATATCCTTTTTAGAGGAAGATGACAATTCACCCAATCATCCACATAACCAACCATTACATATTGAGGTCATGATTGAAAACTGTCATGTCAAACGTGTTTTGATAGATGGAGGAGCTGGTCTAAACATTTGTTCATATAAACTGGTCACTCAAATGGGGTTATCAAAAGATTCTATTGATCCAAAAAAGAAAATAACAATAAAAGCATATGATGAGCAAGAAAGATATTCAAAGGGACTCATCATGCTACCTATCAGAACAAGACCTATAATTAGAGACATCACTTATCAAGTATTGAACCTCCCACTGGCCTATAAAATCCTTTTAGGAAGGCCCTAGATTCATGAAATGCAAGCAATTCCATCAATGTACCATCAATGTGTCAAGTTCCCATATGATGGAGTAGAGGTCACAATACCTGTAGACATGTCAGTATCTTGCTATGCTTTGAAAGAAAGCATCAAAAAACTTGTTCCAAACAACATAGAGTCTTCTACCAACCAAAATGATATAGCATCCACATCAAAAATAGAAGACATAGAAAAGGAAATCAAAATCATAGATACAAGTATGGAATAATACACAATAGAACTGGTTCTATCTCTCACATATCTCCCACTATCACCTAAATCTTATGGGAAAACTTCAGAGAAAATGAAACCTACAACTAAAGAACCGCAAGTCATCTATGACGAGAGTTTCATCATGGAACAAGTATCCAAACAAGAATCAGATGAAGAAGAGGCTATACTAGCTTGTTTATATAAGATTAATCTCAATCACAAACAATTCAAAAATGTGATTCTAAATTACTTAAGGTTCCTTCAAAATCATATGGACCAAGGAAAAAGCTAATTTCCAAAATGGGATACACTGGAATAGGACCTCTAGGAACAAGAGGAAAGGGTATCATAAAAACCATTGAATACTGTGGAAGAACAAACAAAGATACAAGAGGCATAGGTTATCAGAAAAAACCTTTCCATCTCAGTGGGAACTCTACTCATGTCATAGAGAAAATACAACCAAGAATAAATATTCAAGAAGGGGAAAAATATCATGAAGACAGTGATGATTCATATAACACATATTTTTCCTTATGAATGTATACCTCAACACATCCTAGACCTTCTTAATGATGAAAAGAAACCTAAGGAAATAGTCAATGTGGTAGATGCATGAGAACCTACTACTTCACAAGAACAAACTGGTACACTAGAAATAGTCGCAACATAAGAACCGATTGATCCAGAAAAAAAACAAGAAGAAGAAGGTACATCCATCACTGTGGCTAAACATTTGGGATACTCTAGTGATACTAAGATAGATTCACATAAATATGAATTCTGTTCAGACTTTGAAGGCAACCTTGCTTGGGGAATTCATCCCGATTTCACACATATTCTTAACTTTCCTAGAGATCCTGATGAGGAATCTAATGACTGTGAATGGGGAGTCATTCCACAACCAGAAGAGGAGGAGCTCATAATAGACAAACATATTGATTTTATTCACCAATATTCACCTACAACCGACATGGGCCTATAACTATATGACAGACCTTGTGAAACTGATTCACTTATTACTAACACAGGATCCAATAATGACGTTGTGATGCTTGACAAACTAAACATCTTAAGTAGTAATATCACCTTAGAATTTGAGAGTCAAATCAGAACTAATGATAACAACACTATATGTGTATACACTATTAGACAGTTCTTCCCTCAACTTACTATCAAACATCTTGAACTTATTGACCAAACATTTAGAGACCCAAGCCAAGATATCCATACTTTCTAAATGAACTATGCTTTAGCATGCTACCTGAATGCGGTTGAACCTATGAAAATTTCCATCAGTAAACCTAGCATCAACATGATAGATTTGGATATCAAATATCTCAGCAGAAAAATAAAAACAAAAGAAACAAGAGCTCTACGGGTGAAAACCACTGTGGCAGTCTCAGAGCCAAAAATAGTAAAAATAAAAAATGTATCCGAGGGTGAAAACCTCTCTGAGGTTCCCAAAGATGATATATTTGATGTCCTTCTGAGTCATTTATAGGAAAAATCACTAGTTTTGATAGAACCAACTCAATATATCAATTTAGGCATAGTAGAAGAACCTCAGTTGATTCATGTTGCACAATCCCTATTAGAAGAGGAGAAACAAGAATTCACCAAATTCTTGACGGAGAAAAAGATAAACTTTTCCTAGAAGTATTTAGACATGCCAAGATTAGATCCTAGTCTGATTATGCATCATCTCTCTATAGCTCCAGGAGTTAAACCAATCAAATGAAAGTTGTGAAAAATGCACCCTCATGTTTCACTTCTTGTCAAAGCTGAATTAGAGAAATTACTCAAGGCAAGATTCATCCGAGTCATAGACTATGCTGAATGGATATCAAACATAGTTCTGGTGTCAAAACTAGATAATTCTATATGCGTATGCACATATTTCAGAGATGTAAATAGAGCATGCCCAAAGGATGACTTTCCACTACCAAATATCAATATGATAGTGGACATGACTGTGGGATTTGAAATGTTCTCCTTAATGGATGAATTTTCTAGATATAACCAAATAAAGATAGCTCTAGAAGATCAAGAGAAGAAAACTTTAACCTATGCATGGGGTACTTTATGCTAGAATGTAATGCCATTTGGTCTAAAAAATGTTGGTGCTACTTATCAAAGAGCAATGACATCTATCTTTCATGATATGATGCACAAAAACATGGAAGACTATGTATATGAAATATTACCTAAATCAATGAAGAGATTTGAACACCTATATGAATTGGGTACAATACTAGACATAATGGAAAAATTTAGTCTCCAACTAAATCCCAAGAAATGTGTCTTTGGTGTCACTTCAGGAAAGCTCCTAAGATACATTGTTTCAAAGAAGGGTATAGAAGCAGATTCTACAAAGGTCAAAGAAATCATGGACATGCAACCTCCTAAGAATATTAGTCAAATGTGTACTTTGCAAGGAAGAGTACAATCTATTAGATGCTTCATCTCTCAGTTAGTAGACATATCACAACCTTTCACTAAAACATTGCATAAAGGTGTGACTTACAAATGTAGTGAAGAATGTGAAAAGAATCTCAACCACATTAAGAAATAATTGGAAAATCCACCAATTCTCATGCCTCCTATTCAGGGAAAGCCATTGATATTGTATGTTTTAGCCAAAGATACATCATTGGGGGCATTTTTGGCACAACATGATGATAATAAATGAGAAAGTGCTATCTATTACATTAGTCAAACCTTGGTGGCATATGAAAATAATTACTCTGTGATAGAGAATGGATGTCTAGCTATGATATTTGCATCACAAAAATTGAGACACTATATGCTAGCTCATACCATACACCTAGTAGCAAACATAGATCCACTAAAGTACTTATTAAGCAAAGCTGCTCTCACAAGTAGATTAGAAAAATGGGTAATGCTATTGAGTGAATTTTATATTGAGTATGTTGAAAGGAAAGCCATCAAAGGACAAATCATCACATATCAACTAGGAGAAGCTCCAATGTTTGATGACCAACCAATGCAAGTGGAATTTCCTGATGCTTCTGTCATGCACTTATCTTCCAGAATATGGCGATTATTCTTTGATAGGTCTTATACACAAAATGGATCTAGAGCTGGTATCTTGTTCATCACTCCACAAGGATAATCCATTCCAAAGGAATTCAGAATCAAGTTTCCTTGCACTAATAATATAGCATAGTATGAAGCTTTGTTAAATAGAATGAAATTGGCAATAGAATGGAAAATAACTGAATTAAACATTCATGGAGACTCCCAACTGGTCATTCACCAAGTCAATGATGTGTATCAAACAAAGGATGAGAATCTCATTCCATACAAATGAATGGTAGATGATCTAAAGAAATAATTCATTTCTATCACCTTTGAATAGATACTGAGAATGGAGAACAAGGTAGTTGAGCCATGGCTACATTGTCATCTTTACTGCAACAACTAGAACATGAGCTACGCTACGAGTTCTTGGTGGAAGCACTGTCATTCCCTACCTATGATTTCCCATAAACCTGCATGATTTGCACTATTGTTGGTCATGATTCCTCATGTTACACATCTATTCTTACCTTCGTGACCAAGTTATTTTTGATACCCTTAAATGTCATGAAAAATGATACCTTTTTCCAGAACGTGTCATGGTATCTCATCATTGGTAATGATCTATACAAATGAAGTTTGGATGGTACACTCCTTAGATTTTTAGAGTGAGAAGACTCAAACTGTGCATTAGAGGAAGCCCACGATGGTATTTGTGGGTCACATTCCAATGGTCTGACACTATCCCAAAAACTTATTAGGGTGGGGTACTATTGGCTAGATATGGTGAAAGAGGCCGTGAAATATGCCAATAATTGCAAGAAATGGTAGGTCCATGGTAACTTAATTCACGTGCCAAGTAGGGTTTTGATTCTATTTACAAAACAATGACCCTTTCAATATTAGGCATTTGATCTCATAGAAGCCATATATCCACATTCATCAAATGATCACATCCATATCATCACAACAACTGATTATTTCACAAAATGGGTTGAAGCAGTTTCATTGACACAAGCAACCGGAAAATAGATTTCTATGTTCATCCTGAATTATATTATTTGCTGATATGGTATCCCACACTCCATCATCACTGACAATGAAGGCCAATTAAAAAATAATGACCTAGATTCCTTATGTTCCAAATTTAATATTTCTCAACATTGGTCAAATGTCTACTATCCATAGGGAAATGGACAAGCTGAAGCATCCAACAAGAACTTACTCAAGATCTTGCTTTGCATGGTCAAAAAAATAGGGAGAGATTGGAATTTGATGATAAATCCTGCTCTATGGGCCTATAGGACAAGTATAAGAATACCCATTGGGGCTACTCCCTTCACTTTAGTATATGGGACTGAAGCGGTACTACCTATAGAGGTTGAAATCCTATCTCTATGAATTGGAATGCATGGTCTAGTGATCGATGATAATTATAGAGTGTCCAGGTTGTAAGAACTTGAATTACTAGATGAGTGCAAACAATTTGCATATGATAATCTCAACATATATCCAGATGAGTGCAAATAATTTGCAGACAACAAGAAATTCAGACACAAATTTTTTTAGGTTAGTGATCTAGTCTTCAGAGAGAACACTAAAAATCATTCCCATCAAGAACACAAAGGGAAATTTGAACCCAACTGGATGGGTCCCTTTGTTGTCACTGCTGCTTTTGGCTCTAGAGCCTACCAACTCTCAATGACAGAAGGAGAATAGCTCCAAGAACCGATCAATGTTCTTCATTTGAAGAAATTCTATGCCTAGACATTCAGTGTGGGTAAAATGTCCTGAAAAAGAAACTAAAAATTAGAAAAAGTCCTAAAAAATTATCATCCTAGTGAAAACCTAGAAATAGGCATCTCGATGGTATAACAAAAAAAAAGTAAAAAATTAGAAAATACAAAAAAAATTGAAAAATACAAAAATACAAAAAAAGAAGAAAAAGAAAAAGTGCCTTGATGAAAACCTAGTAAACAAGTGCCACTTGTATGAAACGCTCCATCTATCAAAGCAATCTTTTTACTTTCCCAGCTTTCTGTCATATTTTAGTTTATACATATCTCCCGATGCTTTCGCATCTTGCAATTCAATAAGTCGGTCTATGCACCATACAACAAGAGTCTGAAACTAATCATTGTTTACAACTTTAGGGTATCACTAATCATATCCTATGGTCCTCAATACCACAGATGAGTCATATCTAGTCAATGTGATGAAGGGTGCTCCCCTTAATACCACAAACACATAACAGAAACAGAGAAACAACAACAATATGCAAGAACAGAAAATTGGCTTCTTATTATCTCCACAAATGTGGAATTACAAACTTTCAGAATTACAATATGAAAAGCCACATGGGCATTCCCTTACAATATTCTGTAGGACAAAGCCTCAAATCAATACCCAGATCTACTACCCAGAACTATTCTGAACTGCCTAAGACAATAATACAGCCTTCCTTATATAGGCAATTTTCCACCGCTTGGGAAAGTTCCAGAATTTTAGCCAATAAGGCCGACCAAACTTAGAATTATTTTATTTTACATTTTATTACATCATAGTCGGCTCAAGGTAACCTTTGAAACCCGAACAGAAATTTTGAAGAAAATTATTTTCCACCATTTCAGGTGGCCCAACTTCCGAAGACCATAAGTCATCACCAGTTGACCTGATCAGCTATTATAACCCCATTTCAGAAATGCCACGAAGCGCTCTACAGGCTTGACCGGCACAAGCACTTGTCACCCAAATTTTTGACCTCATCCGGGGCCTCTAAAGCCTTCAAAACTGAGTTCAAAGTTTCTGTACCCTGCTGCCAATACCGAAAATCTTCAATATCTTCCAATATACACTTGATCTGGCAATGAAACTTTACTGGCAGACTTATATGACCAAAATGAACCTCCAAGAAAGAAACTAGATCATTCTGAGCACATACGAAAATTACCAAAAATAGTAACTTTCCATAAATAGCAGCTCTGCACAAAATAACCCTTATTGAATATAAAAATAGAAATATTTTTTTTGGGTGATGCAAGATTGCTCTTACACCCAGGATGCTCCTACATCACAATGTCCTTTAGTGCTTTATCTGAGTTAGTTCTTTTGTCTCCCTACCAGTCAAGGATTTTTGCACTTGACAACAACACAAACAAACACACCAGTACAACAAAACAATCTCTGATATATGCTGGAATATTTTTGTATGCTGACCGTTTCACATGAGATTTTTGCATATTATGTCCCTTGAGCTAATTAATGATTTCCTTCATAGGATTTAAAGAGGCAAGAATGAGGGCATATTTTATTTATTCTCTCCTTTTGAGTGATTTCTTACTCATACTGTGAAGGAGACAATACCCAAGGATGTGAATGATAAAGGGTCATTGTGGGTACATCTATTATTTTATGACATGACTCATCATGAGTCATTGAAAATAAAATCTTACTCATATCCACATTAGAGAGAGGATGAACCCACCACTTCTTGGCGTGTTTCTATGCAAGGAGTATTCAGGTCATCACAACATTTATGCTCTGAAACTTATATAAAATGCTAAATCAAAATGGAAATGATATTTAGGTCACCCTGGCTCTTGTGCCTTGGTGCTTATATCTAATCTGATAAATTTGACTAAATGTCAATATTCATATGTTCATGGTTTCCTAACTAGTGAATGATGTATCAACATTTGGTGTTACAAAAAATATTCAGTGATGAAAATGACCGACAAAAGATCAGTGACTAGGTCCTAGGTTGCATTTCATTTGTGTCCTGCATTATGTCTGGTTGCATATCATTCATATTTTGAATTCAGCATAGCAATTGCTATTCTCAAGATTCTACATTTAAAACATCAAAAGACTGAGGGCAACATGAAGGTCTCTTCAACTGACAAGCAAGCAGTCATCGTCTAAAATTAAACATCATTTTTGACAAAGACAGAGCACTTGAATTATTCATGTACCTACAAAAACATCATGTGGATCACTACATTTATATTTCCATCATCATTTCATTCATAAATTCATAATCATACATACATTGAAAAAGACAATTAAACATTGCATACATTTGCATCACATGATGAACAACATCATAAATCAAAATTAAAAGTGCAAGAATTCTAATCAATAACTCTCATATATATATAATCAAAATAGTCAAGGGGTACATCTCAAAATCTATAGTACAATTAGAGCACAATGTGCATATAATATATCATCAATGATGAGCTAGAATGAGCCATACATATACATAAAAAATGGTCAAAATCTAAAAAACTAAGGAGGACACTATCACGTTAGCTATCAGCCTAATCCTCAACATCAAGTACGTCTCCTCCTTCGACAGGGGCCTCTTGTGGTGGATCTTCCCTCGGTGCCCTCGCTCCCTTTGAGCCTAGCATATACTGTGAATACGAAGTCATCCTCTAACCCAATTTTTGAACTGAAAAATATGCCAAAACATAATAAGCTGCCCTGCTAGTCTGATGAACAACCTTTGCATGTAGGGTATGGTCTCTGCTCTAGACTCCCATAACTATGTGTCTTGTGTTGCCAATCTAATCTCTAAAGAGAGTCTCTGGGCTCTCAGCTCCCTGATCTTCTGGTAGAGTCAGCATATAGTGTCCTAAGGGGTGTGTCTCAACCCCTCCTCTACTGTGTCCTCACCTCCTAGGCCCTCCCCTCTCACCCTCTGTCATCTAACCTCAACACCCAAATCAAAATCTAGAGCATCCTCCGCCTCTCCCATTGGTACATCTGGATCTCCATCGATAGCCTTATCCACTCCCACAATGCTACCAATGACACCTAGAGACCCACCCTCTCCCCTGGTATATCTACGTTGCACCACTAACAACCTAGGAAACAAAATCGCATGTAGCCTAGGGGTAGGTCTCATATCTAGTACCTACTATGCTGGAACTCCAATGACTCTCTGCACTGGAGGAGTTTGCTGTGTGGGTGGAATCCATGTATCCTGCCTCCTTTAACCCTTGCCTCGGGGAGCACTTGTAACATCATCTGCCTCCTCCATTGTGGGAATGGGCTCTGTCAGATCTGAGAAACATGGAAAGGGCTATGCTATGAGGTGTTCCCTATATGCATCGATGACACTAGCATCAGCCACCTGTGACTTGTAGTCCCAATCCCTACTCTACAACCCACTATACTCCTGCATGAAGATGATATAAGATACCGTGGACTCCAACCTAACCCCATCTCACACACCTTCTAAGCATATGACGCAAAGTCCTATGGTGCATCATGTATCAAGCCATACTACCTCCATGCGTGTGCAATGATAAATCTCTCTAACACATTGGTCAAACGACCAATGAGTGGGAGACTCTCACAAAAATAACCAAACTGAGCCCTAGTTGTGGGCCATGCCTCAATATGTAAATATGGTCTCCAAATAACAACTATCATGTCATTCAGGACCTACCACCAGTACTTTATCTGACCCATCCTAGCCTGTGTCACGTATCCTGCATACCTAAATAATAGAGGCTACTGAGGCTACCTCTCATCACCACACATGGGCCTGCAAATTAGGATATGCTCCCATGCCTAGACCTGTAAAACTAGAACTCTATGGGTGAAGCTCTTGGCCTCGTGATATATGGCCTTGTGCATCTCCAAGAACATATGTGCTAGAAGGCACTATCCCCATCCTAGCTAAGCAAGATGAGCCATCAACCTCTACACCATCGAAGCCCAACCCATCAGAAAACTATTCTATCGATGGTCTGATATAATAAACCCTCCGATCATCCCTGCTAATATACACTCCAATCTATGGGTCTACCCATACCTCTACACCAAGGTCTCCCATGGGATCTACTGGGCAATCTACTCGTCAACACCAAAAACAATACAAAATACCTGTAATCTTGAGTTCCTTGAACTCACATAATCTAGACGGGGACCATGGAATAGAATCTCGAGTATATGATATATATCCTCCAGGGTAATGGTGATCTCCCCAGTAGCAAGGTGGAATGTCTGTGTCTCAGAGTTAAACCGTTCGATCAATGCTGTAAGTAGGCCATGATTTTCCCTGATCTCAGGAAAACTAATCAGGTGCTCAAAGCCACATGATGCTAGGTGCACTCTCATTGGATCTGGTAATGAAATGCAAAGCCTCTGAGTCACTAGGTGAGTCACTATCACATGAATGTCTAGATACCTAATCCAAAAACACCAAAGAGACAAGAGTGACATCAGTAAATCAATCCAAATCAAAGTAAAATGCACGCAAATCACTAAACTTAACAATCTACAAGGTGCAATTAATGTCCTAGAAACCATCTAGACAATCAATTTTTTTGAAAATTACGTAAAAATACCTTAAAAATGCTCACTATTTTTTATACAACAATTCAAGAAATTAAAAAAATTGGCATCAAGTTTTGTACAACAATATACTATAACCCATATGACACTTCTTCTTATACAACACTATATACTATGTCGTACGAAAAACATGGGATGCCAAGAAATATTGTACGAGAAATGGGTCTTTCCCATATGACAACTATCACAAACATACACGAAAATTGAAGCAAAAGCAAATTGTCGTATGATAATGCACCAAGTGCCATACGACAATCTGAGGTGCAAAAATTAGAAACGACTAAAAATGTATGAAAATTCAAAAATTTCAATAAAAATGTGCTAAATTTGATGCAAAGAAGAGTTCAAAGGTTCACTTATCGGGATCCCATACTACCGGGGTCTCTGATAATGTCGGGATCGCTCAAATCAGTGCGAGGAGACTGGAATCAATATTTTCTCGCTTAGAGGTCTCCATAAGCTTAAAAAGTCAACGATGAAAATGATTTTGAAATGACTCTTTCGTCCTTATATAGGTTTTGACCCGATTTTCAAAAGTGCTCCGATTGGTGTGAAAACACCACCCCTAGCTAATTTCGATGTCCTGAATCCATTTTTGGGATCAAAATCAAAATCTAAGATTGTTTCACTTGTCAAAAACATGATTTAAAACTTTAGACCCAAGGCGACTGACTGCTTGCATAATCAACCTTCACTACATCAACAAAATCTAGATCTCCACCTATTTGATCATCTTACATCAAATTTTCAAAATTTCAACTTGGTCACCATTGTCAACCCATGGTCAAACCTAGTCAAACTTGGTCAACAAGACCTCAAAATGATGCAAAATGCATCCCCGAATGCATACAACCAATTACAAAGTCGATCACATTGCTTCATATCAATTCATAGTGGCTTTCTCGCCAGATTTTGATTTTAATCCCGAAGGGGGCATGATATTACACATCATTAATCATTATCAAATCTGTTAATCAAACCTTATATCGACAAAATCTTTTTTTAAATCTTCTTCAGTAATCAAGACAACAACCAAGTCTAATTGTCGATTCAATCAAAGTCCTTGTCACTTGGGGCATATCAGATTCTTCAAAATCCATATCAATCTGGTATCCTCTTAATCTTGTAAACTATATCAAATCTTCATAACCATCAGTTCAGATGTGTTATTTCCTTGATTCTTCGTAACTGAAGGGTTCAGAGTTGGTATCCTTTTGATTCCTTTGGAAAAGAAGGTCTAGAGTCAGGATATTCAATTCCTCGTAATCATTGGTTCAGAATCAGGTGTTTTATCACTTCTTCATAATCATAGTTTCAAAGTTTCTATTATTGACATCATCTTTGATTCTTTGGTCAATTAAGACTTGAATCAACATCTTCAAATCTTTCAATCAATTTCTATCTTGTAATCGGTTAATCAAATCAGGATCTGTTTCTCTATCACATAACTAAGTTTGGGTCTCAACAAACAAATTTATCTTTGCACCACTACGCTTCACACAATAATTCAAAGAGGGGAAAAATGTAATACCCTAAAAATGGGCTTTAGTACCATTAACCATCTATATAAATAAATAGATCGAAATTGACCCTAAAGTCCTAATCCAAGGCGCATTTGCACATCAAGCTATCAAAACCCTAATTGATTTTATCACAAATCTACATCGGATAATATTCCTAATTTATCTTAATTATCCCTAATTAAATATTATTTGGCGATAAATGATATTATGTTATTTATCCTAAGTATGATTAATTGAATATATTGAATATTTAATTAATTAAACTTTATTCAGCCACTTATTTACTTTAATTAGATTTAATTATTTTATTCATAATTAATATTGTTTATTTGACAATTAATAAAAAACTCTAAGTTAAATGATTTAATATTTATTCAATTGATTAATTTGAATTGTCGATTAATAATGTGATTTTGAATAAAGTTTGATCTAATAATTGATTAACCCACAAATTAGTTATTCTAAATTAAATCAAATGGGTTGAGATTATTACACAGAAATTAAATAAATTAATATTTATCTACACAAAAATTAGAAGGTTTAGTTAACTCGAAATCAACTTTTTGACTCATTCTGTTAAGGTTCTAAACTCAACACCTGATTGTGAGTCATAAAGCTGATTTGCATGATCTCAACATCTGATTGTGAGTCATAAAGATAATTTGCATGATTATCGAAGGATAACTATTTCTAATTCCATGATGACTTGCCAATCAATCTGAGTCAATCAAGGAGTGATTTTTGGCTTTTCCATGAGTTATCAGATCTGAGATTTTCTATATAAATGACCCTTGGTTCTTCACAAAGCATGTGCAATCTTGAGAATAACAGAGTTATATTATCAAGTTCTTGATTGATTGTGCATCCATTGATACAATTGCTATTTTACATGTTCTTAGTTTTGCAATCATAGATTTCATTTTCATTGTTATCAAGTTTTAGATCATTTTCATTTAGATTAATTGTCATTATTGCATTGAAAACTACAAAAATATAGATTAAATCTTGCATTTATTTCAATCATTTAGCATTTAAATCCTTTGTTTAGATGTTGCATTATCACTGATCTCGGTCAAATCTAAGAATACCATAATCATATCTCTTAGAAGGCATTAGATCATCTGGTTAATGATATATTCATTGTTTATTTTCTTTTTTATCATATATCTGTAATGTTATATTAAAGTGTTGTCTTCTTAACAAGTACACACACACACACACACACACACACACACACACACACACACACACACTTAACCAAGCAATTCAACAACCATTTTGATCTTACTATTACTACTGCATGTTTATGTTTGATGACGATGATGATGTTTGGTTTCAAGAATGAAGTACCTTATCTAAGACATATGCAGTCTAGTTTCGAGTGCACCACAACCTGTATAGGTTGATAAAGGACCAATTGATATTGTTTGATTGATAAGACAAGTTTGAAATGATTGATTGCTGACTTGATTGGATAGTTTGTTTGTTGAAAAATTTATTGATGAAATGAAATGATTTATTTATTTTTGGATTTTAATTATTTTTCAATTTTTAGATTTTTTAAATATGTTTGTATTTTTAATGCTTTCTTCAAGACATTTTATAATTCTTTTAATTTTTTTTGAAACTTTATGCAAATTTTAGGGATTTTTTTCAAGACATTTTGCAATTTTTATGAATTTTTTTCAAGACATTAATGTGTAAGAAAGATGCATTTATTTGTCTCCCAATGTCTAGCAAGACAAGGATATTATTAATAGACAAATGGAGTAGTATATAGATGAAGGATAGAGGTTTCTTATTATGTGTAGCTATTTTGGTTGCTAAGGACTATTCAAGTGATGGGTTAACATGTTTTTACCAAGCTAAGAGATTGGACATAACAAAATAGGGTAATGATATGGTGCACTAATTGGCATGCAATGCATAGGAATGGACATGTCAAGAGATTTTTAAAACATGTTTTTAATTTTACGTCTTTTTTTATATCAAGATTAAGGGACAAATCTGGATAGGACAATGATAGGATAAGAAAGATCAAGAATGGACAAGATAAGGGATATGTACCGAATATTACAATAAGATAGGAAATATGGTTTAAAGGGACATACAACATGAAGTAGATAGGATGCAAATTCTTATGAAGATACCTAGCCTTGTCAAGATCAAAGATGGGAAGAAAGGAATATGGATGCCGATTAGATAATGTATATGGGGGACATAGGATAATGAAGGAAAAAATTGGGGTATGATATGATGGTAAAACATGGATTAAACCTACCTTCAAGTATAGAATGCAAGAGTTGAATACATTACACATGATGCTTGTTTGCCAATTTTTAATCATGGTACTTACCCAAAGTGCCTATTTTTTAGGGTTTCACAAGTGGACAAATTATTTCTCTAACTATTTTTTTATGATGTCACTAAGATGCTTGTTTGATGGGTTTTCACCAAGGCAATGATTTTTTTTATTTTTTATTTTTTTGACTTTCTTTTTATTTTTTGACATTTAAAAAAAATAATGGATGCACAATATGACATGGATGAAGGACTCAAGAATCTTTTTCTTTAAATGGTGCTCTTGAATGACATGTAATGATGAACCATATCTATGAAAGTATGTTCAAAAGACATTGATAAGGTAATGATAAAGGGATATTAAATGGATGATTGGATAAAATGGTATAAGTGTTAGAATAATCAGGCCCTAAGATTATTGAGAGGGGGGAGGGGGTTTAATTAGTAATCTACCAACAAAAACCAAATCAAATATAATAAAACTTATTATTCAAACCTTCACCACACACATGTATTAAACAACTTTTATTTGTGATAAACATACATTAAAAATCAAGCATCCACACAAATTCAACACATAACACCAAAATTTTTATCATGGAAAACCAACTTGGGAAAAACCACGATGGGGATGGCACCCACTAAGAAAAATGCACTCTTCTGGGGCATGTCTAGTTAAGAGCTTAGCCCTGTTAAAAGCCTACAATGATGTTTAGTTAAGAATAGACCCCGTTAAGAGAAACCCGGTTAAGGGATTTATCTATAGCCCTGTTAGGAGTAGACTTATTAGAGGACTTCAAACACTAGCTAAAGTACCACCCTGTTAAAGGATTTTATAGAAAGATCTATTAGGATCTACTTGGTTAAGGGATTTAACCTACCATAAATTTTATAGAATAAAAAGATAATGATCTGAGAAAATATCACTTCTCTACTAGTACAAATTTAGTTTAATCTCAATCTCTTCTTCACATGCAAAACATCTAAACACTGTAATCACACTCCTATATTCATGATCTACCTCTTCCACACAATACATCGAAAAGATATATATATATATATATATATATATATATATATATGTTCTTCACTAACTAGGTCAACTAAGACCCAAATTACATTTGAGTTACATCATTACAATTAATTACCACTCAATCCTTCCAACCTAAAAAGTGTTACGAATAAAAAATTATAATTTTAGCTTCATGTTGGCTTCTAGATCCATCACACCATAGATTTGACAAAGAAAAGTCAAACATATTACACTTTCCTAGGTTCATTCAC
Organism: Chamaecyparis obtusa; assembly: GCA_027943335.1. Classification (NCBI taxonomy): domain Eukaryota; kingdom Viridiplantae; phylum Streptophyta; class Pinopsida; order Cupressales; family Cupressaceae; genus Chamaecyparis; species Chamaecyparis obtusa. The sequence continues at coordinate 111,817 of BSBK01004571.1, read as the reverse complement.
CTCTTCATGAATTATCTATCAAATTGAACAATAATAATCATACCTAGAATTACACGTCACCTTAGAAACACCATCACATAATACAAAATACTTGACCATGTTCACAAGTTAATCTTCCATCACTGGTTAAGGATCTAATCAATTGTTCTTCACTATTATTTTCCTTCTTTATTGTCCTAAAATTTAGAATCCTATAAATCTATCCAATGATCATCAATCTTGATGTGATTGCAACAACAATCCAATAATGTCATCAAGATCACTCAACTCTGACCGCAATACATAATTCTATTCAAGTTTATCTCGTAAAACCATTCATAACCAACATGATTGTGGAACCTAATCTTTCAAGTTTATCTCGTAAAACCATTCATAAACAACATACTCATTAGCGTCACAAAAACCATCAAGCTAAGGCTAAGGCTCATGCCCTTTCTTCTTGTAGTGTGTCTTCCTCTCAACCTTTTCCTTCCTTTGATCAACCCATGCTTGAGCCTTTAAAGGAAGTTAATCAAAATAACAATATGAAAAAGGATAAACATGATGATTTTGTTCATATTTTAGATTCTATTAATCTTGATATGGAAGATACTCTTGATGATGATTATAATGCATATGTTAGTGATGATGAATATGAGAATATTGATATAGATTGTTATTTTCCTAACATGCTTTCTACATAGCTTGCAATCACTCCTAGTGAAGAGTGCAGTGACTCCCACCAAAGTCCTTGCTTAGATTTGGCGGTGGTTCCTATTGTGCTAGATGTTGTTCCTCTTGTGAGTTTCTCACCCTTCCCAAACATTTCAGATCGGGATGGGGGGGAATGTAACAAGCTTGATGTGGATTTATCTAGCATTGTGGTCTTTATTTTTTCGTGTTGTATTTCCCCAATGTTGTGATTTTAGACGATTCTTGAATGCTCTATTGAAAAAAGATGATAAAGTAGTCGAACATGTTGTGCCATTATTCTATTTTTATCTCTCTCCTTCTATTTTGTTGTTACATGTTTTATGTTGGGTTATAGAGAGGGGAGGGTGAATCAGTAATCATTGATCCCAAATACCTTAAAAACTTTTCTCTAATTAACTCGGTAGCAGCTCAGTAGAAACATAGTTCGCTATTTACTGACAATAGTAAATACACTATAACATTCAATAAATCATTCACACAAATCATTCACAACATGTAACATCAATATTTAACATGGAAACCCAACTTTAGGAAAAAACACTATGGGAATTGTCACCGATTAAGAAAATACTTTTCTGAAGTACACCCAGTTAAGAGCCAGTCTAGTTAAAGATTACAATATACACTATTAGGTGCGACTTGGTTAAGGGATTTACCTTAGATCTGTTAGGATCTTCACCCTATTAGGATTTTCCTTGTTAGAGGGCTTCAAACACTCTTTAGAATGTCACCTTTTTTCAAATATTTCACAATAAGACTGTTAGGTTTACTGTGTTAAGATATTTCTCTTTTACAAATGCTAATAAGAAAAAATAAAAAAATTGACCTGTATATTTTCAACTATGTTTTATCAATCAAATTCTTGTGCGCTCTTCAATCTTCACTTCAATTCTTCATTATCCACTGGCATCAACACTTCATCAAATCCTTCTTTTCCCACTTGGAATCTCTTTGTTCCTTCTTCACTGCAACATTTGGTAACCCTTCAAGTATTCAGTTTGCCAGCTATTTTCCCATACAAGATCATCCTTTATATAGAAATTTTTTTCCTCTTAATCTCATCTATTATGTTTTCCTTTAATCAAGTTTAATTGTCCAATTCATTATACCTTGAATTTGGATCTTGGTAATACATTTTCTTTTCACCTAGGAACTTGAACTTTTCTAGAAACTTGATCCATCTCTTTTTACCACTTAGATCTTTCCATATATATTCACCTTGAATTTAAATAATTGTAGATCTCTTATAACTAACTCTCCTCATCATCATGTTCATCCAAATCATCATAGCTAATCATTAAAAGTCAATTCAATCCTTATTTAATATATTTTCCTTGCTCAGTGTTCTTCATTTCAATTTCAGTTACATTTCTTAGTGTCTAAACCTTTCTTTTTTTTTGGTGCCTTGATTTCCTTTCACTTTACTGAGTGACCATTCCTTTTACCTTTACCTTACCAAGACATATCCTACTCGATAGTCAAAACAACTTAACTTACCGAATTGTCAAATCATCATCACCATGCTTTACTGACTTAACATAATCATATATGTTAGGTAGAAAAAAATTATATCAACATAATCTAATCATTTTATGATATGTATCAGTTTCCCATTTAAGTTCTACAACTTCTCAACTTCTCATTTCTTCTTCTTAACTCATTCATCTTATATCATTAACAAATGATATGGCAACATAATATAAACCAAAAATAAATTGCTTGACATCAATGACAAGACAACAAGTGATCTAACCTTTCTAATATCATCATGTATTCCTCTTATCTTCATCATCAACTCCATTAGATAATCAATCTTCAACATTACTGCCAGTTATGGTAATAATATCCCTCTTTGGCATTGATGGAAACAATAAAAAAGTCAGTGTTCAATTGATGATGGTATCCTTCACTATCATACATATAATGTACTCCCTTTGAGTAGTAAATTTTCCTTTCCTGATCTTCCATCTGCAGTCTTTTTTTTTTTGTTAGTAGTAGTCTTCTTTACTATTCCCTCTTTCACAACAATTTCCATTCTGATTTCATCAACAAATAATTTCATTCATCTCCCTCATGATAATATGTCATCAATTACTATTCTCCCTCTAGACTCATTCATATCCCTCTTCTGTTCTTCTCCCTCTTTGACAATAATGCCAAAGAAACATAAACTTCTTATATTATTCCTCAGGTGTATAAATTTTCTATTGCAGTAAAAAACATCCTTCTCACAACTTCAGGATTCACCTAAAGAGTGAACACTAGCTATTGGAAATATAATATAGGATTACTGAGAGGAGGGGGGCAGGGGTTGGGGTCAAATCAGTTATCCACAAGCTTTGATACTTTGAAACTAATTCCACATGCATACCATAAATATAAATTTTAATATTGAAATGTATCTAACATTCTAATCCCATCCATCAAATTGAAACACATAACACAAAAATTTGGTAACCCAGAAACCCTTGAAAGGTAAAACTAGGGTGGGGATGAAACCCACAAATCTTCACTACTGCAATATTAAAGTGTGCCTATTAGGGCTACAATATTTTATCACTTTAGATGATCTACCATGTGAGGGTTCTACCTTGTTAAGAGCTTACAAACTTATACAATCTACCTTAATTAAAGGATTTAAAACTTATAGCTAAGTAAGCACTCGGTTAAGAGATTTATAAAGGCCTGTGAGGACCAATCTGTTAAGAGATTTACCCTGATTCAATTGGTAAAATGTATTAGTATCTGATCCTTCAGATTGTACTAAAAATGTTGATAACAGATCATCTCTTTCCAATACTTGTTTGATCTCCATAATCAAATGTAGATCTGTTCTATCCTTCACTACTTTTCTCGGTCACTCTACCTGCTCTCTACATCTAACAATCAAAACATTGCTCTATTCCACATACAAGAGATCTTCTCTATTACTCTCTTCTTTTTACATTTATGGTTTTGATGTATCCATCTATAAACATCTGATCTATATTTTAGATCAAGATCAACGATCTAGATTCATTACTTATGCCACTTAAGCATTCCCTTTTTTCTAATAGGTTACATGACTTGCATAAGGATTAATAATAATTACAAAGTGTAATCAACTCCATGATTCTCTCAACAATCATTAAATCTCACATAGAAGTCAACCAAAATGGTTTACCTTGGTGTTTTTGCCATAACAAACACATATGTCAAAACTAGCTTGCTTGACATATGAAGTCTCTGATGCTCGGTCAAAACTATTCTTCATATACTGGTGCTCAACACTGACTTTTCTATACAACTTGGCATAAACTTCTTGGTAACTACTGAAGTACTTGACGACCTCTGACTTGATCAGTAGTAACTATTGCTTGGTAACTATACAAGTCTATACATGACTCGACCTTATTAAGATGGCTCGGTTGCAGTGATGACCGACCAATATTTCTTTGAAAATGACTAAGTTTTAGACACTGTAGACAACATAACATATGGATCAACAATCTCCCCCTTTTAAATTAGTGGCAAAAACACTCTATCATGACTTTTAGATTGCATAACCAAAACTAGTACTTAGTAGTTGAGTACTCCCCCTAAGACTTTGACTCGGTCTTCAAAAATATTTTACATATATACATGACTCTTGACATACATTGAATATACATTTACATTGCAAAATAGTATGTCATATCTTTCTATTCTATATATCTTTTTTTATGATTACTGTATATACATGAGCACATGACTTATTTCCTCCTTGTGTCATGACATATCTACTATTTCCCCCTTGTTTCTGTCACTTGAAGTTGCTGGGGTGTAGGGGTAAGAAAATACTTGTCCAAAAATGGTTTGTGGAGCTGCATAATCATTTCTAAGGCATTATCCCATCAAGACCTTACATAATCCAAAACTTGTATCTTGATCTCTAGCTGAGGAGCTAGATAAACAAAACTCTTGATAATAAAGAGATTAGGATCTCTCTCTACTAACTCCTTTGCTAACACAAATTCTCTCTACATAACCTCCAAATGAGGTGTTAAAATTATTTGTATGGAGATCAATTTGGCTCTTATTCTCCCATCATTAGCCATCAACTCAACTAATCTCCCTTGTCCATGAAGTAATTGTGTGAAATGAATGGAGCTGAAACTTGCATCCATGCTCAGTGAATGACTAGTAGACTTCAAGTCTAATTTTAGTTTATCAATCAATTCTTGATTATCCTTAGTGAATTTTTCTACATTGCATAGTTTCTTGTACAAAGAATACATATTATGTACAACCTCTTCTAAGTTATTCACTAAGTCAGAAAGTTATACCTGTTTGACTGCTATCTCGGTTGAGACCCTTTCAAGTACCTTTGTCTCAAAATTTCTTTCTAACCACTACATGAGCTTTTCATTAGCCTCACTATCATCACTGTTCACTTTTTTAACAACATGAACTAATTGTTCCAGAATAGGTGAAGTCTCATTCAAATCATCCATTTCAAAGTGTCTACAAATATACCTATTATTTCATGTAGTACCTACTTCTACTGATGTTCTCTCCTTAATTATTATTTCTTTCTATTCTTATTCAAGAGATCTTGCAATATTTGCATTTTCTCATAGGTCAAGTTATCAGTGTCCCACTTTGGAATCACTATAACTTCATCTAATGTTACCTGTGCGGTAGGAGAATTCTCCTTTTTCTTATGAACTTTCTTCTTTGGTGTATTGCCACTCGACATTTGTATCAAGGATTGGGTAGCCTCTTTCTCCTTATATTTTGGATGCTCCCTTTTTATTGTCTCCTTGATCTTCTTTTCTTCCTCCACATGAGGTCCTAAAATTATTGTTGCAGACTTATCTGTTTGATCTTTTAAATTCTCCTCTCCTTTTCCTTTATTATCTTCCTCAGCAGGTGCATTATTTGTTGTTGTTTCCGACTTGTCCTGTTCCTTGGCACTGGAACTTTGTAAGAATTTATTCTCAACTATGACCACATGGGAGCTTGAAGGTTTAGTGTCAATAGTTGATGTACCCTCAATCCTTGTATAATCATGTACATGGATGAGAATGAGATTGTTACTCGGTAGAAAGAGATTTGAGGTTGCCTCCTTAAGGATTTGGATTTTTATTTCTTCCTCAGTCAAGGCATTGATATTGACTTGTGTGTCCTTAGGGAAATCCTTAATAGTGATCAAATCCTATGATGCACTCTCTTCTACATTATGTCTTTCCTCTTCCTCAATATTTTGAGACTCAAATACATCTTCTTTATTATCCATCTCTACCTAGATGGATGTATCTTCACCTTGTTGTTGACTCTTATCAATTATTAACCCAAAAATGATCTTCCACATCCTTTTGCTCTAGATAACAACTTCTTCAACATTATGTTTCAAAATAGAATAAGCTCTTAGCCTAGGTATAAATCTATTTATGTGCTATGACATGAACTTCTCTATTTTCTTTGGTGTTAGTTCATGTTAGAAAGTAAAGTCCACCAAGATAATTGAGAGGGGGTGGGGGTGAATCAATTATCAGATAAGTAAAACTTTTATCAACTTTAATAGATTTTAACCATGTAAGCAATGTGATCAACAACCATAGAAAGATATACATACACAACAACACAATAACACAAGATATGTTGACTAGGGAATGTCTTGATCAAAGAGTAAACCCCGGGGGAATGATGCCCAAAAAATATGTACGAATATGAAAGTTACTTGTGAGAGGATGGACTATGATGAAGGGTGCTCCCCTTAATACCACAAACGCATAACAGAAATAGAGAAACAACAACAACATGCAAGAACAGAAAATTGGCTTCTTATTATCTCCACAAATGTGGAATTACAAACTTTCAGAATTACAATATGCAAAGCCCCATGGGCATTCCCTTACAATATTCTGTAGGACAAAGCCTCGAATTATTGCCCAGATCTACTACCCAGAACTATTCTGAACTGCCTAAGACAATAATACAGCCTTCCTTATATAGGCAATTTTCCACCGCCTGGGAAGGTTCCAGAATTTTTAGCCAATAAGGCCGACCAAACTTAGAATTATTTTATTTTACATTTTATTACATCATAGTCGGCTCAAGATAACCTTTGAAACCCGAACAGAAATTTTGAAGAAAATTATTTTTTCGCCATTTCATGTGGCCCAACTTCCGAAGACCATAAGTCATCACCCGTTGACCCGCTCGGCTATTATAACCCTATTTCGGAAATGCCACGACGAGCTCTACAGGCTTGACCAGTGCAATGCGCTCGTCACCCAAATTTTCAACCTCATCCGGGGCCTCTAAAGCCTTCAAAACTGAGTTCAAAGTTTCTGTACCCTGCTGCCAATACCGAAAATCTTCAATATCTTCCAATATACACTTGATCTGGCAATGAAACTTTACTGGTAGACTTATATGACCAAAATGAACCTCCAAGAAAGAAATCAGATCATTCTGAGCACATACAAAAATTACCAAAAATAGTAACTTTCCATAAATAGTAGCTCTGCACAAAATAGCCCTTATTGAATTCAAAAATAGAAATATTATTGGGTGATGCAAGATTGCTCTTACACCCAGGATGCTCCTGCATCAGACACCCGGGGTAATTTGAGAAGTGACCCTGTCACGACTCAGGTGTGCAGAGGAAAACCAAGATGGTTAACCTCCTCCTTTGTTAGCCATGATGAATCTTCAACAGGTCGTCCTTTCCACTTGACCAGATATTCTTCATATGTCCTGTTCCTTGTGCTTCTGCCAACACGACTATCCAGTATATCTTCAATCTCCTTAGTGTCTGAACTAGTTGCTGGAATACTCCACTGCGCTGCTGTGATCTCATCTTCAACACCTCCTTCATGATACTCTATCAAATCTGAAATGTTAAACACTGGTGAAATATTTAGCTCAGTAGGCAATTCTACCTCATATGCATTTCCTGAATCATGTTTCTTCAATATCCTGCATGGTCCAAACTTTTTCATTTTCAGCTTGTTATATGTACCAACTGGAAACCGCTCCTTCCGCAAATAAACCATGACTTCATCACCAACCTGAAATTCCTTATACCTCCTTTTCTCATCTGCCTTAGCCTTATACTGTGCGTTCATCTTGGTAATATGCTTCTTCACCTCCCCATGGATGTTCTTCAAGTGTTCTGCAAAATCTTCAGCTTCAGCACTACTTATTTCTCCTTTATCTATCTTTCTCAACTCAGATGCATTTCTTGGACTACTTCCATATATAATCTAGAATGGTGATTTACCAGTGCTCCTGTTGATAGAATTATTGTATGCAAATTCTGCCTGTGGTAAAATCAAATCCCATCCTGTTGGTTTATCCCCAACCAAACATCTCAGCAGATTTCCCAAACTCCTATTCACCACCTCTGTCTGTCCATCAGTCTGTGGGTGATGTGATGAACTGAACTTCAAATCTGTCTTCAGCTTCTTCCACAATGTTTGCCAGAAATATCCAACAAACTTAGTGTCCCGATCTGAAACTATGGTCTTTGGCAAACCATGAAGTCTCACTACTTCTCTGAAAAACAATTCGGCTACATGAACAACATCATTAGTCTTCTTGCAGGGAATGAAATGTGCCATCTTCGAAAATCTATCAACTACTACAAAAATTGAATCATGTCCCCGCTGTGTCCTTGGTAAACCAAGAACAAAGTCCATACTGATATCCTCCCAAGGCTTCTCTGGTATAGGCAATGGCTGGTACAACCCTGTATTCTGCTTCACTCCTTTCGCCATTTGACATACTCTGCAACTCCGTACAAAATTCTTCACATCTTGCTGCAACTGTGGCCAATAATAATTCTCACTAACCAAACCAAGGGTTTTATCACGACCAAAATGTCCAGCCAATCCTTCGCTATGCTTCTTCTTGATGAGATTCTCCCTCATAGAACTTCGTGGAATGCACAACTGACTCCCTCTGAATAGCATATCATCCTGGATGATAAAATCCAACCATTTCGTCCTGTCTAGAGTAACAGGTTCTGTACAAGCTTTCCAAGCTTCATCAAAATCAGGATCTTCTGGATACAAATTCTTGAGTTCCTTGAACCCAACCACTTCAATCTGCATTTCTGTCAGCAATAGTTGTCTTCTGCTAAGAGCATCTGCAACCCTATTAGACTTTCCACTCTTGTGTTTCAAAACAAATGTATAACTCTGCAAAAACTCAACCCATTTCAAATGCCTCTGATTCAACTTTCCTTGACTATTCAAATATTGCAAAGCTTGATGATCAGTATACAAAACAAACTCCTTAGGAAGTAGATAATGTCTCCACTTCTTCAATGCCTGGACTATAGCATAAAATTCCTGATCATAAACAGAATATTTTCTCTTGGCATCATTTAATTTCTCACTAAAATAAGCAACAGGTTTACCTTCTTGGCTCATAACAGCTCCTATTGCAGTACCACTAGCATCACAATCTACTTGAAACACTTTATTAAAATTTGGAAGTGCTAAAACTGGTTGTTCTGTAACTTTTTGTTTCAACAATTGAAAACTCTTTTCTGCCCCATTAGTCCACTTAAACTCTTTTCTATCCCCTCTCATTGTTTCAGTCAAGGGTCCACAAATACTGCTAAAATTTCTGATAAACTTTCTGTAAAAGCTAGCTAGACCATGAAAAGATCTTACCTCGGTAGCACTCCTTAGAGTAGGCCATTCAAGGATAGCCTGTACCTTCTCTGGGTCCATTTTTAGACCTTCTGCTGAAACTACAAATCCCAAATAAACTAACTCTTTCTTCACAAAATTGCACTTCTTCAAATTAATCAACAATTTCTCTTCTCTCAGCTTCTCAAATACCATACAAATATGCATCATATGCTCATCCAATGTCTTACTAAAGATCAAAATATCATCTAGGTAAACAATGACAAACTTACCCAGAAATTCTTTCAGAACCTCGTTCATGAGCCGCATGAAAGTGCTCGGTGCATTGGTTAGCCCAAAAGGCATGACTAACCACTCATACAGTCCTTCCTTTGTCTTGAAGGCAGTCTTCCATTCATCTCCCTCCCTGATCCGAATCTGATGATATCCACTTTTCAAATCTATCTTTGAAAAATACACAGCTCCACTCAAACAGTCCATAATATCATCCATTCGTGGCAATGGAAACTTGTACTTGATTATGATCTTGTTTATTGCTCTGGAATCTGTACACATCCTCCACTCTCCATTCTTCTTTGGTGCTAATACCGCAGGTACAGCACAGGGACTCAGACTCTCTCGAATCAACCACTTCTACAATAACTCGTGTACTTGTCTATTCAACTCTTCACTTTCTGCTGGTGTCATTCTATGTGCTGCCTTGTTTGGAAAACTGGCTCCTGGAATCAAATCCATCTGATGACTGATCTTCCTTACCGGTGGTAATCCATCAGGTACATTATCAGATACAATATCCTGAAACTCATTCAACAAATCTGCAACCTCTATAGGTACATCCTCTACTTCTTCTTTACCAACTTTTGGAATTAAAGCAAAACACACATGCTCATGCCTCATACCATCTAAGAATTTTCTTCCATCAACAAATGTTATTCTTGCATTACCACATACCTTTTCTTTAGTCTCCTTCAATGGTTTTAGCTTATGCCGCACGCCATCCTTTGTCAGGGAATAGGTATTCGCACGACCATCATGTACAGCACATCTGTCAAACTGCCATGGTCTACCCAACAACATATGACATGCATCCATAAATATGATATCACACAATACCTCATCTTGGTATCCGCTAATCTTGAACTTCACCAGGCATTGTTCATTGACCATGACCTTGTGGTCATCCTTTACCCAGGCAATCCGATATGGATGTGGGTGTTTCTGTCTCTTGAGCTTCAACTTTGTCACCATCTCTTCTGACACCAAATTGTCAGTGCTTCCACTATCAATAATCACATCACAACATTTACCTTCACACTTGCACCTGGTGTGAAACAGGCTCCTCCTTTGCTCAGGTTCATTCTCACCACTCAACAGGACTCTTCTGTTAATCAACGTTTCTCCTCTTTCAGCATCTTCAGAATTTGATGATCTGGCATCTTCATCTACATGTGCAACTCTGGCCTGGCCTTCATTTTTCCTATCTGTTCTGCCTTGGTGCTGAGGATATTCAAATGCCCTATGACCTTCTTCTCCATAGTGAAAACATGTTCCACGGAAACCACCTCTTCCAGATCCTTGTCCTCTTCCTCTTCCTCTTTGATCTCTATTATTCTGATCTTGGAAGCGATTGGAATTATTTCCTCGCTGATTCTGACTGCTACTGGCCTCATCCTTCTTTTTCGGATCTTCATTTCGACCACCATATGATCGTCCACCAGATCGTCCACCGCGACCTCTTCCGTTTTGTCTGCTCTCAAACTTCTTGTTCAGCTTTTCCTCTACTTTTAGGGAAAATTGGTATGCCTCTTCAATACTGTTCATTCGAACCAGATTCAGCTCCTCCTGAATGCTTAGCCTTAACCCATTAAGGTATCGGGCAACTTTCTCCTTATCAGCTTTTGCATGGCCTGTTCTGATGAGAAGTCGATAGAACTCCTCTGTATACTCCTGAATAGATCTTCCTGCTTGCTTCAAACTCTGCATTTTCTTTAGTAGGTCAAGCTCATAATCAACAGGAATGAACTGTCACTTCAATTTATCCACCATTCGATCCCATCTCGTGATTTTCTCTTTTCCCCTTCTATTTCGCTCCAACTGAATCTCTTGCCACCATATCTTCGCATGACCTTTCATTCTGGCCTTCGCAAATTTGACCCTATCAGGATCCTCAACATCTTCATACTCAAAATATTTCTCACATTCATTGATCCAGTTGATCAATTCCTCTGGGTTAAGATTTCCAAAAAATGTAGGAACCTCAATCTTAGGTCTTTTCCCAATCTTGGAAATCGCCCGAAAAAGTCTTTCTTCCTCCTGGTTCACAATTTCAGCTTCTCCTTCTTGATATTCTTCTTCGGCTTCATCCTCGCTTTCATCTTTGACATTAAGATTCATTCCTCTGCGAATCTCTTCTTGCAATGCTCGCACTTGTCTCTGCAGCTCTCTAACCTCAGGTGTTACAACACCAGCTCTTCCGCCACGTTCCCTTCGTGGAGGCATTTTCGCGATGCGCGCTGAAACCCTAGCCACGGTCCTGGTGCAAACTGCCTCACAGTCGGTGATCTGTTTACACACTCAAGAAATCCTGCTTTGATACCACTTGATGAAGGGTGCTCCCCTTAATACCACAAACGCATAATAGAAATAGAGAAACAACAACAACATGCAAGAACAGAAAATTGGCTTCTTATTATCTCCACAAATGTGGAATTACAAACTTTTAGAATTACAATATGCAAAGCCCCATGGGCATTCCCTTACAATATTCTGTAGGACAAAGCCTTGAATTATTGCCCAGATCTACTACCCAGAACTATTCTGAACTGCCTAAGACAATAATACAGCCTTCCTTATATAGGCAATTTTCCACCGCCTGGGAAGGTTCCAGAATTTTTAGCCAATAAGGCCGACCAAACTTAGAATTATTTTATTTTACATTTTATTACATCATAGTCGGCTCAAGATAACCTTTGAAACCCGAACAGAAATTTTGAAGAAAATTATTTTTTCGCCATTTCAGGTGGCCCAACTTTCGAAGACCATAAGTCATCACCCGTTGACCCGCTCGGCTATTATAACCCCATTTCAAAAATGCCACGAAGCGCTCTACAAGCTTGATTGTGCAAAGTGCTTGTCACCCAAATTTTCAACCTCATCCGGGGCCTCTAAAGCCTTCAAAACTGAGTTCAAAGTTTCTGTACCTTGCTGCCAATACCGAAAATCTTCAATATCTTCCAATATACACTTGATCTGGCAATGAAACTTTACTGGCAGACTTATATGACCAAAATGAACCTCCAAGAAAGAAATCAGATCATTCTGAGCACATACGAAAATTACCAAAAATAGTAACTTTCCATAAATAGTAGCTCTGCACAAAATAGCCCTTATTGAATTCAAAAATAGAAATATTTTTGGGTGATGCAAGATTGCTCTTACACCCAGGATGCTCCTGCATCAGACTATGTTAGGAGTCTTATGAAATACATTTAGTACATATCAGTCCCTACTAGGAGACTTTGAATCCCTGCTAAAAGATTCTAACTTTGTTAGGAGTTATGGAAGACAGAAGGACCCACTGTCCAAACAACTTCAAGGGAAAGATCACTGAACACACTGTCCAAATGATCTCTATATTACTCAATATAATAATACCAAAATATTAATAATCTCAACAAATTATCACTTCTCCTCTGACTGTGCCAAACCGCACCAACTGCTTCATCAGATCTCGATATCAGATCTCTATACTTCACATATCCTCTTTCAACAAGTATTGCACAATTGCACAATTCCCTTTCACAATCTTATATTCCACAATCCAAAATAAAATAAGGAAAACATTCCTTCCTTTATACCACACTCAAATAATTACAAATGAGTCGGTATACAAATTACAAAATAAAATCTTCCACACGTTACATAAAAATTCCATAATTAGATAAAACTATCAGCTTCCAATTAAGATAACTCTTCACTCGTGCAACCTATAATCTTGCTGTCACATCCAGATTAGTATTATCATGTCTTCATCATCTGTTCAACTTCACATGCTTAGATTCTATCCTAATTAGGAGATATCATCCAATTTCCAAAAACTGCTACTCAGGAACACTACTTGAATACTGCTTCGACTGAATTACACATAACTATCATGAATAAATGAAATTACCTATGTGCTCTTAACCATGATCTTATAAAATATCATAAAGTCCTTAACTCTGAAGAGCTTGATCTTCAATATCCCACATGCACTAACTCAAACACTGTTTGCTTCTCTGCTAAACTTCAGTAGATCACTATGTTGACATCAATGACAATCACAATCATGAATGCAACAACTACTACAGAATGGCTATGAATAATCCCCCATAGGATATATTCAAAATTAATTCCTAACAATCTCCCCCATTGGCATTGATGGCAACATAGATGAAAAAACATCCAAGTTCCATGAATACCAACACTACAACACTACTACTCTGAAATGCTTTCAAGTCCTCTTCATCAATCAAATCTTGCTTCATTTTCCTATTCAACTCTTTTAGTTTTCCATTTTTTATTGCTTGTAACCTTCTCCCTCAAATTCTCTTTAATAAATAGGTTTTTTTTCATGTTATCCTTCTCCCCCATTGACATCAATGAAAAATGCTTCATCACTATGTCAACAACAACTTCAATGTCAAAAGACACTTTTCAAAAAATACATTCACTAGAGTCCTCATTACTCAGCTCAGAAACACATACTCCTCCATAGAGGAAGTACCAACATCCAGTCCAGAAGAAAAATAAGGCTCATTTACCACTAGACAGATGCAACAATTTGCATCACTTCTCAAAAGTAAGCTAGGGCATCACCCCAAGCATACCTCTCAGATACTCAAATGTATCCTTAGGCAAATGCTTTGTAAATATATCTGCAATCTGCTCTTTTGTGCTTATATACTCCAATCTGACTTCTTTTTCTACCACTTTCTCTCTCACTACATGATACTTTATTTCTATATGCTTTGTCTTAGAATGTAGTACAAGATTCTTAGACATACTAACTATGCTGGTGTTATCACAATGTATAACAACAAGCTCAAAAATTTTTATTCTAATATCCTTCAACATTTGTTTCATCTAAATTATCTAATTACAATTGTTCACTGCTGCTACATAATCTACTTTTGCTATGCTTTGTGAAATATAGTTCTGCTTCTTGCTTAGCCAAGAAACCAATCTTCCTCCAAGGAAAAATGCTCCACCACTTGTGCTCTTTTTTTCATCAACACTACCTCCCCAATTTGCATCTGTATATGCACATAGGGTAAAGACATCAGATTTTTCATACCAAAATCCATATTCAATTGTGCCTCTTAAGTACCTCAGTATCCATTTTACTACATAATGTGATTCTCTGGGATTAGCTTGAAATGTTGCAACAATTCCAACCACATGTGATATATTTGATCTTGTATGAGTTAAATATTGAAATCTTCCAATCATAGATCTGTACTTTTTCTTTTCAACTACAAGAATCTCATTTGTGCTAGATAAATTGTATCTAGTTACCATAGGTATTCCAACTGGTTTATAGTTCTCCATTCCAACTCTTCAACAAGTCATTCAAGTACTTTGTTTGACTTATGAAGATACCATCACTATTCTATGTTATCTGCAATCCTAAAAAGTATTTCATCTCACCAATCATACTCATTTCAAATTCAGTCTTCATTTCATCTGCAAATTTATCACTAGTTTCATCTTCTTCTCCAAAGATAATATCATCAACAAAAATAACTACAACCAACAAACCATTTTCAATTTCTTTTGTGTACAAGTTGCTGTCTGTTGTGCCTTTAGTAAATCCTAATTTTATCAAATACTTATCTAGTCTTGCATACCAAGTTCTAGGTTCTTGTTTAAGTCCAATAAAGCTTTCTTCAGTTTACATACCATATCTCCTTCATGAGTTAAAGGAAAACCTTCAGGCTGCTTAATGTAAACTTCTTCTTCTAACTCTCTGTTTAGAAATGTTGACTTCACATCCTTTTGATACAGTTTGAACTTCTTATAGGATGCATAAGCCAAAAACATTCTTATTGCTTCAATTATTGCTATAGGTGCAAAAGTTTCTTCACAGTCAATTCCTTCTTGCTGTGAGTATCCTTTACATACCAATCTTGCTTTCTTTCTTACAACTTCTCCTTGTTCATTCATCTTGTTCCTGAATACCCATTTAGTTCCTATAACATTCTTATCTTTAGGCCTAGGGACCAATTCCCAGGTCTTATTATTTTCAATTTGATCTAGTTCTTCCTTCATTTCTTTAATCCAATGTTCATCTTCACAGGCTTCACTAGTAGATTTAGGTTCAATTTGAGAAATTAAACACAATTGTTCTTGTACCTTATTTCATGTCAGAACTCCTCTATCTATGCTTCCAATAATCTTCTCAATAGGATGATTCCTTGATATATTTATATTAGGTTTCATTGTCTCAGTTCTCACTTCAGCTGTAGGTTCTTTTGTGATTTCCTCAAAGAAGCTTTCATTCTACAAATCAGTGTCAGTTTCATAGAATAATTCTACATTCTCTAGAATAGTTCTAGGACGAGTTCCTTCATCTGATTCATAATCAAGCATTCTTTATTGAATTTTGAACTTGTCATCAACTTTAACATTTGTACTCTCAACAATAGTATTAGTTTTTTTATTATAACATCTATAAGCTTTTCTCTTCAATGAGTAACCAAGAAATATACCTTCATCACTTCTAGGATCAAACTTTCCAATGTCATCATCTCTCTTAATATAACATTTTTTCCAAAAATTCTAAAATAATAACTAATGGTGCATGTCCAAACCATAGTTCATAAGGTGTCTTGTTTGTGTCTGCTCTGATTTGTACTCTGTTCATTGTATACACTGCCGTGTTCACTAGTTCTCTCCAAAATATCTTCACCAAATCATTTTCAAATAACATGGCTCTTGCTACTTCAGTCACTGACTTGTTTCTTCTTTCTACAATACCATTTTGTTCAGGTGTCCTAGGGGCTGAAAAATGTCTCTTAATACCATTCACTTCACAAAAAATGTTAAATCCTTTTGAAGTAAATTCTCCACCTCTATCTGATCTCAAACATTTAATCTTCATTCCAGATTCATTCTCAACTTTGTTCTTAATAATTTTAAACTTATCAAATGCTTCAAAATTTTCTTTAAGAAATGCAATCCACATCATTCTTTTAAAATGATCAACAAGAATCATAAAATACCTTTCTCCATAGAATCCTCTAGTCCTTGTGGGACCACTCAAATCTGTATGAACAATTTCCAACTTCTTTGCTATTGTAAACTTCTTGTTGGGAAATGAGCTTCTCTTCTTCTTAGCCATCACACATTCCTTGCAAATCATGTTACTAGGTTTCATAATCTTAGGGAAATCTCTTATCACAAGTGTAGTACTCACTTTCACAATATTATCAAAGTTTATATGATAAAATATTCTATTCCATAACCAACTGTTATCAATCTTAGTAATCAAGCATGTCATCTCAGTAGGATTCAACTAAAATACATTACGTCTGGTTCTTGATCCAGTACCAATCAAATTACCATCCTTGTCTTTGATTACACAAGTTTTCTCAGTAAACCAAACTTGATATCCCTTATCAACTAGCTGTCCAACACTCAAAAGATTATGTTTCAATCCATCCACAAAGTAAACATCATCAGTATTAGTCTTTCCATCAAGAGTAATAGATCCTATACCTTTTATCAAACAAGGTACATTGTTTCCAACTCTAACAATTCCTCCATCATAATTGTTAAACTTAATGAATTTATTCATGTCTCCAGTCATATGATGTGAACAACCACTATCTATAATCCAATCAAATTTCTTTTCTACTTGAGAAGCTAAAGCTTTTTCTTCCTTAACTTCTATTTCAGGATTTTCTTCTTTTATTGCTACAAATCCTATATCATCATTCTCATTATCACTTTCACTTAGAGATTTATCCATACTAGCTTCAAATTGTTCATCATTAGCATAATAACATTATTTAGATCTTCTAGGTTTAAAGTTCTTTCTATACTTCTTTACTCTCTTAGGACATTTAGATGCAAAATGACCATATTCTTGACAAGTCCAACATTTAAATTTTTTCTTACCGTTTGGTTCTCTTTTCACAAGTAAGGCAATTCCTTCTTCAATCTTTCTATCTTCTTCATTCCTGGTTCTACTGCTACTAGCATAATCTCCACTCACACTCATGCTTCTTGAGAAAGTAGGGCAAATACTAAGTGTGCTAAATGTTGTCTCTGTTCTAGGTAAATCTCTTGATTGCCTCAAGTTCATTTTTGCTGCTTCTAATCTTCCAAGAAGAGTTTCTTTGGTGAAATTATTAGTACAAGGTATAACTTGTTCTATCATCTGTGTTGTCTGCTTAAATGCAGGAGTCAATGTCCTCAAAATTTTCCATATCACTTCATTCTCTGTCTTGATTCCTTCACAATATTTTATACCTGCAATAATTTCTGACATTCTACCAATATAGCTTCTAACAAATTCATCTTCCATCATTCTTATATCTTCAAATGCACATATCCAATTATGTAATCTGAATTTATTTGCATGTTCATCACCTTCAAAAGTAGATTGTAAAGCTAACCAAATTTCATGAGATGTTTTTAAATATTTTATCTGACTGTACTCATTTTCTGGAAGGGCTGACAAGAGTGCTTCTCTAGCAAGTATGTTACACATGATAGATCTCTTTCCTCATTAGTACATTCTTCAATTTTGTCTTCATCAATGATAGTCTTCTTGTTCTTTGTGATTAACCAATATCTTGGTTCTAAACAAAGTAAATGTATCTTCATCTTTTCTTTCCAACTATTAGAATTTACTCCATCAAACTTAGGGATTTCTTTCCTAAAATGACTCACCATGGATCTCCTCAATTTGTTAAACTTTTCCTTCAAGGACTTGCTGCTCTGATACCAATTGTTAGAAAGTAAAGTCCACCAAGATAAATGAGAGGGGGGGGGGGGGGGTGAATCAGTTATCAGATAAATACAACTTTTATCAACTTTAATAGATTTTAACCATGCAAGCAATGTGATCAATAGCCATAGAAAGATATACATACACAACAACACAAGATATGTTGACTAGGGAACCTCTTGATCAAAGAGTAAACCCTAGTGGGAATGATGCCCATAAAAGATGCACTAATATGAAAGTTCCTTGTGAGAAGATGGACTTTGTTAGGAGTCTTATGAAATGCATTCAGTACATATCAGTCCCTGCTAGGAGACTTTGAATCCCTGCTAAAAGATTCTAACTCTATTAGGAGTTATGGAAGATTGAAGGACCCAATGTCCAAACAACTTCAAGGGAAATATCATTGAACACACTATCCAACTGATCTCTATATTACTCAATAGAATAATACCAAAATATTACTGATCTCAACAACTTATCACTTCTCCTCTGACTATGCCAAACCACACCAACTGCTTCATCAGATCTCGATATTAGATCTCTATACTTCGCATATCCTCTTTCAACAAGTATTGCACAATTCCGCAATTCACTTTCACAATCTTACATTCCATAATCTAAAATACAATAAGGAAAATATTCCTTCCTTTATATCACACTCAAATAATTACAAATGAGTTGGCATACAAATTACAAAATAAAATCTTCTACATGTTACATAAAAATTCCATAATTACATAAAACTGTCAGCTTCCAATTAAGATAACTCTTCAATCATGCAACCTCTAACCTTGCTGTTATTTCCATGTCACAATTATCATGTATTCATCATATTTTCAACTTTTCATGCTCATATTCTATCCCAATTAGGAGATATCATCTGATTTCCAAAAACTGCTACTCAAGAACACTCCTGAATACTGCTTCCACTGAATTACACATAAATGTCATGAATAAATGAATTTCCATATGCAATCTTAACCATGATCTTATAAAACATCATAGAGTAAGTCCTCAACTCTGATAGCTTGATCTTCAATGTCCCCCATGCGCTAACTCAAACACTGTCTGCTTCTTTGCTAAATTTTAGTAGATTACCGTGTTGACATCAATGACAATCATAGTCATGAATACGACAACAACTACTACAAAATGGCTGCAAATACTCCCCCATAGGATATATCCAGCATTCATTCCTAACAGTTTAGGCATGATCTAAGCTAAAGTGCCTTCCCTTATCTGCCTCTAGGTTGCAATAACATACTCTCATTTCTGATCAATTTTGCTAAATAGTTCATTAAGGATCAAATTACCTATCTCTAGAGGTGTCATCTTGAATGTCCATAGAATTTATAACATATCCTCTTCAATATTATCCTTATCATCTTTTCCTAACCTTTCAAATTTTATAATTTGAATCCTGCTAATCCTGTTGTGCTTTTGATAGTTTGGCATATTTCATCCACACTAGTTGGATGTCTATGTGATGCCACTTTCAATTTTGTATTATCATATATGTTGGTCATTTATTCTTCATCATAATCCTTCTGTAACACTAATTTACTTCCTGGATTCTTCTTATGATGATTCGACACAACTCTAGTTTGCACTTGTTTCCTTTTACCTGACCCTTCCCCTTCAATTTTCTTTGCTGACATTTTCCTTTAGGGCTCAACAATTGTGGCAGTTGAAGCTACCCTAGTTCTTGGTGTCAATGCTGCAGGAGGAGTAGGCTTAAGTTTTCATACCTTCCTTTTACTGGTCTCAGCAACCAATACCTCTTTGCCCTTCTTTTGAGTTTCAACTTCCTCCTCTTAACTACCTTTAGATTCACTAGATTGATCTTCACCTTGACCTTTGTGTAATTTGAAGAGGTTCATTCTCCTCGTCTCCTTAACCTAGCATGTTCTCTATATTCTTGACTATTTTCTTCCTTTTCCTCTCTAGGGTTGTAGACTTTAACCCCATAGTGATTTTGTACTTTGCTTCTTCATAATTTCCAAAAGATTTTTCCTTCCTATCAATCTCCTTAGTAAGTAAAGCAGTTATTGCTGCTGATGTCTCATCTATGTTGACCTCATAAGGTAATGGCCTTAGTTATGCTACCCTAGGCATAATAGCCTTAACATAGGTATTATTGGTATCCACTAGAAAACATATGTTATTGTAGTGTTTTTCTACTAGGGATACAAGAATTCTACTTCTCTTCCTCATCTTCTTCTTGAATTCAACAAAATAACTTTCCATAACACTATCAAAATTATCACGTAACTATTGAATGAACTCATTGACTTATTGAGTTACAAGTAAGTCCTAACTCCATACTGCATCTCCTATAGTAGGAAAACTATTTTGTACATAAAAGAATAGACAAACTATTAGGGAAATGAACTTACACATTGAGTTTTTAGCTTTTCTAATTGATGTTAGGTTCTTGACAAGTTAAGTCAACTACAGATTGACAAGATCATAAGTATTATATTTCTTCACTATCTTCCACACCTGATCTACTGTAATGCAGGGAACACTATCTATCCTTCTTGACTGACAAAACTTATGAACAATAACCCTTACTACAAAATCTACCTCTAGATCTATAATCATAGAGATTATCATTCCTCTTTTGTTCCATACTGCCAATGTGTTATCTTGAATTATTTATTTACTTTGGCACCTCTCCATTTTCTTCCTAGTAAGAATGGGATATCCAGTAACTCAGTGAATCATTTTTTTGGTGATCTTGACTGACCCATTCTCCAACCATAATTGCATGTTGTGTACTCTACTCAAAATGATCTTAATCCATTCAACTTTGAAGTTGTGAGGGAAATCTAGGGCACACACTAACCCTTTCTTGGCAACATATTGATACTCCACCTTCAACACTCTGTTATCACATAACCTATTATAAGATTCCCTCAACCCATAATCTCCAATTTCTCCAATTTTGCACATGTAGCATGCACCCACATCATGTATCATTAAGACCTTTGGTGGAATCGATGACAGGGCTCCCGTGAGATTTCCCTTCACCACACTTTATGGTACAACTTGGAATTTTGGTGGCTTGCACACATCACTCCTTACTAGTTGAACAATATTTAAAACTTCTTTCCCTTGCTTCCTAACTGCTATAGATGAAGTGGATGTCATTTTTCCAAATTAGGGTTCAAAAGATAGATTCAAGTAGCTTGGTAATACCTTGTTTCAACAGTCCTTCATGATTTTTGTTGACGACATGCTGTAAGAATATTCAAAAAATTTACTTAGCATAAATCATACTTCTTAATCACATTAAAATCACTTTGCAAATTCTCAAATCGCTAGGTGAAATGAGAATGAATGGTAATATTTCACTTTATAGACTCAAACATTCAGATTAAGTCTTGATAAAATGATTGGTACACTTTTTAGGTAAAATACAGTTGTCTCGGCCTTCACATGACAACTCAATTACCACATAGTCATACTCGGTTGAAACCATGACTCGGTCGATACTAAAATTTTCATTTCAACTCCATATATATAACATCTCAGCTATTACATGAGCTTGACACACACTAAGTGACTCGATCACTATAGACATAAATAATGATGCTCAACATCAATTATGCAATTTGAGTCTTTTCTCAAATCTATTCTAATGCATCTTAATTCATGCAGATATGGAATTTAACATATCAAATGTTAGGAACTGGTGTAAAATATAACATTTGAAAATTCAGTTCCTTACATACATTTTTCTTAGATAGAAGTAGTGTGGTCACCTGATCCATTGGATTGGGTGACCTCAGGTTCACTAGATCCACTACTACTTGTTTCCTCTTTCTTTCTCCATGTCTTATTCATCTAGTCCCTTATCTGTTCAACAGTTTCTTCATTTTTGAATTGTTTATTACTCGGTACTTTTGCTCTGCAGTCTCTTTTTATGTGACCAATCTTGTGGTATTTATAACAAACTAGACTTCCACTCATCCAACTTTTGGATTTACCTCTAAAATGTGTCCTTACATAGTTTTCTCCAATATGACCATATTTTTCACAATAATGACAACTATACCATGCATTATAATTTTAATTGAATGTGTTACCTTTCCTAGGTGCTTTATTCTACTTATTGGATGTCCACTTTGGTTTTGCATTGGATCTTCATTCTTGTGCTCTATGACCAAATTTATGATAGTTGTAACAATGTCCTTGAAATATAGGTGTAGTAGGTACCTCACTAACCTTTAACCTACATTCATGTACTTGATGTCCATGCTTCTTACAGTTAAAGCAATTTCCATTAAATTTAGGTTTAGGCTTGGACTTACCATTCTTTATTTTGTAGATGTTTATTGTGTGTCCTAACTTTCCATAATGATGGAATGTTAGTTTGTTGTTCTTTGACTTTGCATTCCTCTATTCTCCATTCTTTGATTATTCTCCTTCTTCAGTGGATGACAGGTGCTCATCATGTCCTAGTCCAAAAGTGTCACTAGATCTTGTTGGTGACCTCAACAGTTCTTCAAAATATTTCACAGCTTCATTGGGCTTGTTCATCCTCTCATTAAGTTCCTTTTCAGATCTCAATTCATTCTTTAGTTGATTGTTGTCTGATATCAGATTTGTGATTTCCATATCTTTCCTGCTCAATTATTGATTTTGAAGTAACAGTTGATTTACCATTTCCAATTGATTATTTCTTAGCCTTTGCATATCACATGTCCTTTCATCAAGTCTTGTAGCCATTTGTTTGTTGTCTTCTTCTACCATTGTCTTGTCTTCTTCTTTCTTTTTCTGTTCAATCACTTCATATAATCTTACTAATTGAATTTCCTATTCTCTCTTTAGATTTTTGACATCTTCATTCAGTGAATTATTTCTTTCTAATAGATCTTCTATAGCCACATCACTTTCAATAGAGTTTCTATTATCAAATAGACCTTTAGTATCCTCTTCTTGATATTGTGTGTCATTCAGTTGGATTTCCAATTCTTTCCTTCTACTTAAAGATTTCTTCAATTCTCTTCTGGCTACTTCAAGTTGATGTAATGCAAGATGGATGTCAATCTTTTGATTCTCTATAATATTTCCCAACTTATAAACCTCCATCTCCAAGACCTTAACTCTCAAGTGGTTAGAATTATTCTAAGAGAATAAAGCTCTGATACCAATTGACATTGGAAATCTAATATGGGAAAGTGAGATACTGAGGGGGGGGTGAATCAATTATCCATAAGCTTTGATACTTTGAAACTAATTCCACATGCATACCATAAATATAAATTTCAATATTTAAATGTATCTAACATTCTAATCACATCCATCAAATTGAAACACATAACACAAAAAATTGGTAACCCAGAAACCCTTGAAAGGTAAAATTGGGGTGGGGATGACACCAACAAATATTTACTACTGTAGTATTAAATTGTTCCTATTAGGGCTACAATATTTTATCACTTTAGATGATCTACCCTATGAGGGGTCTTCCCTGTTAAAAGCTTATAAACTTATACAATCTACCTTGATTAAAGGATTTAAAACTTACAACTAAGTAAGAACTCAGTTAAGAGATTTATAAAGGCCTATGAGGACCACTCTGCTAAGAGATTTATCCTGATTCACTTGATAAAATGTATCAGTACCCAATCCTTCATTTTTTACTACAAATGCTGATAATAGATCATCTCTTTCCAATACTTGTTTGATCTCCATAATCAAATGTATCTTTGTTCTATCTTTCACTTCTTTTCTTGGTCACTATGCCTGATCTATACATCTAATAATCAAAACATTGCTCTATTCCACATACAAGAGATCTTCTCTATTATTCTCTTCTTTTTATGTTTAGGGTATTGATATCTCCTTATATAAATATCTGATCTATCTTCTAGATCAATATCAACTATTTAGATTCATTACTTATGTCACTTAAGCATTCCCTCTTTTCTGATAGGTTACATGCCTTGCATATGGATTAATAATAATAATAATTAAAAAGTGTAATCAACTCCTTGATTCTGTCAACAATCATTAAATATTTCATAGAAGTCAACCAAAATGGTTTACCTTGGTGTTTGTGCCATAAAAAATACATATTCCAAAATTAGCTTGCTCTACATATGAAGTCTCTAATGCTTGGTCAAAACTATTCTTCATATACTGGTACTCATTATTGAATCTTCTATACAACTTGACATAAACTACTCGGTAACTACTGAAGTACTTGGTGACCTCTGACTTGATCGGTAGTAACTACTGCTTGGTAACTATAAAATTCTATACATGACTTGGCTTTATTAAGATGGCTTGATCATAGTGATGACCGACCAATATTGCCTTAAAAATGACTAAGTGTTAGATAGTAATGACAACATATGATGTAGGGGCATCCAAGGTTAAGGTAGGGGCATTTTGTGTCCCTAGTGAAACTGCATAGGTGTTTGTATTTTAGCTGATTTTTGCTCGGTTGCAGCCTTGACTAACGACCTCAGTCATTAAAGGAAGCTTGATCATTGAAGGAACTTGGTAGTCTTTGATGCTCGGTGAAAGTGCTACTAGGTCATGCTTGCGGTGCTCGGTCGACATTGGTGCTTGGTGATGCTTGGCATGCTCAACTGATGCTCGGTAGTTTTGGCTTACCGACTGGAGTTCTGTGTGATTTGTTGGGCCAACTTGGTGCATTTGTTGTTGGTAGCTATTGTTACAGGCCGACATGCTGAATTAAATGTTTGTATACATTTTGTAAGCTGACTTGTATAGCATTTAATATTTGTTAGGAAGAGTTAATGGTTTCATCCAGCTGTCTTGTGGTTGATGATTAGTATTTATAGGATGTTTGAGTAGATGTTTAGGGGGATAAGAGAGAAGATCGTAGAAGTTCATGACTTGAAGACTTAGTAAATCAGATATGAGGTTCTGAAAGCTGAAGTGGGCAAAGTTGTGGAAAGATCTTGTATGATCTTGTAGATCAAATTTCTATCTGATAGATTATTGTAGCAGAGCTAGTGGTTTGCACACTTGGGAACAAGGAGATTTATTGGAGGCTTGCGAGCTCAAGTTCAAATCTTCCTTATGGTTTCCATCAGCTTCTGATTGTCTTTAGAACTGAACTAGTTGAGATTGTATTGGGTCTATTTAGATCTTACAGAATTGTTTCTGATTGTAATTGGCCCTAACCCAAAAGGCCTTACAGCCGGGCATGTTAATGAAAATCAGAGTTAAACAATTACTTTGTGTTGCATTGTTGAGTATTCCACTGTGTTGTTCTATTGGCTGCAAGGTTTGGACTATCCTTAATTGGATCCACCATCCTCGACTGCATCAACATAACATACAGATCAACACTAGCATCAAATCACAAAATAAATATTCTAATGAGTTCTTGAATTTATGCATCATACATCTTTCCTTAGTGTACATTGGATAGGGGAAGAACCCCTAACTTACCTCAGAGATACTCAAAATCATCCTTTAGTAATGGTTTAGTAAATATATTAGCTATCTGTTCTTTAGAATTCATATACTCCAATGTCACATGCTTATCTTCTACTTGGTCTCTCAAGTAGTGATACTTAATAGATATATGCTTTGTTTTTGAGTGCATCACATGATTCATTGATATGTTAATAGTACTTTAATTATTACAATAGATTGTAATAGAATCATTAATCTCTTCATGCATACCTTCTAGTAGTTCTTTGATCCATACAATGTTAGAACAATTCATAGGTGCTACTACATATTCAAATTCAATAGTAGATTGTGAAATACAACTCTATTTCTTACTTTACCATGTCACCAATCTTTCTCCTAAAAAGAAAGCTCCACCACTAGTGATTTTTCTATCATCAATATTTTTTGCCCAATCAACATAAGTATATACCTTAAGATCAAAATTTCCTCTTCTTGTGTATAATAGACTGAAATATTTAGTCCCTTTCAAATATCTAAATATCCTTTTAACTGCAGACAAATGTGTCTCCTTTGGGTTTGCAGAAAACCTTGCAATAATACCAACTAAATGTGTAATGTATGGTCAGTTGTGTACAACATATTGTAGCTTACCAATCATGGATTAGTAAAGTGTCTCATTCACTTCCTTAGTATCATCTTCTTTTGACAATTTACAACCAGTAGCCAATGATGTTCCAACCAGTTTTGAGTCTTCCATATTGAATGTTTTTAGGATCTCATTGATATACTTAGATTGAGTTATGTAGATCGCATCCTTTACTTGTTGAATTTGAAGTCCAATAAAGAATTTAATCTCTCTAATCATAGACATCTCAAATTCCTTTCTCATTTCCTCAACAAATGACTTAGACATTATCTCATTACCACCAAATATAGTTTCATCAACAAATATCTTAGCAATTAGAATTTCATCAGAACTATCACATTTCAAATACAAATTGATGTTATCACTAGTCCTTTCAAATCTAATCTTAATTAAGTAAGAGTATAGCCTTTCATACCATGCTCGGGGTGCTTGCTTTAATCCATATAAGGATTTATATAGTTTTCATACCATATCCTTATTACTTTTGTCAACAAATCCATCAGTCTGTTCAATATAAACTACTTCTTCAAGAATTCCATTAAAAAATATAGACTTAACATCCATTTGATAAAATTTGAATCCTTTGTAAGCAACATATGGAAGCAATATTCTTGCACCTTCTAATCTAGCAACAAGGGAAAAAGTTTCACCATAATCAATACCTTCTTCTTGTGAATACCCTTTGCAAACTAATCTTGCTTTATTCCCGATCACATCTCCTTTCTCATTGAGTTTATTTCTAAAAATCCATTTTGTTCCAATCACATTCTTTTCCTTAGGTATCAATACCAGTGACCACATGTTATTCTTTTCAATCTGATAAATTTCTTCTTTCATAGCATTCAACCAATCTTCATTCTCTAGTGCATCCTTTACTAATCTTAGCTCAAATTCAAAAATCAAATATGTGTTATCTTTCAACTTACTTCTTGTCATGGCTCTTGCATTCTTGTCTGCAATAATTTTGTTTGGTGAGTGGTGTCTTCACACATACTTTGCTAACACAGGTTTGGTAGAATGTTCATCAGTGTTTTCATCTCTTGATGGAGTCTCATCTTTCTTATCAGTTCCTTCTTGTTGCTGCTTGGTTGTAACGACCAAATTACCATCTTGTATATAAATAAATCTATTGTAATCCTCAAGTTCCTTTTTTCTATCCTCATCATTCCTTTCTTCAAATTCATCAATTCTTACATTTTCACTTTCACCAATTTTGTTAGTATCCTTGATCAAACATTTATATGATTTTTTCTTTGATGAATAACCAAGAAATATACCTCCATCTCCTTTAGAGTCAAACTTTCTATTTCTAGAATCTTTTAGTATATAATACCTACTTCCAAAATTTTTAAAGTAACTTATATTTGGTCTGTGACCAAACCAAAGTTCATAGGGTGTCTTATTTGTACCTCTCTTCAATTTTACTCGGTTGAGAGTATAAAGTGCAGTACTTATGGCTTCTCTCCAAAATGTTTGTGCAACCTTTTTGTCAATTAACAAAGTTATAGCATACTCAACAATAGATCTATTCCTTCTCTCATCCATCCCATTTTGTTGTAGAGTCCTCAATGTAGATACTTGTCATTTAATTCCATGCTCATTGCATAAGATAGTAAATTCATCATAAACAAATTCACCTCCTCTATCAGATCTCAAACACTTCACCTATTTCTTTTTAAAATCTTTCTCTATACCACTTAAACATTTGAAATGCATTAGATTTTTCTTTTAGAAACATAACAAACATCATTCTTGAATAATCATCAACAAACAAAATAAAGTACCGATCTCCATAATAGCTTTAAACATTAATAGGACCAAAAAGGTCAGTATGAACCAATTCCAAAATACTGTTGGTAGAATAAGATTTGCTTAGAAAACTTGAATTGGTCATCTTACCAATCTGACACTCTTTACACATAGCTTTATTAGGTTTTCTTAATCTCAGTAGTCCTTTGACTCTACTCTTCTTACTTACTTTGATTAAGTTATCAAAATTCACATGAAACAATATCTTATGCCATAGCCATACATCTTTAGTTTTAACAAAAAAGAAAATCTTTGCATCAGTATCAAGATAAAATAGATTACTTATTTATTGTCCTCCAGCTCCAATTAGATCTCCATCAAAACCATAAATTTAAACCTTTTTGTTATGAAATTCCTGTCCGTGGCCAATATTGTTCATTTGTGCAACACTCAATAGATTATAGTTCAGTCCTCTAATGCATTATGCATCATTTCATTTCATCTTTTCACTCAACATAATGGATCCCTTACCTTTCACAAGACATGGAGCATCATTGCCAAATCTAACAAATCCTCCATCATACTCTTCTAGGTTCTCAAACTTATCAATATCACCAGTTATATGATGTGAAAAACCACTATAAATAATCCAAGGGTCTGGTTTACTTACATGAGACACATGTGCTTTCTCATCTTCATAATTTTATTCATCTGATTCTTCTTTTACTACTAAAAAGACAACTTAATATCCTTCTTTGGCATCATCAGATTCATCATCAGTTACACCTTCCTCAACTAGGTAACAAGACTTCTTTTCTTTATGCTTAAAATCTCTGAATCTTCAGTGTCAATTGTCTCATTTTTCATTCTTATCATTCCTGTCATTATTAGGACATCTAGATACAACATGTCCAATCTTATTATAATTGAAATATTTCAATGGTAACTTTCCTTTGCCTCTAGGTAGTCAGTTAGCCAACAATGCTTCCAATTCTTCTTGTTCTTTCTCTTCGGTGAGGATACTATCATACTTATTTCCATACGAATTAATATATTTTTCTCTTTCTCTTCTTGATGTTCCAATACTCACAAATGACTTGAAGGAAGTCTCAATGATTGGTTGACTATTATCATAATTTCTTAACTCAAATGCAGTCATCTTACTGATTATGGCTTCAAGATTAACAACATTTTTCGATATAGATCTCAATTCCTGAATTGCAAATACTCTAATAGTATACTTAGAAGAAAGTGTTCTCAAGCTCTTATTTACCACTTCTTCATTAGTTAGTAATCCACTAGCACCGTTGATGGCACTTACAACTTCCTTGATTTTGCTTCTATATTGTGTAATGTTCTCTTCATCCTTCATTCTCATTTCATCATACTTTCCTCTCAGAAAGTCAACCTTAGCTTTTTGTACATGCTGATCTACTCCAGAGATATGTGTAATCTTGCCCCACATCTTTTTTGAATTGACACAATCATTAATATCATTGAATTCAACATCAGAGAGGGAAGAATCAATCTCTATCATAACTGAGTTGTGTTTTTTCTTTTCTCTCATTTGATCAACTATCAAAGGTCTGGTAG
Organism: Chamaecyparis obtusa; assembly: GCA_027943335.1. Taxonomy (NCBI): domain Eukaryota; kingdom Viridiplantae; phylum Streptophyta; class Pinopsida; order Cupressales; family Cupressaceae; genus Chamaecyparis; species Chamaecyparis obtusa. The sequence continues at coordinate 82,110 of BSBK01004571.1, read as the reverse complement.
GCGGTGGAGTGTAATCATTATCCAATAGATGCAGTGCAAAATCTCCAATCCCAGATAGATACAATTTCATTATGCTTTTCCATGTTGAGAAACTTAGGTACTTCTCTCCTATACATCTTTGGATCTTTTACTCAAGTCTTTTAAACCTTTCTCTTCAGAGTACTTATGTCTGATACCAATTTTTGGATTATGGAGAGGGGGGTGAATCATTAATCCATGATCCCAAATACCTTAATTTTTTTTCTCTAATTAACTTGGCAGCTGCTTGGTAGAAACATAGTTAACTATTTATTGACAATAGTAAATAAACTATAACATTTAGTAAATCACTCATACAAATCATTGACAATATGTAAAACCAATATTTTATGTGGAAACCCAACTTTGGGAAAAACCACTGTGGGAATTGTCACCCACAAAGAAAATACTCTTTTGAAGTATACCCAATTAAGAGCCAATCTGGTTAAAGATTACAATACACACTATTAGGTGTGACTTGGTCAAGGGATTTACCTCAGATCTATTAGGATCTTAACCCTTTTAGGAGTGGCCTTATTAGAGGGCTTCAAACACTCTTTAGAATATCATCTTTTTCAAGTATTTCACAATAAGAGTGTTAGGTTTACTCTATTAAGAGATTTCTTCATTACAAATGCTAATAAGAAACAATAATAAAATTGAGCTGTAGATTTGCAACTATATTTCCTCAATAAGATCCTTATGTGCTCTTCAATCTTCACTTCAATTATTCATTATCCACTAACATCAACACTTCATCAAATCCTTCTTTTGCCACTCGCAATCTCTCTGTTCCTTCTTCACTGAAACAGTCGGTAATCCTTCAACTATTCAATTTTCTAGCTATTTGTCCATACAAGATCATACTTTATATAGATAATTTTTGCCTCTTAATATCATCTATTACATTTTACTTTAATCAATGTTAACCATCCAATTCATTATACCTTGAATCTGGATCTTGGTAACACATTTTCTTTTCACTTGGGAACTTCAACTTTTCTAAAAACATGTTCCATCTCTTTTTTCCACTTAGATCTTTTTGTAGATCTTAACCTTGAATTTTTATAACCATAGATCTCTTTTAACTAACTCTCATCATCAGGTTCATCTATTTCATCATAGCTAATCATTAAATGCTGATTCAATCCTTATTTAATATCTTTTCCTTGCTCAGTGTTCTTCATTTGAATCTTGGTTACATTGCTCGGTGCCTAAACCTTTTTTTTTTTTTAGTGCCTTGAGTTCCTTTCTCTTTATTGAGTGACCATTCCTTTTACCTTTATCTTACCAAGTGACATATCCTTCTCGGTAGTCAAAACAACTTAACTTATCGAATTGTCAAATCTTCATCAGCATGCTTTACGGACTTAACATAATCATCTATTAGGTAGAAAATAATTATATCAACATAATATAATCATTGTCTAATCTATATCAATTGTCCATTTAAGTTATACAACTTCTCAACCTCTCATTTCTTCTTCTTAACTCATTCATCTTATATCATTACCAAATGATATGGCAACATTATATAAACTAGAGATTAATTGCTTGACATTAATGACAAGACAATAAATGATCAAACCTTTCTACTATCATCATGTATTCCTCTTATCTTGGTTAGTCTTCATCATTAGCTCCATCAGATAATCAATCTTCAACATTACTGTCAATTATGGTAATAGCTGTGTTGTATATGTGCTATTGTTTGTAAATGGGCCCTTGTGTAGTCTACTTGGATGCTTGCAACATAGTAGCACTTATTATTTTTGGTCTCTGTGCTGCCGACCCAAAAAGACTCTTCTTCATATATCTTATGTGTTTTTCCTCCATTGTTGGAGTTCTTCATATATTATATGATCATACTGACCCCAAAATTAGTGGATCCCTTCATGTTCTCTCTCGTGTTCATTTTCCTTGGAATGTTCTCTCCCGGGGGTATTTCATAGTGGAAAAGTTCTTCATGGTTGCATATACGCTTATGTTAAATCCATTTCTCCTATTGAGGCATTTTCAATCACTATATCATGAGGGCATACACTTTGCTCACTTTTTGCACACATGCACATTGGAAATTTTGTGTACTCTATTGAACTATTGACGGTCTATGGGGGCTCTTTGCTCTTTTGAATCACTCTTTGGATTATTGATGTTTCGGGAGGCCCGATCCTTTTTTTTGATCCTTATTTGGACTATTGATAGTCTTGGAAGCCTGATCTCCTTTTGATCCCTTAAGGACACACACATCCTTATGCTTGAGTTATCTTTTGATTCTTCTTTTTGGGACATGGAGTTCCCTTGAAGTTGAATCCTTTGATGAGTTGACTAGAATTCCACACACACTTTCTAGACCATTCAATTAATCTTATATGGGTTGAATAACATACCACACACACTTTATAGACCATTCAATGCCATATTTTGTTCCACCCCCCTTTTTTTTAAATTTTTGTTTTCATGTAGTTCACAATAAAGAACACAAACCTTATTGGGCAAGTTGGCCACACTTTCTTGTTAGTGACATACCTCTTATTTTTTTTGGATTTTTATGTGATGAAGACTCAAGTATCTTGGGGTCTTGATGATTTCTTCATCTCCATAGCCATGATAAGATCAAATCTTTCTTTTTGATCTACTTTACAATGCATTTGAGGCAACTCATACTCCCGCTAAAGTGGGGGTAAATGTAGTATCTTAAAATGGACACACTCCTCATTTAAGACCTTTTATCTCCCTCCCTTTATCAACTTTTGGGACCACTGATAGATTCATGCTTAGTTCCCTTTTTTCTCTCATTCTACCCTATTTATGTTGGAGATTTGCCAGCAGGCCAGTACTGACTATATGTTTGTCATTGATGACAACATATGGAAAGTAGCATGCATGGAAGTATTATGTAGTAATCTTTTAGTATATGTAGCATGGACATGATATCATCATGATATCATGGGTGTAGAGGTTAACTATTAGTACAGACAATTGTATAGCAACTTGTGTCAGTAGTGTTCCTGACAAAGTAATAGGTAGTGTTCTGTGTATGGTTGTTCGTACAATTATCATGGAGCCTTGCACACTTAGATATATGTTGAAGACATTTTAGTGATGTTTCACTCATGGATGCATAGTTTGATATTCAATAGAAGTGAAGTTATGCAATCACTATTTGCCAGTAGCAGTTTCCTGTGTTTATTTAGAAGAGCCGACAAATATTTTATTAGTTTTGGAGTTGTGCCTATCAAGTAGCTATGCGCCCTTGGATTTAAGCTTAGAGGAGAGTTATAGATGTTTAGTTAAGAGAACATGAGTTAATTAAGCTTAAGGAGAAAGATCCAATTGTTTTGGTAGAGCTAACAATGTGTAGCGTGCATCTACAATTATCTTACTGGATAGGTCCCAGAATGTGTTGCATGCACAGTAGAGTCGACATAATATTTATCAATTTTTTTTATGGTTTCTCTAATATGATTTCAAGGTGGTTCTAATAGGCTGACTTGATTATATCATTTAGAGGAAAGATATTTATAGGCAGTCCTTTGTGATTGCTTGAGTGTGGTTCATGGTTGATCAAACAGAGTAGAGCAGAGTGTGAAAAGTGTTGAACCATCAGGGGAAGGATATGTGACCAAGTAAAGTGTTTGTGATATACATTGGAACTGATCAAGACAATAGGTCAAAGCGTAGTTCACCAAGATCGAGATATAGTGTGTATCTATTATTCAAAAGGTTGTAGCCTTCACCCCTTTGAGTAGTGAGCTCTCAGATAGTGCATCCTCTCTCCTAATAGGGACAATTGTAAAAGACTCCTAATAGGGTCCGACCCTTTACCAGGTCTACTATACTAAATATATTGTAAAGAAACTCCTAACAGGGTTAAGGATCTTCTAACAAGGATCATAATACACTAGTACATAATATTAGTGGGTGTCAATTCCCACTAGGGTTTTTACCTATTTGGGTTTCCCCATAACCAAAATATTGGTGTTGTGTTCATGTGTTCTTTCATTGAGTTTATGATTTATGTTTAAGTATACTTAATTGGATAAAAAATTGAATCTTGTAGATAACCGATTCACCCCCTCGTGCCTCTCAGTTATCTTTTGGGACTATTCCTAACAATTGGTATCAGAGCCAAGTGCCTTAGAGAGAAATTTTAACAGCTTGAGGTTGATCAAATGGCATACTTCAGGAAAGAGAGTCCTAAGTTTGATGGAGAGAATTATCTTGATTGGAAGAACAAGATGGTGACCCATTTGCAGTGCATTGGTTTTGAAGTTTTTGATGTAACTATCAAAGCAACCAAGATCCCTACCCTTGAAGACCTTGGAAAGGATGATGCTACTGAAAGGAAAAAATAATTGTTTCATCAGAATACTATTGCTAAAGAAGCCCTTATCAATGCCCTATTTGATAGTGAATTTTCAGAGATAAAGAAAGTAGACACCACCCATAAGATATAGAAGTACCTAGAAGACATGTTTGAAGGTGAAAAACAAGCAAAGGATGCATGCAAAAAAACATGGAAGAAAAGATACAATGCATTAGAGATGCTACCTGAAGAAAACATCAGAGCTTATAATCAAAGGATCAATGAAGCAGTTGCTGGAATCAAGAACAATGGTGGAGAGATCTCAGAAGAAGACATCATGGAAAAGCTGATGACTACTCTCACTCCAAAATATGAAAATAAGATCAAAATCCTTGATGAGACCATGTAGCTTACATCTACTTTCAAGAGAGAGACCTTGATCAATAAAATCTCAGCTTTTGAGATTTCAAGATTGAAGACAAAACCAAAGAGTGAGACAACCTTCAAAGCAACAGTTCATGGTAAGAAATCTGCAAACACCTCTAGTAATTTTGATGATGATGATGAAGAGAAAACTTTAGATGATTTTATTGCTATGATTTCCAAAAGAGAAAAGAAAGGAAAAGGAAAATATGAAGGTCAATTACCATTTAAGTGCTTTTCATGTAATAAGATTGGTCACTTTGCATCTAAGTGTCCTACTAGAGCTATAAAGTTCAAAAAGGATTACAAGCCTAAGTACTCTAAGGAATGTTACTATGTTGGAGATGGAGTTTTTGATGATGAATCAGGTGAAGAATAAATTGGATTCATTTCTATTGTAGACAACATGAATAATAAGACAAATCATAAAAATGAGAAAGTGGAACAAGAGCTAGCATTAATTTTACAAGTAGATATAAGAACAGACTAGATTATAGATAGTGGTTGTTCACATCACATGATAGGTGATAAAAATAGATTTGTTCATCTGGACAAATACAATGGTGGCATGGTTAGATTTGGGGACAACACTCCTAAACCCATAGTTGGTAGAGGAGCCATCACCTTGGATGGAAAGAATAATACTGATGATGTTCTCTATGTTGATGGTTTAAAACATAACCTTCTCAGTGTTTGTAAGTTACTTGGAAAAGGATATCAGTTGGAGTTTAAAGATGACAAATGCATCATTAACAACAAAGATGGTGTTATGATTGCATCAGGCTCAAAGACAAGAGGTAATGTTTTCCAACTCAATTCAGAAGTAAGTTGTTTTGTTGCTAAAGTTGATGACAGTTGGTTGTGGCATAAAAGACTATGTCATATCAATTTTGATAACATAGTAAAGATAAGCAATGTAAAGGCAGTAAGATATCTACCTAGCATAGCAAAGCTAGTTGATACTATATGCAGGGAATGTGTGATGAGAAAACATGTGAGAAATTCATTCAGGAGCAAGCACAATTCAAGAGAGAACAAGTTGGATCTGATTCATACTGACCTTTGTGGTCCAACTCAAACAAGATCATACTATGGTGAAAGGTATTTCATTTTGTTTGTTGATGATTATAATAGGATGATGTGGGTTGCATTCTTAAAAGACAAGTCAGAAGCATTTGACAAGTTCAAAATATTCAAAGCTAAGGTTGAGAATGAATTTGGACTAAAGATAAAATGTTTGAGATCAGATAGAGGAGGAGAATTCACCTCTGATAGATTCTATGAGTACTATGAAGAACATGGCATAAAGAGACAGTTAAGTGCACCTAGAACCCCTCAGCAGAATGGAATTGTAGAGAGAAGGAATAGGATCATCCTTGATACAACGTGCACCATTATGATAGAAAGAAAAGTTGTACACATCTATTGGAGAGATGCGGTCAATACAACTATCTACACCATCAATAGAATTCAACTGAGGCCTGGCACTGACAAAACACCATATGAGCTATGGTTTGGTAATGTTTTGACAATAAAATACTTCAAAATATTTGGAAGAAAGTACTACATCAAGAGGGATGAAGCAATAGGCAAGTTTGATGTAAGAAGCGATGAAGGTATTTTCCTTGGTTACTCTACTAAAAGTAAAGCTTATAGATGTTTCAATTTAATATTGAAAAAGATCATTGAAAGTGCTCATGTTAAGATTAATGAAAAGTTCATGGTTCAAGAAAGATATTGTGATTACTCACCCATGATTGAAGAAGAATCCAGACCCTCTTCTAGTGAGATAGTTATTGAAGAAATGTTTGATAGTATTGATGTATTATTCAATGAACCTGAGACAAGTGAAGAAGAAACTCCTAAGGTTGATGAGTTGACATCAACTAAGGTTCCAAAGTTTACATCTAGAAACCATTCCAAGAAAGACATCATTGGAGATCAGAGTGACAAAGTCTTAACAAGATCACAAGCAAAGAACTCAGCTAGCAGTGAAGCGATATGTTTACTATCTTAGATTGAACCTTTGAGTGTTGAAGATGCTTGCAATGATTTAGATTGGCATGATGCTATAAAGAAGAACTTGATCAGATTATTAAGAATGACACTTGGGAATTGGTCCCAAGACCTAGTGATAAGAATGTAATTGGAACAAAGTGGATATTCAGAAACAAGATGAATGAAGATGGTACATTTGTAAGAAACAAAGCAAGGTTCGTATGTAAAGGATATGCACAAAGAGAAGGCATTGATTATTCAGACACATTTGCACCTATGAGAAGATTAGAAGCTATTAAGTTGTTTCTAGCTTATGCTATAGTCAAAAACTTCAAAGTTTATCAGATGGATGTCAAGTCAACATTCCTAAATGGAGATTTGAAAGAAGAAGTATACATTGAGCAGCCAGAAGGATTCACCTTATTAGATAGACCTGATATGGTATGCAGATTGAAGAAATCCCTCTATGGACTTAAGCAAATCCCTAGAGCATGGTATGAGAGACTAGATGTATATCTAACAAAGATTGGATTCAAGAAAGGAGCAGCAGACTGTAATCTATTCATAAGAGATACTTCTAAAGGTTTACTACTTGTAGCTATATTTGTTGATGACATTATCTTTGGTGGTAATGACAAACTTAGTGCTGAATTGTCTAAGGAGATGCAAAATGAATTTGAGATGAGTATGATTGGACCTATAAAACACTTTTTGGGATTAAATGTGTAACAAACAGAGAAAGGTATTTTCATTAATCAATCCAAGTATATGAAGGAAATATTAAAAAAATTCAAGATGGATGATTGCAAGCCAGTAGGGAATCCTATGATAACTGGATGCAAGCTTACAAAAGAAGATGACTCACCAGTAGTAGATATAACATTGTACAAGTCTATGATTAGCAAACTTATTTATCTTACTCAGACTAGACCTGATATTTCTAATGCAGTTGGCATAGTTTGAAGATTTGTAGTAGAGCCTAAAAAAAGTCACCTCATGGTAGTAAAAAGGATATTTAGATACTTGCAAGGAACTATAGACTATGGTGTATGGTATTCTAATTTAGATAATGTTGAGCTTCATGTGTACACTGATGTAGATTGGGTAGGATGTGTTGATGATAGAAAAAGTACATTAGGTGGAGCAGTGTTTCTTGGTGATAGACTTGTCACTTGGATAAGCAAGAAACAAAATTGTATTTCTTAGTCAACAACAGAAGCAGAGTATGTTGTAGGAGCCTTGAATTATTATACAATTATTTGGATCAAGAAGATGATAAATGATTTTGGAATTCAGAATGATTATCGTATTGTTATTCACTGTGATAACACTAGCACTATCAATATGTCGAAGAACCCTGTGATGCATGCAAAGACAAAGCACATTGAAATCAAGTATCACTTCCTAAGGGAGAAAGTGGTAGAGAAAGAAGTCAAGCTAGATTATGTGAGTACTAAAGATTAGTTGGCAGACATATTCACAAAGCCCTTGCCAAAGGATACTTTTGAGTATCTCAGGGAGAAGTTGGGAGTAATTCCCCTCCCTGATTCTGCTTAAAAGAAAGAAGGAAAGGCATCAATCCTTATGGATTGATGGAAGGTTGACTACTCTACCTCAGGAGTAGTATCGATGCTTAAAATGAATGGCACCCTTTTCCATTGATGTCAAAAGGGGAGTAATATATAGTCATGAAAAACATTGGTAAAAAGGAGGAGTAATATACTAAAGGGGAGTAGTATTCAGTTATAACAACAATTCAGTTGAGGAAATGGAGACTGTTGGAAAATATTGCAGTAGATGGAGGATTCATCTTTGGGGGAGTTTTGAAGAGGAAATAGAGAATGTTATAAAAGAAATGTTCATTTGGGGTGATGGAGGTTTTTCATTCCACATGTTGCCATCAATGCCAAAGGGGGAGATTGTTGGAGATTTTCCAGCAGGCCAGTACTGATTGTATGTTTGTCATTGATGACAACATATGGAAAGTAGCATGTGTGGAAGTCTTATGTAGTAATATTTTAGTATATGTAGCATGGACATGATATCAACATGATATCATGGGTGTAGAGGTTAACTGTTAGTACAGATAGTTATATAGCAACTTATATCAGCAGTGTTCCTAACAGAGTAACATGTAGTATTCTATGTATGGTTGTCCATATAGTTATCATGGAGCCTTGCATGCTTGGATATATGTTGAAGACATGTTAGTGATGTTTTAGTCATGGACGCATGGTCTGATATTCAGTAGAATAAAGTTATGCAGTCGCTATTCATGAGTAGCAGTTTCCTATGTTTATTCATAAGAGCCGACAGATATTTTATTGGTTCTAGAGTTGCGCCTATCAAGTGGGTATGCACCCTTGGATTTAAACTTAGAGGAGAGTTATTGATGTTTTATTAAGAGCGCATGAGTTAATTTAGCTTAAGGACAAATATCCAATTATTTTGGTAGAGCCGACAGTGTGTAGCATGAGTCTACAATTATCTTATTGGAAAGGTCCTAGAATGTGTTGCATGCATAGTAGAGTCGACAAAATATTTATCAAAGTTTGTTATGGTTTCTCTAATATGATTTCAAGGTGGTTCTAACAAGATGAATTGATTATATCATTTAGAGGAAAGATATTTATAGGCAGTCCTTTGTGATTTCTTGAGTGTGGTTCATGGTTGATCAAGTAGAGCAGAGCAGAGTGTGTGAAGTGTTGAACCATCAGAGGAAGGTCTATGTGACCAAGTAAAGTGTTTGTGATATACATTGGAACTGATCAAGATAGTAGGTCAAAGTTTAGTTCACCAAGATCTAGATATAGTGTGTATCTATTATTCAGAAGGTTGTAGCCTTCGCCCATTTGAGCAATGAGCTCTCAGACAGTGCGTCCTCTCCCCTAACAAGGACAATTGTAAAAGACTCCTAATAGGATCCAACCCTTGACCAGGTATACTATAATAAATATATTATAAAGCAACTCCTAAAAAGGTTAAGGATCTTCTAACAAGGATCATAATACACTAGTATAAAATATTAGTGGATGTCAATTCCCATTGGGGTTTTTACCTATTTGGGTTTCCCTGTAACCAAAATATTGGTGTTGTGTTCATGTGTTCATGTGTTCTTTCATTGAATTTATTATTTATGTTTAAGTATACTTAATTGGATAAAGAATTGAATCTTGTAGATAACTGATTCACCCCCCCCCCCTCTCAATTATCTCTTGGGACTATTCCTAACAGTTTCTCCCTTTTCAACTATGCAGTCTCCAAGACCTCGAGGCTGGCCCCTTGTGGGCCAACCTTGGAATAGGTTGACCAAGTCAACCTATTTTGGAATAGGCCAAACAAGTTGAAGTGTTACTAAAAAATAGGTCAACCATGTTAACTTGTTCAATAATAGGTTGACTAGGTTGACATGTTCTAGAACAGGTCGACCTATTCCTTGGGGGTTGTGAGTCTCAGGCCCATTGTTGTCTCATGGATTTAATTTGTAAATTTTGGTGACCTTGTCAGCTTGCTTTGTTTTCTCACCCTAAAAATAGTATAAAAGGAAGCCTAGATACCTAATTTTGCAAGGAAGAAGGAAGAAAATTCATGATAGAAATCTCATATTCAAGCGTTCAACCATTCAAGCATTCAAGCACTCAAGTCTTCAAAAGATTCAAGGATCCTTTGTGGGCATATTTCCTCTTCAAGATATAGCATATCATTGGCCATCAAGGGAGGAGATATACATTGATGCATTCATCATCCTCTTCATTTGATGCACACTTACATCCATGGATCCATGAAGTGGTTTTGGTAGATCCATAGCATTTGTGGAGATTTCCTACATTGAAAGTTCAAGATCAACATACAAACACACCAAAATCCTTATTGATGAGGGTTTCTTCAAGAAAGGTGAATATTTACATTTGTATTGTTTCATTTACATATTTAATTTAAATTCAAGGTTGATTCCTCAATCTAGGGCTTGACCAAGGCAAACCCTTATCCACCCCAACCCCAAAAACCTAGTTTTCTATGTGCAGGAGCAGGATCTCAGAATTGCAGGTATAGATTTGGAAGTTGCAGACATAGATCTACCAAAAAAATATGGGTTGACCTCAGTAAAGTGCCTTAAGACTACGGTGACTTGGTTGACCTATTCTGGAACACAGTGACATGGTTGAATTGTTTTTGGTAGCCTGAGATTTTCAACATTTTTTGGGTTTTCAGCTGTGATCATAGATCCATGGTTGGAAATTCAGCTATAGGTCTAGAACAATAGTTTCTAGAGAAGAAAAGCATATTCCTCTTCATACTTCAAGGTGAGTACCTCATTATCTATTTCACATCTTAGTTTAGATCTATTTTCACATCTTTATTGGACTGATTGCTTACGTTTAGCACCTAGATCTCTATTTCTTATCTTGCTAAATCAATTAGTTCAATTTTATAAATGCATTTATACAACATTAATCAAATCTTACATTGTATGAAAGAGGAATTTCTTGTGTACTTCCTTAGTATAATTTGGGTTTAGCATTAGTATCCCCTCATCTTCTTGATTTTTTTGCTAATCTAACTTAGGTTATATTGAGAGTTACACCCGGAAGCCCCTCTTTCTCTTGTATTTCTAATTTTAGTGTGGAAATGGTTAAAAAATGAACACATCTCACATAGTTTACATTACTAAATTCATTGACACCATTTTCCCCCTGAAAAATTACATTTTCCTATTCTTGAAAAATGTGATAGATCTTGGCCAACATATGCGTTGTGAAGGTTTTATATGTTGAAGCATTTGATCTTTTATAGGTAGCTCTTAGAAATCGTAATATAACCTTTAGGAGGCTAGTTATAGGGTTTATATTTGGGTTTTTGTGGTAATTAAACATGTATTCCTTGAATGTAAGCTACATGTTACATGCCAATTTGATGTAAATTTATGAGATTGTGATAATGTGAAGATCAATTGTAGCATGTTGATTATATATTCTTGTGTCTAAGTTGATTATTTCCACTTTGTAACTTGTTTTGCATGGTTTGGACCATCTCCATTGGAGAAAATCTTTCCATGACTATAGTATTTGGTATCAAAGAAAGTTTAATGTTCCAATGCTACCATATATGATCTCTTGAGCTTGTGAATCCATAGAAATATTTTTTGTGGGTTATAAAATTATGGATCTTACCCACAATTGTGGAGGAATTTCACAAGGGGATCTGAAGGGAGTTGTTTCTAGTTGGTAACTTTGAGTGATTTTTTTAGGCGTCCCAAGGGTGAATAAATTGCTGAGTTGGAGGAAGGATGCAAGCGTGTTTAATAGATCACTAAGAGAGAGGGAAGTGAATGTTGGCAAGTTGGCTATACTGATGTATATGACTTAGTATAGTGTTTTCATTATGGAAAAAAAGTCATATAGTAGTTTGGAGTTAGTGCACTTGATAGGAAGACCATAAATTGGCTAAGTGTTGAAGATTGGATAGTGTACAGAGTTCCTAAAGCTCAGAGCATCAGCGCACGTGCGTATGACCAATGTATGGTGTGCATCTTGGAAGATAAATTGGTTAGACTATATTCATGCTTAGTCTACAAGAACATGATCAGATATGCAAGTATGACAAAGGTACATACAATTGAAGTTACACAGCCAATGTGTGCCAGAGAAGAACAGAGTAAGCAATTGACTGTTAGCATTTTGATTTGTGGTTATATTATAATGTTGTAAAGGCTATGTGCCTATTGTAATTAGGTTGCCAACATGTAAATATGTTTGTTTGTAAACACGCTTGAGCCAATTCAATTGGAAGCATTGTATGTAATCGATTAAAGGGCCGACCTAGTTATTTGTTTTGTATGCACATATAAATATGAGATGCACCCATTGTAATTAGTATGGAAGTCATAATAGAGTTGATATAAGTAGAGTATAAGTGTGTGAAGAGTCTATAAGATGTATTAGATCTTTGCAAGAGGTCAAAGCATCGACGCATCAAAGGAACTGATCTGACAAGTAGTATCACAGTGACAGTTCATCCAACATATATAGTGTGTATCTAAGATCAGAAGGTTGTATCCTTCACCACTTGAGCAGTGAGCTCTAGGACAGTGTGTCCACACCCCTAATAGGGTTTATTGTAAAAGAATCCTTACAGGGTCTAACCCTTGACAAGGTCTACTGTACTTAATACATTGTAAAGAAACTCCTAACAAGGTTAATGATTTTCTAACAAGGATAATAAAACACTAGTACAAAATATTAGTGGGTGTCAATTCCCACCGGGGTTTTTACCTATTTGGGTTTTCCCATAACCATATTGGTGTTATGTGTTGATTTCATGTTTCATGTTTATGTGGATGTTCATTTTAGTACTTAAGTATTTGAGTTCAGTTTGAGATTAAGTAAAAAGATAAAATATAGTGAACACTGATTCACCCCCCCCCCCCAGTGTTCCCATTCCTAACAATTGGTATTACAGCTCTGGTCCTCAGCAAATAAGTTTAACCACTTGAGGAGATCATGGAAAAAATAGAAATGAAGCATTTGAAAAGAAATCTTGAAGCTTCTCTTGAAGATCTAGAAAAATCTAAAAAGGAAATTGAAGAGCTAAAGGAAAAACTCAGTGATGCTCAATTAGTCATCAAAAGGCTAAGAAAGGATTTGAAAGAATGCTCTACTAGTGATCTAGGGATAATGGTCAATAATTTGAATGAAGAAAATGCATCCTTGAAAGAACAGCTTGAAGAATTTGATGATAAGTTGATTAACAATCAAGAAGTCTATGAAGAACAGATCAAAGAGAACCTTCAACTCAATGAATAATTAAGGCAAGCAAAAATGGAAATCTTGGAGCTAAGGAACAACAAAGAAAGCTTGGAATCTAAATTGAAAGAGGCTAAGCATCACATTGATAAATTACACACCAGTTTTGATTTGATAGAATCTTAGTTGTATGCAAGAAGAGCTAAAGGAGATATTAGCTGCATTGGATACAATGAAGCACAAAATCAGATTGATAATATGCGAGCAAGAATGAAAGCATTAGAAGGCACCTTAGATGCTAAGGAGACTAGAAGTCAAACTAAGGATCATATTGAACCACCTAAGAATGAGTGCAAGCTAATAGATCACACTTGTTATGCATGTAACAAGCATGGACATATAGCAAGGAACTGTACAAAGGTAAGACCTTTCAATAGTTACTATTATTAATTCAATAAATTTGGTCATAGAGCTATGAATTGCAAGAAAAGTTAGAAGAACAAGACTCAGTATAATCAAAGAAATCAGAATCTGTTAGATGTAAGAAGTTCTCAGAATGTTACATGTCAAATATGTAACTATAATGGTCACTCAGCTAGACAATGTAAAATGGTGACTCATGTCAATGCACTGAGGAATATAAGGCCTCCAGTTATTTGTCACTCTTGTAGCAAGGCTGGACACATCTCAAAGTTTTGCAGATCAAGGACACAAGGTCAAGAGAGCCCCAAAAAGCCCGAAGAACCAGTTTTGGATCCCGAAGGAGAAGTCAATTTTGTGAAAGCTTCAGAGGATGCGAGCTTGATTTGGTCAGAAGGCAAAGAAGTATAAGGTTTATGAGAATGTATTGGATGCATCCATAATAGATGCACCCTCTACATCTGGATGAATGGCCCTCAGGGTCATAGGAGGAGCTAATTTATCTCTAGACCCCTACGTGGTTGGTATACTTACTTTCAGAGTATGCACCTTTGGACTTAAGCTTTTGGAGACTAGAAGAACCTATGTGCAAGAGTGCACTAACTGATTGTTTATAGAATGAAAGATAGAAAATTTCAAGTGACAGCCTAGTTTACGTGACAAGCATTAATGGCAGATTTTCTACTTTAAAGTACATAGAAGTTTATAAATCTCTCATTGCATTTGAATTCAGAGTGATTGGAGAGAAAAAGAGCCTTATCAGTTGATTGAGAAGGATTGGAGTTTGAATCATCAAGTGACTTGCTATGCATTTGATCAGTTGCAGAAATAGTAGTTCATCACGCCGATTCAAAATCTCTTGGAAACCTTTGAGAAAGCATTATACAAGTAAGTGATGGCTACTCCTATAGTATTTAATGTTGTAGAAAAGAAAAGATATGTATTTAAGAGGCACCTATTCAAATCCACTTTAGATGACCTAGAAGGGGCATTCTCTTGCACACCTATGGATGTTATGCATGTCAAGGACATTAGGGCATACATATACTGTAAGAAAGAGCCAGTAGGATTGGACAGATTAAGGGTGCACATGGAAACAATGATGAAACCAGATAAAACCTTCATGGATGAGTATGCACGATGGAATAATCACCCTATAGTGGAGTATGCTATGACATATGAGTTCTATGAATTAGAATGGATCAAGATTCTACTAAGTAGAATTCATGATGACCTATTTTGGATAGGTGAAGTGCCGGTCAGAATTACTAGTGACCTAATTCATGAGATAATAGGCCTCTCTAAGACAAGCACTAGTCTTCCAGCATGCAAGGATGTAAGGAAGCTTGTTGAGAAAACATGCAAGTCAAGAAGTGATAGGTGTGGAATGACCATAGAGCCTATTGAGAAAGATGACATCAAATTGATGTCCATGATACTAGGTTACAGGTTCCAACACACCAACAGGGTGAATAGTGTGTTTGGGGCCACAATTCTTTCAGCCATAAGACTTGTGAAGGAGAATGGAGATTTCAACTTATGCGAGATCCTGCACACACAACTAATTGATAACATTAAGGCAAGAAAGCATGATAAGACCAAGATATTTAGATTTGGGTCTTTGATAATTTATATGTACTTCCATATTATTGGAAAGGTTTCAGATTTATACCTTGACAGGACTATTCCCACTATGCCATAGATATCCTTCAAGGCATCTACTGAGAGAACTCTAAGAGATTACATGACATTGGAGTTAAAGACATTCAGGGCTAAGATGTAGATGAGATACAGAATACCAGAGAAAATAGTTGATAAATACAAGGATACTATTTGCTTCATGGTTGAGACAGACACAACATGCATGGAGGTAGTTGAACCAAGAACAAAGTGGATTCATCCACTAGGATATGAAGTGGAAGAGCCTATTCTAGAGGCTTATGCTCAAGTTCTATTGTCAATGCCTAAAGACCCTAATGAGCCAAGATGGGGAACCTATGAGGAGAAAACAAGAGAAGTTGATGTAGTATTGAAAAGTGCAGCAACAAAAAGGAAGGTTGCTAAGGTTACCTTAGAGATCTTGAGAATTCATGGACTGTCTCAAGAAGACTTAGAAAAAGCAAGGGAAGAGAAGATTTCTTTGGAATTAGAGAGCGCAGATGCAACAAAGACAAAATTAGATGATCCTAAGTTGAAGAAGGTGAAGATAGAAAAATTTGATGTTCAAAAGGGTAAAACTATTGTTACTCCTACGCCCAAAGAAACCATTGACCTTACTGCTCCTCCTGAGTATAAGGCAATGCCTAAGAGGAAGAAATCATCATCATTGGTCATCCATCCTCAAGAGTAACAAGGAACAAAAGGAACACTCAAGCACCTCCTAAAGTAAGTTTCAAACCTGGTCTCAGTGTGCTAAGTACAAGAATCACTGATGAAGGTAGGATTGATCAAGTAGAAAAGTTTTATGAGAAATACAGTGAGATTGATAAATCAGAGATACATGGAATGATTGTCAAACATATGTTAAAGTTTAAGAAGACAGTCTTAGAACTGAAAACTATGATCCCTGATAATGTGTGGAACATCTTAGAGTTCCAAAAGAGACATGCTATTGAAGAGGATCTAAGGATAAGAGAAAAGATTTTAGATGAAACCCTTCCTGTATGCAAGCTAGAAGAGAAAAAGTTATTGTTAGATCTAGTGAAGCCTCACCTTAGGACCAAGACAAGAACATTGAATATAATGGATAAAAACTTTGAGTTAGTTGCCAAGGAAACAAAGAAAGCCTTTGAGAAGGTCTTTATGAATAGGCACATGTATCCACCTACTGCACCCATGACTCAAGTAGCCTCAAAGGAAGTCAAGGTGGCAGAGCCCACTAATGCATCAGTGACAGGTCCTCAAGACTCAATGCTTATAATTGAAACACAAAAAGAGGTAGATAAGTCCGTGCCCATGACAGAGTCACTAAAGGATAGCATCATTATCATTGATAATGTAGAGATAGCCATGGCGACCACTGACACTGAGTTGGACAAGTTTGAAGAGGCATTTGTGAGTACTCAAGAGGTTAAGAATCTATGTGGTAACTCCACTCTAAATAAAAAAGAAGTATTGATTGAGGATATAACAAATGAAGAAGAAAAGAAAGAAGAACAAACAAAAAAAGAAGCAGAAAAACAAAAGAGAGAAGAAGAGGTAAAGGGAAGTGAGCAAAAAGATAAACCATTAGTTGAAATGATCAAGGTAAAATAAGAAGTGATAGATAACACTCCTATCACTCCCTCAACAACATTGTTGTTAAGTTTGACACCTTACACAACTAGTTTTGATTCATGGGGAGAAGAAGACTTGATCAAGTTCAACGTCTTAGCTATGGAGAAAGCCAAGGAGAAAAAAGTGATGAGAAATCCCCTCCTTGTAGAATCAATAAACATCTTGAACAACTTGTTACCAGCAGATAAGAAAGTGTCTAAGGTGCATTCCATTGATGATGTGAGTACAACCATTTCACAGTTCAAGAGTAATTTCTCTAGCTTGGAAGAATCTACATCCCTAGTTGTAGAAGAGAAATATTTGAAGAAGAGGCTCAGTGAATTGGTTAGAAACTATGCACTTGAACTGAGCTCACTAAAGACTGACCAAGCATCCTTGAAGGAGTTTGCAGCAAAGGGCATAAAGATTATTGTCGATTGTATGAACCAAGACAAGCTAACTAGTAATCTGTAGAAAAAGATACAAGAGGCTGAAGCTATGATACACAACATAAGGAAATCGGTGGAAGATCCATTAGTTGATGTGAAAATGTGCAATAATATCTACCAAGGACATATAGATAAGATTGAGAAGGCAGAAAAGGAGATGTCCAAGATAAGGGCTAGGCAGACTTAGTTAAGGAATGCTCTTGCACCCTCATTAGACATACTTAATCAAAATATCAAGGAGATAAATGCCACCATGGTGACATATGATCAAGGTCCTAGTACAAATTTGGAGAAGATGGAGAAACTATAGTATGCATTATGCAGCCATCCATAGATTGAAAATTCGCTAATCACATTTTGGAAGAAGGAGATCCAAAACCTGCAGATAGCATATCCAAATGTTCTATCATAGTAAGTAGTTGTATATATAATTTTGAAGAACCTTTGTAATTAATGTCAAAGGGGGAGTATATATAGAATATGGTTGTAGATATGTATAAGGAGATATAAGATAGAAAGTTATGTATAAGGGAGATATAAGAAAAAAGTTTTTGTATTAAGGAACAGTTAGCAACTTGGCCATATTCCTTTGTTGCCATCAATGACAAAGGGGGAGATTGTTGGAAAGTTGGTTATACTAATGTATATGACTTAGTATAGTGTTTTCATTATGGAAACAAAGTCATATAGTAGTTTGGAGTCAGCGCACTTGATAGGAAGATCAAAATTTGGCTAAGTGTTGAAGACTGGACAATGTACAAAGTTCCTGAAGCTCAGAGCATCAGTGCACATGCATACGACCAAGTTATGGTATGCACCCTAGAAGATAAGTTAGTTAGACTATATTCATGCTTAGTCTATGAGCACATGATCAGATATGAAAGTATGACAAAGTTACAGACAGTTGAAGTTACACAGCCACTGTATGCCAGAGAAGAACAAAGTAAGCAGCCGACTGTTAGCATTTTGATTTGCAGTTATATTCTAATGTTGTAAAGGCTATGCACCTATTGTAATTAGGTTTCTGACATGTAAATATGTTTTTTTGTAAACACACTTGAGCCAATTCAATTAGAAGTGTTGCATGTAATTAGTTAAAGGGCCGACCTAGTTATTTGTTTTGTATGCACATATAAATATGAGATGCGCCCATTGTAATTAGTATGGAAGTCGTAATAGAGTTAAGATAAGCAGAGAAAAAGTGTGCAAAGAGTCTATAAGATGTATTAGATCTTTTCAAGAGGTCAAATCATCAACACATCAAAGGAACTGATTTGACAAGCAGTGTCATAGTGACAGTTCATCCAACAGATATAGTATGTATCTGAGATCAGAAGGTTGTAGCCTTCACCACTTGAGCAGTGAGCTCTAGGATAGTGCATCCACACCCCTAATAGGGTTTATTGTAAAAGACTCCTTATAGGGTCTGACCCTTGATAAGGTCTACTATACTTAATAAATTGTAAAGAAACTCCTAATACGGTTAAGGATCTTCTAACAAGGATCATAAAACACTAGTACAAAATATTAGTGGGTGTCAATTCCCACTGGGGTTTTTACCTATTTGGGTTTCCTTGTAACCATATTGGTGTTATGTGTTGATTTCATGTTTCATGTTTATGTGGATGTTCATTTCAGTACTTAATTATTTAAGTTTAGTTTGAGATTAAGTAAAAAGATAAAATACAGTGAACACTAATTCACCCCCCCTCTCAGTGTTCCCATTCCTAACAATGAATTCTTGTAATCAGATCATCAAAGCTAAGGCTATTAAACCTAAGGATTGGGAAGATGCCATCTAGAAGGATGAATCCTAAAAGTATAGAAAACATGATGGATGACTTAAAAATAAAATGAGGAATGAGATTTTGAATGTGTTGACTAGATTAAGGAGGAATCTTGAGGTCAAGGAGGAATATGAGGAAGCTGCTAAAGATATTTATACTTTAGATACTAAGGTACCTATAGAAGAAGACATATTATTAAGGGCTATGGTAAAAGTAAAATTCATATAAAGGAGGTTTCTAATTTATCTAGTTCATTACATCCTGATAATTTGATAGATTGGATAAGAGAATTGGAAGATTATTTTAAGTTAGAAGATATAAGAGATCCCCATAGGGTTAGGTTAGCATAGACTAAATTGAAGGGTCATGTTGCCTTATGGTGGAAAGAATTACAGAAGGATAGAGAGGAGAATGGTGAACTAAAGATCACTAGGTGGAGGGTGATGGTTTCTATATTGAAGGCTAAATTCATTCTAGAGGATTTTGAGCTAGAATTGTTCAAGAAGCTACAAAATTTGAAGCAAAAGGACATGAGCATGAAAGAGTATACCGAAGAGTTATACAAGATTAAAATTAGATCTGGACTCCAAGAGATATCTAAGGAGAAGGTGGCTATGTATATTAAAGATCTAAGATTTAATATTTAGGATGAGCTGAGTATGTTGTGGATTTCTATAGTAGAGGATGTTTATCAATATGCATAAAGGTAGAAGATAAGTTAAAAAGGAGAAGCAAATGAGTAGCAATGGAAAAAATCATTAAACCATTGAGGTAGAACCCAATCAGAAGAAAATTAGGAGAGGAAGTGGTAATAAGGATTTCAAAGTTGTTTCAAATGTGGTGGTATAGGACATATAGATTTTCAATGTTATGAAGGATCTAGTAAATGTTTGGGTAAACAAAATCTTGTCGCACATGAGGAGAATATTGATGATGCACTTGGATAAAGTATGTCAGAACCTGAGATGGGATAATCTCTTATGCTGGGAAAAATCATGTTGAGTAAGAAGGAAGTTGAATCTATACAAAGGATGAGCTTGTTTAGGACTGTATGCAAATCATGAGGTAAATATTGTAAGGTTATTGTGGATAGTGGTAGTACTAATAATTTGGTATCAATAGATATGGTGCAGAAGCTTATCTTGAAGAGGTTTAAACATCCTCTTCCTTATGGGATAAGTTGGTTTCAAGATGATCATATGGTGGAGATAAAAGAAAAATATAAATAGTGAACTTTAACATTGGACCTTACAAAGATGAATTATTATGTGATGTGGCATCTATGATCACTTGTCATGTTCTATTAGGAAGACCTTGACAATATGATATAGGAGCTATCCATGATTGTAGAAGAAATTTTATCATAATAGGGAAGGATGAGCATAAGCTTACTTTTGGTTCGCTTAAAGGAGGAAGAGGGGAGAAGAGAAAAGAACTTAATCATTGTAAAGAGTTACCATTTTGAGAAGAGGAATGAAGAGATTGATTCTAAGGTTGGTATGGATAAGAAGAAGGATCTTGAAGAAAGAATGAGAACAAGTTGGTATCAGATAGAAATAAAAGTAAAACGAAGCAGTGCAAGAATTTGGCTATTGATCAGATGAAGTTTTATAGCAGAGGTAAATCAGATGTATGAAAGAAAGGAGATGGTGGAAAAATTTATTTACTACCTTGTGCAATTGAGAGACATGACAAAGGAAATACAAAGAAGAATCAATGGATGGATTCGATAGATGGAAGCGCATAGTTGTAGAGAAATAAAGTTGAAAATAAAGATGATATCTAGATTAGACATGAGCATGGGATTTATGTCCTAAATCCTATAATATTTTCATGAGTTCCTCTTATGGAACATATTCTTCTCACCAAGGGTGTCTGATGTAGCATCATCCTTGGGTCATTAACAATCTTGTGTCACACAAAAAAATATTTCCTTTTAGTTTTGTTCTTGTGGTTTTAGTTGTGTTTCATGTAGGTGGATCATATGTAGTTGCAAACTTCAGGGTATGTTCTAGACATCATGTTTTACTTATGTCTTGATTCACACCCCATTTGGATATTTCACAATCAAGTTTGAACTTGTATGTTCTTCATGTTCTAATTGTAAGATGATTTTTATGATCTTGTGAAGTAATTTTTTGATCGACAAAGCATTGTGGAACATATCATGATGATATTTGATCTTTGGCTAATGTCTCTCTTGGATCATGCTATATTTATACATCTTGGTGATGAGATATTATGATTTGGGTCCTAACCTATATTTATGTGTTACATTAAATGTGATAGATCTTGGATAAAATATGCAGTATGAAAGTTCTATATATTGATGCATTTTATCTTTGTTAAGTAGCTCAAATGAATTGTAAGATAACCATTGGGAGGTTAATTCTAGGGTTTACATCTAGGTTTTTGTTGTAATCAGGTATGTATGCCTTGAATGTAAGCTACATGTTGCTAGTCAATCTAATGTAAATTTCTGAGATTGTGATAATGTGAAGATTAGTTGTAGCATGTTGATCATCTATTCTTGTGTTTGAGTTTATTTTTTCCCTTGTGTAACTCGTGTTGCATGGTTTGGACCATCTCCATTGGGGAAACTCCTACTATGAATACATTGGATAGGACAATACATAGTTAAACATTACATGAAATATCTAGACCAAAAACATGAAGCATGATCCACCCTAGGAGAATGAGGGACCAATAGTACATTATAGATTTTCCAATACTAGATCCACAATCACAATAATAACATCCATAGTCATCTCAAATGTGTAGCATCACACTGCTTAAAGAACCACATTACTTGTCAAGTGTATTCCAACCTCCACACACCATGGTGAGATCCAAAATCCATGTTAGATATCATACTACTTTCCATCTATCCATGTTAGAAGCCATCTCTACACATATCCATAGTAGAAAATAAACTGATCATAACTGCATCACTTGGTAACATAATTTTTGGATCACCAAAAACTATTTCTAGATCACCAAGAAATACCATAAGAAAGAATAAAATCTTAATCCGTTAAAATTCACCTTTGAAAATATTCAACCTTTATTTCCAAAGTGGAAACCTTTTGAAAAACATAGCTGAACAACTTTCATCTTCAACTGTATATATCTGTTATTAAGCCACTGAATTCAAAACCTAAGAATATAACACTAAAGTATTGACAAAAATAATCTCCAAAATACATACCTATCTTCCCCTATTTTTTAACACTAATATATCCAACATAAAACCTTACTTCTTTCTATCTTATTCAGATCGCTACATATGCCTGAACATATCTTCAACAAATACCTTCAGACCATAATGTTTGGTATCAATGATAACCATGCAACAAAAACCAAACAAATATATATTTCCAATAATATGCCCCTTTTTCATTAATGGGAAACAACCACCAATTTTTTTTCATCAAGATATTATTCACTATCAACTCCCCTTAACTAGATAAGAAAAAAATTCCAGATACTATTGGTGTAATTAAATATTCTTAATTACACTTTACTTAAGTTTACTTAGAATAATACATTTTCATAGTAGTTTGTGATTGAGACACCTAGGAGTTTTTATTTCATTTTAGCACATGGTGTAGGAGAATATCCACTTTAGATGTGAGATCCACCTTTAGTGCTCTTATAACATTATCATCCTCTTATTGTTGCACATGTTGCACATGTTGCACATACTTTTATGTACAATGGAGGATGACCCACCTTTGGTGGACATGTGATTACATCATGTCTAGTTGATAGGTTATCTACTGCATATCTCCTAGTTATCATGAATTGCCTATATATTCAGGCACATCTACTTTGTACTTAATCAATTGTATTTGTTTTATTATTTGATCAATATTGAATCAGTCATTTGATCATATCATTTTACCTATCTCTCTTGTGCTATCAATTGAGCTTCTAGATCTTGGCATTTCATTATTTTCCTTAGGAAAATTCTTACATGGTATCAGAGCCATAAGAGTGTCATTATATAACCTATTTAGAGATAATTTTGTTGTTGGTCAAAATTGGAGTTTGCTGGTATAAAATAGAGGTTGGAATCACATTAAGGAGGTCCAAAAACCCTTAAATCTAATTTTGTTTCATCTAAATAGGGAACCAAAGGCTAAATCTAGAGCCATTTGAATTTTGGAAGTGCATCGATGACGATTTAGAAAAAATAATTTCAGAGGTGATTTTCAAACAACAAAATCTCATTCATCAGACTCCTTTTTTGAGCAATTTTTTGTTTTGTTTTGGAGTAGAATTTCTTGATCTACATAGTGGTGTAGGTGGTTTCTGATGTCTATTTGTGATCTTTTCTAAAAATCACAAATCTCAATTTTTGCAACTTCAAAGGCTTCGTTCAGGCTCATATGAACACATTTTCAAGTGCATTTTTTTTGAAAGCGTATGATTTTTTGAGAAATTTCTAATTTTTTTGGTCATATTATAGAATTATTTGGGAAAAAATATCACTTTTATAATTTAGTCTATTTGGACCTATTGTGCCACTTGTAATTGATTAGATCCTTAAGTGATCTTGTGTCTTATTTTGTTGAGTCTTCTATAGCTTCATATTTTCTATTGTAATCATCAAAGTCAGATGTCTACTTTGGTCCATTTGACAAGTGACAATTGTACACACATTAAATATAAAGTGCCAAAATCATCTTTTTATTTTTATTTTTATTTTTATTTTTTTTTGGGGGGGGGGTGTCTTGAGTGGATATGCTTCTCTTTCTCTCTTGTGTTATTTCATTTTGCATTATGGGTTCCCCTAAATTTCCACTTTTAACTTTGCATAATTATGCTACTTGGAAAATTGATGCATGGAGTAAGCTAATGGAAAAAGGATATAGTGATTATATTGATGGAACTATTTATGCAACATCTGATCCTGATGATCTAAAAATATGTAAAAGTAAAAATAAAAAGGCTATTGGAATTTTGAGACAATATGTCACATAGGAACTCATATTTCATATTGAGGGTTGTAGCATAGTCAAAGAAGCTTGGGAAAAACTTAGCAATTTGCATAGTCAAGTTGATGAATCTAGGGGTTTCTAACTTGATAGAGAACTTACCCTTTTAGATCCCAAAGACTTTGATACAATCCAAGGCTATGTAGCCAAAGCCATAGAACTTAGATCCATACTTAAGGATTGTGGAATTTCCAAATCAGATAAAAAATTAATTCACATTTTGTTGGAGCTTCTTCCATCAGAGTCCTTCATACATCATGCCTTCATTTGATGCCTTCATGGAGATTTTGATGGTAGAACAAACACAATTGATGAACATGGGGATTCTTAGGTCTTCAATGTTTATGGCATTGATGGCTAATAAAGGGAATCAAGGAAAAGGGTCTTACAAGAAGAAGAAACCATGGAACCAAAAGAAACATAAATAGAAAGAACACTCAACCTCCTCACCACAATACAAATTCAACAATAAGGGGAAATCATACAAGAAGGAGTTTCTTACTTGTGCATATTGAAAGAAGAATGGACATGAAGAATATCATTTATACAAGATGGAAATAGATAAAATCAAGCATCTTCTTAGGAATAATCAAATAAGACTACCTTCAAAAATTACTACTTCATCCTCTTCTTCACATTTAGATTTTGATAAAGGAAAGGATCACAAAAAGGGTAAGGGAAAAGGGCAAGCCTTAATTACTACCTCAAGTCATGATTCAGGGAGATGGCTTCTAGATTTAGGAACTTTTCATCATATGGCATCTTCACAATCTATGTTTTCATCATTTGATTCTTGTTATATGCCACTCATTTTGATAGGAAATCATACTTACACTAATGTGACTAGGAAAGGAACTATTGATAAGGGGGAGGGAACCTTCAAAGAAGTGTTTTGTGTACCTATATTAACTCATAATATCCTTTCCATCTATCAATTCACTAATGGCACAACATGGATGATTGTGTAATTTACTCCCGATTTAGTTATTATCAAAGACTTGGAGAGTAGAGATATTATTTCTATAGGGGTGGTTGATCATGCATCTTGGTTATACTAATTTTCATATTTTGTTCATGATGATGACAATGATTCTTCAAAATATTTTGATCACACTTCTAGAGTTTGTTCAGACTTGGAGGAGGACTTTGGATACTTGAACTTGGGTATTCTCACATGTGATAAAGTTCTTGAGCCCTCCATTCCTTCTACTCCTATTGAGACTACTTCTACTCTTTCTCTTGATGATGATTGCATTCATACAACCATGGGTTCAATTAATTCAGAGTAGTAGGACATTCCTCATCTTCCAGACTCACTTCCTTGGGATGAATTCTTAATAGACATTGCTGGTTTGTTTGTGGATTACTAGATTGAGGATTTGGGAGAAATCATTGATGATATTCATACTCTTTGATGAAGATGATCATTCTTTAATTGTTGTGAGAGAACATATTGACCCTTGATACTCCAAAGATTTATTTTGTTGTCATTAGTTTTGAGGAAGTTATAATGATTATCAAAGTCATTCGGTAATGAAGGAAAGACAAGTTGGTAAAGTACATAAGCTATTTGGTAAAGGTAAATAAATGAAAAGGTAATTTTGGTAAAGGCAAAGGAATTTTAGTCACCAAGAAAGGAAGAAATGAGAACTAAGCATATAGTTATATTGAGGTACAATATCAACAAAACCAAGAAGATGAGACAGTTATTGAGCTAGAGGAAAATGTGTTACTGAGCATGACATGCCAACATAAGAAGAATATCTAGATACATTGAACCTAGACACCAAATAGAAAATGGTTTACAAATCTTGAGGAGATTGTATGATAGAGAATTGGAGATTTAAACATGTTGATTATGCATGATTACAAGGTGATATCTACGAATGAGAATTAAGTATGAAATATGCATTGGAGGAGTAACCAATGCTAGCACCACTTGAAAGGATGATTCTAGAACATTTACACCACTTCTATAATTATATATAAATGGATCAAAATGTAAAGATGAGAGAGAGAGAGAGAGATAGAGCATAAGTGAAGATTGCATGTGTGAAGAAGAGATTTTATATAGAAGGTGATGAGAAGAGAAGCCACTGAGTACAAAGTAGTAAAGAGAAAAAAGTAATTGTGATTCAGAGTTGAATCTATCAAGTACTAAATTATTATTGTGATAGGTACATAGTATGAGGTAATATGTTATTAAGCATATAGATTCTGAAAATCATAAGTAGATGTTGATCTCTAAGTCATGTTATCTATTAGTATCTAACACTTAGTCTGAGTAATATACTAGACTTGTATTTTGTATATGTACTGAGTAGTAGTTACTGCCCAGCAAGTTAGAGGTCGTTGAGTACTTCAGTAGTTATTGAGAAGTATATATGCCTAGTTTTATAGAAGAGTTAGTGCCAATCACCATTATATGGAGAATAGTTTTGACTGAGCATCAAAGGCTTCATATTCTAAGTAAGCCAACTTTGATATATGTATTTGTAATGGCACACACACCTAGGTAAACCATTTTGGCTGACTTCTATGCATTATTTAATGATTGTTGAGAGAATTAAGGAGTTGATTATGCATCATGATTTTAATCATTAATCCCTAAGAAAATAATGCAACCAATTAGAAAAAGGGAATGCTTAAGTGGTATAAGTGATGAATCTAGATCATTGATATTGATCTATGAGCTTGATCATTTGTTTATATAAGATGACATCAAAACCCTAAGTATTGTAATAGTAAGGACATCTCATATATGTAGATGGAAGCAGTATTTTGATTGTCAAATGCAGAGATCAGGTACAGTGATTGAGAAGAGAAGTGAAGGATAGAACAAAACAATATTTGATTTTGGGATTAGATAAGTATTGGAAAGAGGAGATCTATTATGAGGAATTGAAGTGCAAACTGAAGGATCAGGTACTGATACATTCTAGTAGGTTAATCAAGGTAAATCTATTAATAGAGTGGTCCTAACATGCCTTTGTAAATTATTGATAGAGTTCTTACTTAGTTGTAAGTTTCAAATCCTTTAATCAAGGTAGATTCTATAAATCTGTAAGATCTTAGTACGGAAGACCCCTCACAGGGTAGATCACCAGAAGTGATCAACACTTTGTATCCCTAACAGACACACTTTATTGCTGTAGTAGTGAAGATTTGTGGGTGTCATCCCCACCCTAGTTTTACCTTTCAAGGGATTCTGGGTTACCAAATCTTTTTGTTATGATTTTTATTTTCATGGATGTGATTAACATGTTAGATTCATTTAAACATTGAATTTTAAGTTTATGGTATATATGTTGAATTGGTTTCAAAGTGTAAAAGTTTAGAGATTTTGATTCACCCCCCTCTCAATATCTCACTTTCCCAAATAAGACTTACAACAATTTGTATCAGATATTTATTCTCTTAGAAGAAGTCTAACCACTTGAGAGTTAAGACCTTAGAAATGGAGGCTTATAAGTTGGGAAAAATCATAGAGAATCAGAAGATTGACATCCAACTTTCATTGCACCATCTTGAGGCAGTAAGAGAAGAATTGAAGAAATATTTGAGTAGAAGAAACAAATTGGAAATCCAACTGAATGACACTCAATATCAAGAAGAGGATATCAAAGGTCTATTTGATAATGGAAACTCTAGTGAAAGTGATGCATCAATAACATATCTATTGGAGAGAAACAACACACTGAATGAAGAAGTCAGAAGTCTAAAGAGAGAACAAGAAATCTAATAGTAAGACTATGTGAAGTGATTGAACAAAAAAAGAAAGCTGAGGAAGAAAAGACAATTTCAGAAGAGGATAAGAGACAAATCGATACTAGACTTAATGAAAGGACATGTGATGTGAAAAATCTTACAAATAATCAATTAGACATGGTAAATCAACTAATACTTACAAATAAAGAGCTGAACATAAAATACATGGAAATTAAAAATCTGGAATCAAAGATCAATCAATTGAAGATTGAGTTAAGATCTAAAAAGGAACTCAATGAGAGGATGAACAAACCTAATGAAGCTATGAAATACTTTGAGAAACTTATGAGATCACCAAGAAGATCCAATGACACCTCTGGACTAGGACATAATGAGCACCTATCATCCACTGAAGAAGGAGAATAGAGGAATGTAAGGCCAAAGAGAAACAAACCTATATGTCATAACTGTGAAACTAGGACACACAACAAAAATCTGCAAAATCAAGAATGGTAAGTCTAATCCTTGTATACACCTAAAAATGGTCACCTAGACTATTAGCCCCTTTTGCTAAATCATCAATTGCTTATTCTTGATCAAATCCTAGCTCTATCATTTATTCGATTATTTTCTATGGGCTAACCATCTTATCCTAAGTCTTTATTTATTAAAAGGAATATTCCCTCCCCTTTTAATAAATAAAAATCCTCCACTTTTCTTCTTATCCTAAGTTGCACAAATAAAGCATTATTCTTATTTATAAAAAGAGAAAAAATACTTTTTGTCTCATATGGACACAAAAGTCAACTCTTATTTTCTCATTGGAAGATACTTGTGCACATGGATTGCTCCTCTTTCAAGCTCCACCGTTGATTAAATCTTTTGCCTCTTAATCTCCATGGTCCATTTATCCTCATTTCTTATAAAAGAAGAGCTCTCTTCTTCATTCTAGATCCCCAACTTTTTATGCTATTGTTATGCTACAGGTTTTCTAGGTCATCTTGGAGCTTTTGGAGATATTCTTGCATCTAGGGTTTGAAGATTTGGAGCATTGTTGGCATTCATCTTGGATCTTCATCAACACTCTATCTTCTTGTCTTCATTCTTGCACCATCATGGCTTTCTTGCTTCATAGTTAGATTTCTTTTCTTGCATAGTAGCTTCATTTTCATGGCATTCTTAGCTTAGATTTCCTTTTATGCAATAGATTAACTTGCATTGTCATATAGATTTGCTTTGCATTGAATACATTTGGCTTCATTGGAGATATTGGCATTTTTTCCCTTGTCTTCATTGAATCTCCCATTGCATGGTTTACTAGCAAGGTTATTGGCTTAATAGCTCTAGCTGAGAGCATTCTTAAAACCCTTGCACTCCATGCCTAGGGAGCTATGGATCGATTTGTGAGGCCTCATTCTTGAGTTCCCTTGCATGTAATGATTCATAGAAGTGTGGTCACATTTTCACCATACATTTTTGGCACCCACCGTGGGGCAACCCACCTCTTGCATGCTGGTTTTGATTATTTTTGGAGCTAACCCTTGTGCAGATTTGTTTGGAGATGAAAAAAACCTTAGATTTGAAAGATTTGACCACATCTCCCAAACAACTTGGTGTTCTAGTCTGAAATTTTTTTTTTAGGTTGACGACATATCAGAGAAGCTCCAAAAAAATTTTCAAAATTTTCGGAGGTAATTTGTATTTTTTATGATTTTTTCTTATTTTTCATAAAAAATCGATTTTTGGCACAAATCAGAATATTTTTTGGAAATTTTTATATTTCTGGAAAGGTCTTCAATTATACAGGGGGTCCATTCATTGTGTTTTTAATTTAGAAATCATATCATAGCTCATTTGGTTGATTTATAAAATCTGGTTTGTTTTGGTAAAATGGCTCTCTAGGGCACAAATAAAGAGATTTTTCTGAAATTTTTATATTTTTGGAAAGCTCTCTATTTTTTGATAGAGGTCTCTTTTCTGCATTTTGAGTTTAGGGTCTGAATTCATGTGGTAAAAATCAAATCTTGTTGACTAGGTCAAATGCAAAAAAAATAAAATTTTGTGATGGGTATGCACTTATTTTTCATTGTTCATTGCATGATATGAGTTATCATTTGGATTATTTGCTGGTTATCATTGCTCCTAACAATTGATTTTCAGATCTAACCTTAGGGTTTGCATAAATTGGATATATATTGCATATCTTGTTTGCTTGTTCTCTTGTCTTGTTCATTTGAAGGTGCTCTTGCTTTCATGGAAAATGCTTAAAATCTACTAAGCGCGTTGCATTGGACTTGAGGTAGTTTGTTATATCTCTACAACATTTGGATTTTGGGATTAAAATTGAACCTCTCATGTGTTTGGCTTGAGTGTTTACATACTTTCATAGAACACATTTCAATTGATGCTCTTAATGGGAAATGAATGAACATAGATTTGCTTTCATACAAGTTTGTGTAAGTGAATGCTTGTGTTTAAACCTTAAGTAATTCTTGGTTCCAATATCAAATATCTCATTGAGTGATTGGGGGCATGGATTCATTCCTTGTTTACATAGAGAGTTAAATGCACCACCTTGTGGACTCACTCTATGTTTTCTTGGAAAGTTAAATATTCCATTGGTACACCCCTTTTTCATTTGTGAGTAGTATTGATAAGCAACTTTAGAGTACTTGTGATTGATCTAGGTTGCTATCTTGGGTTATTGGACTCACTAATCCACCGGCCCCTCATTTCCGCCCTGTGGTTGCAATCCCAGCACCATATTAAAGGGGAGGGGTCAACAGGAAAGAAGCGTTAAGTGCTCCACTTGGCAACCCTTTTGTGCTTTTTGGAACTCACTTGTTTTCTAAGGTGTGGACTCACTTTGAGTTTGTGTGAAGAGTTAAATGTTCCACTTTTTTGGACTCATATCATGCTTACTTGAAGGGTTAAATGTACCACCTCTAGTGCTCTAAATACTTTTGATAGTGAATTACTTAGTTGTTATTTCTAGAAGGCCTGCTTGGGGACACACCACCTCAAGGGACGACCTTAACTCTTGTGTTCTGGCGGAGTATAAATAGCGGGAGGTGAATCGAAAGACACCTCTCTTGGGAATTGAGTTTTATATCACTCTTGGCTAAGCCTCAAAGAACTTTATACCTTTGAGAAGTGAAAGAGGAGATTTGGGTTACCGTCTCCCCCCGGCTGTGTGATTTTGGATTCTTCTCATCTACAGATTTGGGCCTCACGTACCTTGTGTATATCGAGGAATCCTCTTAGAAAGCCATGTGTATCCTTGTAGATAGCTTGCTAAGGTGTTGTTGTGTTCTATGTGCCTGCTAAAACATTTGAAGAACATACACAAGTAGAATCTTTAAGGAGTAGAAATACTAAGTCACTATTCTTGTTCATGTGCAAGGTTGCTTTGCCCCTTGCTCATTGTTTGAAGACAACTGCTTGCTTGAACTCCTTGATTGCTGTCTTATGTGCTTGATCCATGATAAAAATTTGTTGATATACTTACTTGATCTTTTAAAACACTTCAAACTGATATTTTTATGTTCGTTGGTCATAGAGTCGTACGACTCTACAAAAGTGTCACCCCACTTACTGGAAACTATCATCTGGCTTAAGGTGAAGTATCACCCTGTTTGCCTGAGAACTATCGCCTGGGTCATTTCTGTTGTCCTATCATTATTGCAATCCAGAGCTGCTAAACTTGCATTTTAACCTGTCGTGGAGTGTCCTTTTCTGTTCTTATCTGAAGCTAGTTTGTTATCTACATGCTTAGATTTGTTCTAGACTGAAACAAATGAGCTAAAATTATTGGATTTGAGCTTAACGAATGCTACTCTTGATCACTTGTCACATCACGGTTACCTCTCTAGCTACTTGCTTATTGAGCTTCTTGCTCGCTGCTCGGCTTTAGTCAATTGATTGCTGTAAGTGCTTGAGCACTTTTGACGAGCCATCTCTCTATTGTTCTACTTTGACAAGTGATTTTTATTAGCTTTGCTTATCTCATATCTGAGAAACTTTGTCTCATTCTATTAGTCAACCAACATCTCTTTTCATGCCGGTTACAACTCGATCTCAATTTGAGTAGGAGAATCACCCTCCGTTTAATTATACACAGTTACCTTCTCCAACTAGATGCTCACGAGCACCCGCTAGCAATGACAGTTCTAGTTCTGACCAATCTAAGGATTCTAAGGCTACTCCGTGGTACAAAGGAGGTTTCCTCTTTTCTGCATTCAAGGACCCCAAAAACACAGACAGTGTCTCACTCACTTTGACTGAACAAGAAAAATTTCAATAGTTGCAAGCACACTTTAAGCACAAGGATAACCAAGCACGCTTAGACAAAGAACACAATCAACAAAGAATGGATGCTACTAGGCGCATGGCTTATAGAGGGACATTTCATGAGCAACTTGAGACTAGTAATCATGAGCATAGACCTCTTTTTACCAATGGAAACAATGGCAACAACACGCCACCAAGATCTCCTCTAAGACCTACTTTTGGTGTGCCTTCTTCACCTCTTAGACCTCCTCCCTCTCAACATGAGGTAGAGGAAGATGATGAGATTTCTAGTGAGGATCTTATGAGATTTGAACAAGATGTGGTCTCCCAACGAATGATGCATAAGCTTTTAGAGCGTAATGGCGATCACTATTTTCAATATATGACTTCTAGAGGATACAAGCTTCCTCCTGGCTATGATGTTAGACAAATTGTCCAACAAAGAGTACCAACTAAATTGGAAGTCCTTCAGGAAGAACTGCGTCGGACAAATCAACGCCTTACCCAAATGGCAATAGAAAGAGAGCCTCCAAAGGTCTCTTTTGTAGAATCAATTTGTGCTCTTCCTTTTGATAAAAATCTATACATGGTCCCATTTCCTAGGGATATTGAGGTTCCCAAATATGACAAGTATGATGGAAATGGTGATCCCCATGATCATGTACGTCACTTTTATGCTCTTAGTATGGAATTTCTTCATGAAGACACATATCTTCTACGATTATTCCCTCGAAGCTTAAGAGGACAAGCTTTAGAATGGTTTACAAAGTTGACACCTCCTTTGAAGACTTTTGATGAGTTAGCTATGCGCTTCACACAACACTATTCATACAACATCCAACAACTTGTCACTGTGATAGATCTTGGTAATCTAAGACAACATCAAGGTGAGCCATTTGCAACTTACTTACAATGTTGGAGGTCATTGTATTCTCGATATCCTCGTCAGCTACCCGAGAGAGAAAAGATTGACATTTTTGTCAACACTCTGGTGCCTGAGCTATATTATGATCTAAGGAAACAACTATTCCCTTCTTTTAATGACATGGTTGAAAGTGCATATCGAATTGAGGATGTAGCTATAAGAAAAGGGGATATTGTTATTAATAAAGATGTTAAAGGCAATGGCAAAGACAAGAACAAACCTTGGAATAAGAACAAGTATGTTGTTAATGATGGGGTTGTTGACGCTCCTAAAGTTAAAGAGCCTGCTTTCAATCTCTCCAATGCTATCTATGCAGCAAAACAATAAGAAGCTGCCAACACTCGCAGTGCTCCTAAACCTCAGCATGCAGATAAGCCTAAGAAGTCATTTTGAAAGCGAGTCTATACCAAATTGGCAGAACCTTATGATGTGATCCTTAAGACTTTGGTTGATAATGGATATCTTACACTTCCTGATAAACTTGGTAACTGGGATCCACTAGATAAGCCTGATTGGTGGTGAGAGGATTCTTATTGTCATTATCACAGAAACAAGGGACATCTGACAGACAATTGTTTTAGGCTTAAGGATGATATTCAGGATCTTATTGAGAATGGCACAATCTCCACTAATGGCTTAACTAGAAATTCTGATCACACAGCTTTCAAAGATCCTCTACCTAAGCATGATAAGGGGGAAACCTCTCAAGCACATAAGAAGAATCATGATGCTAAGATCAATTACACGTATCCTTCTAATACACCTGTGATCAACATGGTAGAGCCCGTTGAGAGTTTTCTTATGGTAAGATCTCAAGATGATAATAAAGCCAATCATGGTAAGCCAAAATTGGTCTTGCAAACACGTGGTAGTTCATCTTCCCAAAGTGAGACACTGAATGCTATTACTAGGGGGCAAGCCAAGATTGTCCTTAAAACTGCGCAAGATCCCAAGCAGGCTTTGCCTTCCAAACAAGCGGCTCCTTCAGCCACCCCTAGCTATGATCTTGTCCAACATTTGCAAAAGATGCCAGCCCAAATATCCATTTTTGAGTTGCTTCAGTTATCCCCTTCGCATAGAGAAATCCTTGAGAAAGCTTTGCATACAGCACATGTCCCCAAAGACATTGATGATCCAGATCAATTTCAGGCTATGGTCAACCACATTTCATCTCCACTATCTCTCTCCTTTTCTGCAGAAGATGACATATCTATTGCTCACCCTCATAATTTGGCTTTACACATTGAAGTTCTAGTCTACAACACCCGAGTCCGCCGAGTCCTGATAGACAATGGTGCAGGGTTAAATATTGTTTCTTTCAATGTCATACAACAGTTGGGTTTGTCAGAATTTGCTATGGATTCCAAGAAGAAGATTACTATAAAAGCTTACGATGAAGAGGAAATATCTTCCAAAGGTCTTGTCACACTGCCTGTCCGAGTGGGTCCTATCACAAAAGATATTAGCTTCCAAGTATTGGACATCCCACTCGCATATAACATTCTTTTGGGTCATCCTTGGATCCATGACATGCAGGCTGTTCCTTCCACTTTTCATCAGTGCTTCAAATTTCCATACAATGGCACTAAAGTTGTGATTCCTGGAGACCATACTATTGCTATTAATGCTCTTGCTGCTGCTGAAAAATTTGTTCCTCATAATGAACCTTCTGTTGATCCTAGTACGTCTCTAGTTGCTACTGAGAAATCACTTAAGATGATGAGCCTTGGTATGGGTGAATATACGCTAGATTCATTTGCTTCTATACCTGTTTCTCCTAGGTCATATGGGAAACCTTCTGATATAATGAAGCCTTCCACTTCTGCTATGGTGATCTTTGATACTTTCATTCCTTCATCCATTCCTTTAGAAGAAGAAAGAGAAGAACAAGCTATTCAAGAATGGATCTATAGAGAAGATTCCAGAAATACTCCCATGCTCAGTAATTCAGACACAGATACAGATGAGTCACCACTACACACTATGGCTCACATGGGAGATGATCTTCCTTCTACTTCACTTCTTTGGGGGGAAGCATGTATGCCTACTGATGATATTGCTGAGTCTTCTATGTCTAGAACCTATGTTCCTAAAGAATCATTGCACTATGATAGACAACGTCACAACATTGAGCGACTGCTACAAAGAGGTGATCTATCACATAACGACATGAGTGTTTCTACTTCTCAGCATATTAAGCCTCTTCCAGAAGATTCTTCCATGACAGATATGGATGTTGATGTAGTTCATATTTCTCGTAACCCACCCGACGTAGTTGATGAGTCTTGTGTTGGATCTGATGAGTTTGTTCCCCGTATTGCCTTAGTGGACTACGTTGGTCCTCCTATGACGAATCTAGATCTAGCTACTTTTGGAGCCTACCCTATAGGCTCAACCTCTCTTGTTACCAGAGATGACATCCCTCACATAAATGCTATTGAACCAGTCACTCCATTTCATCTCGCATCAACACCTGTTACTTCTTCCACCAGTGAACTAGCAACAAAAAAGATTGAATCAGAAATCAAGCATCACAGTCATCAAGTCAAAAGAAAAGAGCAATGGTCGGATGGCGAAAACCACATTGTGGCGGTATCCGCACCTAAGCAAAGTAAAAATAAAAATCTGCTCAAACATAATGATTCTCAAATAAAAGATGACAAGTTGATTCTCTATAAAAAAATGGTGCACTACTTCAAGTATGATCTCATATCTGTTATATTTCAGCCTATTCCTAAAGCTGAGAACAAAGTTGCTAATGCCTTGGTTGCTTCGACATCCATCTTACAAATGAAAAAGCATAAATTTTGCTTCAAGTTCCTGGTGGATGAATTACGCTATCCTACTCACAAATCTTACAATCCTACCATCTTTTCATATCTTCCACCTCATATCCCTCCAAAAAATCCACCACGCCATTCCTTCCGCCATCCCTTACACTTTGCCTTTGTCTTTGGTGACTTGTATAGGAAGGGTCTAGACGGAACTCTCCTTAAGTGTCTAGAAATAGAGGAGTCAGAAAAAGTGCTAGCTGAAATCCACGATGGCATATGTGGATCACATTCTAATGATCCTCCGCTAGCTCAAATGTTGCTCAGGGCTAGTTATTATTGGTCGAACTGGTTGAGACCTCCTATTGTCACAGTTGCAGCATTTGGGCCTGGGGCCTATCAGTTCTCTACATCAGAGGAAGCAGATTCTTGACGCCCATTTTCTGTCTGGGGCATCCTTTGTACATACTTTATGATCCTGAAAAAATACCAAAAAAATTCATATATGATGCTGAAAAAATACAAAAAAAATCAAAATATTCAAAAAATCAAAAAAATTGAAAAAGTGCCTTGGTGAAAACCTGGAAATAGGCACCTTGGTAGCAAAAAAAAAAAAAAATTATAAAAAGTCCTGAAAATTTTTTTGCAATAAATCTATCAAGTGGTGAAAACCTGGAAACAGGCGCTGCTTGAGACCCTCTGCACCTATGTCTATCAGTCTTGCATGGCGCTCATTCGCTCCACTTCTCGCTTTGTCTCTCCTAGCCTGGAATTGACTCTTGTCTTAGTCTAGGGGGCATACGTTGTTTTAAGCTTATCTTGGGTCTCTTTGTGTGTCTGGGTTTCTTAGACACCTCACAAACGGTGTTTTTTTCAACACCACCCCAACTGTGTTTTTCAACACTTCCCCTTGCGTCGAGTGTTTCCCAACACTTATCAGATGTCCTACCCACAGTCTAGATGATGCAATATTTCTCACTGGCAGATGCGATACTCAAAGTTTGACTCTATGACCTACACACACGCACTTGACTCGCTGAGACTTGCTTAGCTTTATTTCTTTGTGTGCTGTCTATGATGCTTTCTTTGCTGAGTGTTCTCCCCCTATGATCATTTTCGATGATGCATAGCTAGAAGACTGAGGGAATGAGAACATTTTTTATTTCTTTATCTGCTTGTGGGTATATCTTGTTGGTCCTCACTGTCATGAGCATTTATGCTAGTCTTACTTGACACTATGGACCTACAAGGTATGATCCTTGACTATTTTATGAGTGCATGCTTATAGTCATCTTGACTTTCTTGTGTCTCGATGCGAGCATAATCTTGCTATATCAAACTCAGGTAATCTCACTGCACTAGTCATCTTGACCTGCATGTCTTTGATGCCTAGGTGGGATTTCCACATCTCTATCTGATATAGATCATATTCAGATTCACATAGTTATGCTAGTGTGTATTGTATGATCTTGCGATGCTACCAATAACACTCAATGATGAATATTAGATGTCTATTAGCTTCGCAACCTTGCAAGTAAACCACTTTTCATGTAGCTTGCATTCTTAAGTTCATGTTAGTTAGTTTTGCATCTTGCACATGGAGAGAGCTTTTCTTTCATCTTTCATGGACTTGTTAATCAACTGCGCTCACCTTTCGCTTCTTCCTGATCATGTCTTTCACTTCTTATCTTTCATATCACATCATTTTCCTTTCATTTCGGGATTGAAACCGAAATCCGCGTTCACCTTGATCTCCCAAATCATCTTTTTTTTCTTTCTTCTGTGCAGTTGGCTAACCTTTTGAGGCCTGATCCTTCCATCTTCGCTGGGGCATTCTTCACCTCTTCATCCCCATCTCTTTCAAACTTCTAGTCTTTCATTCACTTTCAAATCCCAAGTTCAAATCCCCCTCCGTGGTGTTTCTGGGTTGAGGGACCGCTTGGTTCGTGCCCCGGGTCCCATGTGTGGGGCATATCTTCACTGCTTGATGGTTGTTCTATTCTCTTTCTTTGATTATGATTTCTAGTGATTTGATCATGCTTCTCTTGCTTCTACTTTCCCTCTACCTGGATTTCGCTTTCGATCCCAAGGGGGCAGATATATCATATCTTATTGGCTATCTCTTTCCTAAGTGTTCAGTACTATCGATACCAGGCTGATCATGCAGGATTTTCTATTTTTCTGCACTTCATTCTTTGGAGTCAGAACACTATTTGCTTGCCTTCTTGGCTATCTCTTGCTTTCTTGGCTGATCTGAGTTGCTTTGTGATCCCAAATCGATCTCACATTTCAACTTCATTCTTTGACTACACGTGTTCCCAAATTAATCACAAATTAGTCAAAGAGGGGCAAATGTATACACCTAAAAATGATCACCTAGACTATTAGCCCCTTTTGCTAAATCATCAATTGCTTATTCTTGATCAAATCCTAGCTCTATCATTTATTCGATTATTTTCTATGGGCTAACCATCTTATCCTAAGTCTTTATTTATTAAAAGGAATATTCCCTCCCCTTTTAATAAATAAAAATCCTCCACTTTTCTTCTTATCCTAAGTTGCACAAATAAAGCATTATTCTTATTTATAAAAAGAGAAAAAGTACTTTTTGTCTCATATGGACACAAAAGTCAACTCTTATTTTCTCATTGGAAGATACTTGTGCACATGGATTGCTCCTCTTTCAAGCTCCACCGTTGATTAAATCTTTTGCCTCTTAATCTCCATGGTCCATTTATCCTCATTTCCTATAAAAGAAGAGCTCTCTTCTTCATTCTAGATCCCCAACTTTTTATGCTATTGTTATGCTACAGGTTTTCTAGGTCATCTTGGAGCTTTTGGAGATATTCTTGCATCTAGGGTTTGAAGATTTGGAGCATTGTTGGCATTCATCTTGGATCTTCATCAACACTCTATCTTCTTGTCTTCATTCTTGCACCATCATGGCTTTCTTGCTTCATAGTTAGATTTCTTTTCTTGCATAGTAGCTTCATTTTCATGGCATTCTTAGCTTAGATTTCCTTTTATGGAATAGATTAACTTGCATTGTCATATAGATTTGCTTTGCATTGCATACATTTGGCTTCATTGGATATATTGACATTCTTGCCCTTGTCTTCATTGAATCTCCCATTGCATGGTTTACTAGCAAGGTTATTGGCTTAATAGCTCTAGCTGAGAGCATTCTTAAAACCCTTGCACTCCATTCCTAGGGAGCTATGGATCGATTTGTGAGGCCTCATTCTTGAGTTCCCTTGCATGTAATGATTCATAGAAGTGTGACACAATCCTAAGCCTAAATTCAATGTATATTGTTTTAACTATAAGAAGCATGGACATCAAGCACATGAATGTAGGTCAAAGGCTACTAATTCACCTACTGCACCTAGATTTCAAGGTCATTATTACAACTATTAGAAATATGGTCATAGAGCACAAGAATATAGATCCAATACAAAACCAAAGTGGACATCCAAGAAGCAAGGTAATGCACCTAGGAAAGGTAACACATTTAATTGGGATTACAATACATGGTATAGTTGTCATTATTATGGAGAATATGGTCATATTGGAGAAAATTATGTAAGGACACATTTTAGAGGTAAATCCAAGAGTTGGATGAATTGAAGTTTGGTCTGTTATAAGTGTCACAAGATTGGTCATATAAAAAGAGTCTGCAAAGCACAAGCACCAAGTAATGAAAAAAGAAAAGGTGAAGAGACTATCGAATAGATAAAGAACTAGATGAACTAGACATGGAGAAAGAAAGAGGAAGAAAGTAGTAGTGGATCCAATGAACTTGAGATCACCCAATCCAATGGATCAGGTGATCACACTACTTCTAACTAAGCAAAGAAGGTATGAAAGGAACTAAATTTTCAAATGTTATATTTTACACCAGTTCCTGATATTAGATGTGTTAAAGTCCATATCTAGATAAGTTAAGATGCATTAAGAAATATTTGAGAAAAGAGTTAAATTACACAATTGATGCCGAGCATCAGTATTTATGTTTATAGTGACCGAGTCACTTAGTATGTGTCGAGCTCCTATAAATACTGAGATGTTATATCTACCGAGCTGAAGTGGAAACGTTAGTATCAACTGAGTCATGGTTTTGATTGAGTATGGGTATGTGTTAACCAAGCTATGATGCAACATTTGAGAGAGTTGTATTATACGTACTAGTGTATGAAGAATTTAATGAAGACCTAATTCAATTGTTTGAATCTATATAATGGAAAGTTACCATTCATTCTCATTTCACTAGCGATTTGAGAATTTGTAGAGAAAATCAAAAGGCGATTAAGAAGAGCAATTTGTGCAAAGTTAGTTTGTGAAGATCCAATAGCGTGCCATCGACAAACATTGTGAAGAAGTGTTAAGACTAGGTATTACTGAGCTACTCATAATTCATTTTTATGAACCCTAATTTAGAGAAATGGCATCAAGCTCATCTTCTGCAGTAAGGAAGAAAGGAAAGGAGGTACAAAATGTTCATTTAGTGAGAAGTGATGCATGCAAATCACCTAATTTTTGTGTTGTACCTAAGAGTGTAGTAAAGGGAGATCTCTCAGGAGCTCTGTCATTGATTCCACCTAAATTCTTGATGATACTTGATGTGCATGCATGCTACATGTGTAAGATCAGTGAGATCAGAGACTACAAGCTGAGGGAAGCTTATAATAGGTTGTGTGAAAATGGAGTGTTGAAGGTAGAGCATCAACACGTTGCTGAGAAAGGGTTAGTGCATGCCCTAGAATTCCCTCAGAATTTTAAGATAGAATGGATTAAGATTGTTTTTATCAGAGCTCACGACATGCAACTATGGTTGGAAAATGGGTCAGTGAAGATCATTAAGGAAATCATTCACCAAGTTACTAGATAGCCTACTGATACATTCTAGTAGGTGAATTAGGGTAAATCTCTTAACAAAGTGGTCCTAATAGGCCTTTGTAAATCTCTTGACAGAGTGCTTACTTAGTTGTAAGTTTTAAATTCTATAATCAAGGTAGGTTGTATAAGCCTGTAAGCTCTTAGCAGGGTAGACCCCTCACATGGTAGATCATGAGAAGTGATAAAAAATTTGTAGCCCTAATATGAACACTTTATTGCTATAGTAGTGAAGATTTGTGGGTGTCGTCCCCACCCCAGTTTTACCTTTCAAGGGTTTCTGGGTTACTAAATATTTTTTTTATGAGTTTTATTTTTATGGATGTGATTAGTATGTTAGATTCATTTTAGCATTGAATTTTAAGTTTATGGTATATATGTTGAATTGGTTTCAAAATGTAAAAGTTTAGAAATTATGATTCATCCCCACTTTGAGTATCTCACTTTCCCAAATAAGATTCCCAATAGTAGATGCAAGTTTAAAAGACAAGTCCATGTTACTAATTAAAGAGTAATCAAAATTGTAAAGTCGCTTAACTGAGTAGATACAAACAAGTCTTATATTGTAAATCCTTTAACCGAGTACAATTCTTAGATTAGAATCATAAAATCCTTTAACAAGGTAGACTTAATTGGTCTTAAGACTCTTAACTAGGTTAATACTCTTAACAGGGTAAGCTATTAGAAATAGCTAACAATGTAGCTCTAACTGAGAAATTTTTTTAGTACAATAGTAAGTTTTGTGGCTGTCATCCCCACCGCAATTTTTATCCTCTAACAAGGATTTTTGTGATACAAAAATGAATGTGTTATGAGTTATGTTTTATGAGATGCATGCAAAATTTAAGGAATCAGTAAATGGTTAAGAAAGAAATTTTAGATAGTTTAAAAGTGTTTTACAGTACTAATTCACTCCTCCCCTCTCAGTATTCACATTTCTATACTTAATCCAACAATTGGTATCATAGCCTAGTCTCTTATTTTGAAGTCTAACCACTT
The DNA here is from genome assembly GCA_027943335.1 of Chamaecyparis obtusa. Lineage (NCBI taxonomy): Eukaryota > Viridiplantae > Streptophyta > Pinopsida > Cupressales > Cupressaceae > Chamaecyparis > Chamaecyparis obtusa. The sequence goes on along the minus strand of BSBK01004571.1, from coordinate 40,122 downwards.
GAGAGGAAAGATTTGAATAGATGGAAAGTTATAGGTATGAAAGGATGATTGACAACATGAGTATGAAATTGAAGATGGATAATGAGAAGATTGAGGAACTGAGTAAGAAATTGAAACATTCACTCATCAAGAGAAAGGAGATAGCACAACAATTGAAAGATACACAAGATCAGGTTAAAGAACTTAAAGAACTGTTAGAAGGAAGTATGTTTGATGAATCTGAAGCTGCAATATCAGACCTAACTGAAAAGAATAAAAACCCAGCTGATCAGGTGAAAGAATTGAAAAGAGAATAAGGAGACCAATCGATAAGGATGTGTGAAGTCCTAGAACAAAAAGGAAAAGCAAAAGATGACAAAAGAATAGTGGAATATGAAAGAAGATAATTGAATACAAGGCCGAATGAGAAAGATGGGGAAATATTGAGGTTGCCACAAATTCACTACAACTTGATAGACCAACTAGTAAGTGCAACTCAGGATGTTGCAAGGTGTATAGGATAAAATATGGACGAGGTCCTAGAATAATGGTTTGCACATAAAAGAGACCCAAAAATTGATATTTTACACATACATTTGAATTGTAATGAGATGGAAAGTAAATGTAGAAGACTAATGTTGAAATGAAGAAGTAAAGGTACTTACCTCCGAAAAAGAATCGGCTAAAAACCTTGTCAAACAATCTTAGAAACTGTTGATTTCCATGCACTTGCATTGAAATTGCGAGATCTACAAAACCCAAAAATATTTTTTTGATTTGAGGTAGGTCATCCTTGACCCAGATAGCGGGGCAAGGTCTTATCCTAAGGTAGGATCCTACCCCCCATAGCTCTAACAAAAATTCCATTCATGGATCCTGAAAGTTCGACAAAGAGGGTATCCAGATCTGCACTTTAATTCATTGTCCCACACTTGTACCTACAATAAAAATGGTTTTGTTTGTTTGGATGGGGGGTTTGCCTTAGTCAAACCCCAATTTAGGAATTAACCTTGAAATTGAATTGAGATTTCAGTGGTAAACTGATGAAGGGTGCTCCCCTTAATACCACAAACAATTATACCACTTGATGAAGGGTGCTCCCCTTAATACAACAAACACATAACAGAAATAGATAAACAACAACAATATGAAAGAACAAAGAATTGGCTTCTTATTATCTCCACAAATGTGGAATTACAAACTTTTAGAATTACAATATGCAAAGCCACATGGGCATTCCCTTACAATATTTTTTAGGACAAAGCCTCGAATCAATATCCAGATCTATTACACAGAACTGTCCTAGACAACACTAAATGCCTTCTTTATATAGGCATTTTCCACCGCCTGAGAAGGTTCAAAAAATTTAGCCCTTAGGGCTGACCAAACTTAGAATTATTTTATTTTTCAATTTATTACATAAAAGTCAGCTCAAAATAACTTTTGAAACTCGAACAAAAATTTTGAAGGAAAATTATTTTCCGCCAATTTAGGTGGCCCGACTTCTGGAGACCATAAGTCATCACTAGTTGACCTGATTGACTATTATAACCCCATTTCAAAAAGGCCACAAAGCACTCTACAAGCTTGACTCACACAAGCACCTGTCACCCAAATTTTCAACCTCATTTAGGGAATCTAAAGCCTTCAAAATCGAGTTCAAAGTTTCTGTACCCTACTGCTAATACCAAAAATCTTCAATATCTTCAAAACTAGACCTGATCTAGCCATGAAAATTTACCGGTAGGCTGATATGACTGAGATGAACCTCCACATGTAAAATTAGAACATTCTAAGATCGTATGACCAACTTACTAAAAACAACAAGTTTCCATAAATAGCAGCTCTGCACAAGATAACCCTTATTGAATACAAAAACTTAAATATTTTTAGGTGATGCAAGATTGCTCTTACACCTAAGATGCTCCTGCATCAGACACCTGGGGTAATTTGAGAAGTGACCCTATCAGGACTCAGGTGTGCAGAGGAAAACCAAGGTGGTTAACCTCCTCCTTTGTTATCCATGATGAATCTTCAATAGGTCATCCTTTCCATTTGACCAAATACTCTTCATATGTCCTATTCCTTGTGCTTATGCCAACATGACTATCCAGTATGTCTTCAATCTCCTTGATATCTAAACTGGTTGCTGGAATACTCCACTGTGCTACTATAACCTCATCTTCAACACCTCCTTCATGATACTTTGTCAAATCTAAAATGTTAAACACTGGTGAAATATTCAGCTCAGTAGAAAATTCTACTTCATATGCATTTCCTGAATCATGCTTCTTCAGTATTTTACATGGCCCAAACTTCTTCATTTTCAATTTGTTATATGTACCAACTAGAAATCACTCCTTTCGCAAATGAACCATGACTTCATCTCCAATCTAAAATTCCTTATGCCTTCTTTTCACATCTGCTTTAGCCTTATACTACGCATTCATCTTGGTAATATGCTTCCTCACCTCTGCATGGATGTTCTTCAAGTGTTCTGAAAAATCCTTAGCTTCAACACTACTTATTTCTCCTTTATCTATCTTTCTCAACTCGGATGCATTTCTAGGACTACTCCCATATACAATCTGGAATGGTGATGTACCAGTGCTCCTATTGATAGAATTATTATATGCAAATTCTACCTGTGGTAAAATCAAATCCCATCCTGCTGGCTTATCTCCAACCAAACATCTCAGCAAATTTCCCAAACTCCTATTCACCACCTCTATCTATCCATCAGTCTGTGGATGATGTGATGAACTGAACTTCAAATCTATTTTCAACTTCTTCTACAATGTACACCAGAAATATCCAATGAACTTAGTGTCCCTATCTAAAATTATACTCTTGGCAAACCATGTAGTGTCACTACTCTGAAAAACAATTCTGCTACATGAACAATGTCATTAGTCTTCTTGCAGGGAATAAAATGTGCCATCTTTGAAAATCTGTCAACTACCACAAAAATTGAATCATGTCCCCGCTGTGTCCTTGGTAAACCAAGAACAAAGTCCATACTAATATCCTTCCAAGGCTTCTCTGGTACAGGTAATGGTTGATATAGTCCTATATTCTACTTCACTCCTTTAACCATCTGACATACTTTGCAACTCTGTACAAACTTCTTGACATCTTGTTGCAACTGTGGCCAATAATAATTCTCACTATATCATGACCAAAATGTCCAGCCAATCCTCTGTTATGCTTCTCCTTGATGAGATTATCCCTCATAGAACTTCCTGGAATGCACAACTGACTCCCTCTGAATAGAATATCATCCTGAATGATGAAATCCAGCCACTTCATCTTGTCTAGAGTAACAGGTTCTTTACAAGCTTTCCAAGCTTCACCAAAATCAAGATCCTTTAGATACAAATTCTTGAGTTCCTTGAACCCAACCACCTCAATCTGCATCTCTGTCAACAATAGTTTCCTTCTGCTAAGAGCATCTACAACCCTGTTAGACTTTCAACTCCTATGTTTCAAAACAAATGTATAACTTTGCAAAAACTCAACCCATTTCAAATGCCTTTGATTCAACTTTCCTTGACTATTCAAATATTGCAAAGCTTGATGATCAGTATACAAAACAAACTCCTTAGGAAGTAGATAGTGTCTCCACTTCTTCAATGCATGAACTATAGCATAAAATTCCTAATCATAAATAGAATATTTTCTCTTGGCATCATTTAACTTCTCACTGAAATAAGCAACAGGTTTACCTTCTTGGCTCATAACAACTCCTATTATAGTACCGCTAGCATCACAATCTACTTGAAACACCTTATTAAAATTTGGAAGTCCTAAAATAGGTTGTTCTGTAACTTTTTGTTTCAACAATTGAAAACTCTTTTCTACCCCATTAGTCCACTTAAACTCTTTTCTATCCCCTCTCAATGTTTCAGTCAAGGGTCCACAAATATTGCTAAATTTTTTGATAAATTTTTTGTAAAAACTAGCCAAACCATGAAAAGATCTTACCTCAGTTGCACTCCTTGGAGTAGGCCATTCAAGGATAGCCTGTACCTTCTCTGGGTCTATTTTTAGACCTTCTACTAAAACTACAAATCCAAAATACACTAACTCTTTCTTCACAAAATTGCACTTCTTCAAATTAATCAACAATTTCTCATCTCTTAACTTCTTAAACACCATACGAATATGCATCATATGCTCTTCCAATGTCTTACTAAAGATCAAAATATCATCTAGGTACACAATGACAAACTTACCTAGAAATTCTTTCAGAACCTCATTCATGAGCTGCATGAAAGTGCTCAGTGCATTGGTTAGCCCAAAAGGCATGACTAACCACTCATACAGTCCTTCCTTTGTCTTGAAGGCAGTCTTCCATTCATCTCCTTCTCTGATCTGAATCTGGTGATATCCACTCTTTAGATCTATCTTTGAGAAATACATAGCCCCACTCAAACAGTCCATACACTAATACATTTTGGGCCATTTTGCGACGGCTATGTGTCGCAATTGCGACAGCTATGTGTCGCAATAGCAACACCCATAGACGTCGCTGTTTTTTAGTCGCAAATTGCGACGTCTATGGGTATCCGTCGCAATTACGACACCTATCCGTCGCAATGTGGCTAAGATTTAAGAAGCGGCATGGCCGTCGCCCCCCCGTCGCATGGCTTCGGAGGGCCGTCGCAATCGCGACGGACCTCCCAAGCAATTGCGACGGGTGCCTGCATCGCCTTGAGACGGGTTTCCGTCGCAATTGCGACACCCGTGGGTGGATTAAAAAAAATAAATTAATTTAATACATTGCTTATGAACCACATTAATGCTTTTTTCTTTCAACAAATGAGGACAGCCACTGTAAAGACAACATGATAATGTACACTCACTGTAAGGACAGTCACAAATGAGGACATCTCACAGTGACTGTCCCTAGTGTAATTGCCACTATTCAGCCACATTAATGCTTTTCTTCTTCAACAAATGAGGATAGTCACTGTAAAGACAACATGATAATGTACACTCACTGTGAGTGTACATTATCATGTTGTCTTTACAGTGACTATCCTCATTTGTTGAAGAAGAAAAGCATTAATGTGGCTGAATAGCGATACATTCAAGTGGCAATTACACTAGGGACAGTCACTGTGAGATGTCCTCATTTGTGACTGTCCTTACAGTGAGTGTACATTATCATGTTGTCTTTACAGTGAGTGTACATTATCATGTTGTCTTTACAGTGTCAATATATGCATTATTACTTAAACTGAAGAGTACTCTAAATAATATGTCATTGTGGAGTTCTGATTGCTTCCAATTTGATATACGCTTGTTCTACTTATGTATCCAGCATCATGTAAGAAAAGTTGATGCTTTTAAATAGATTCATTTAGCCATGAAATGCCTGTGCATGTTACATACAAGATTCCAAGGCCCAAAACTGATTACTCATTATAATTCATGTACAGAATGATAATCAACCACAACGAGGCATGCGTAGGCACTGCTTAGATTTTGAGGCATCAGAAGCTCGTAGAAGAAACTTGACCAATGGCTCATGGAATGCAACAAACTTATTGCCTAAAACAGGAGCATTGGTAACCACAGATGATGGTTTTGAAAAGAACACTTCACCATCAATGTCACGTGAGGGAACTGCAATTTCTGATGGCAAGTAACTTGTAGTATATAAGAGAGATGCAGGTACAGATGCTGGGAATACATTGCTAATGAACCACATTAATGCTTTTTTCTTTCAACAAATGAGGACAGTCACTTTAAAGACAACATGATAATGTACACTCACTGTAAGGATAGTCACAAATGACGACATCTCACAGTGACTGTCCCTTGTGTAATTGCCACTTGAATGTATTGCTATTCAGCCACATTAATGCTTTTCTTCTTCAACAAATGAGGATAGTCACTCTAAAGACAACATGATAATGTACACGGGCTGTAAGTGTACATTATCATGTTGTCTTTACAGTGACTGTCCTCCTTCAAGTGGCAATTACACAAGGGACAGTCACTGTAAAGGCAACATGATAATGTAGAGAAACGTTGTCATTTGTATTTTCAACAGTGCCGAGAGAGATTCCCTCTGCGAAATCATAGCTACAATTTCTGAGTACATTGGGTTTATTTTTCTTTTGTCATTATTATGTAATCTGGTATTCAGCTGTTACAGAGCTAAAATACCCAGAAATGAGGACATATCTGTGTTGAATTTATTGTTAGCGGCTCTGGTTATTTAGAAGTTTAATTTTATTTGTTCATCTTTCAAGCACAAATGTTTTCTGGACCGTAACATCTTCATTGTTTCGGGTATGCAATGAAACAACCGTAACTTACAACTACCTTCATGGTACTTGTGTACATTATCATGTTGTCTTTACAGTGACTGTCCTCATTCAAGTGGCAATTACACAAGGGACAGTCACTGTGAGATGTCCTCATTTGTGACAAGGACAGTCACACGAGGACATCTCACAGTGACTGTCCCTTGTGTAATTGCCACTTGAATGTATTGCTATTCAACCACATTTATGGGCCCGTTTGGACCCCAGCACACAGTAGCATCTACAGAGAAGAATATCCCAGGTGTAACAAGTTGTAAGAATATACCAACAGTTCTAAGAAGTTCCCTAGCACATAGTAGCATCTACAGAGAAGAATATACAACATGAGGGCAGCCACTGTAAAGACAACATGATAATGTACACTCATTGTATGTGTACATTATCATGTTGTCTTTACAGTGACTGTCCTCATTCAAGTGGCAATTACAGAAGGGACAGTCATTGTGAGATGTCCTCATTTGTGACAAGGATAGTCACACATGAGGACATCTCACAGTGATCGATTGTCCCTTGTGTAATTGCCACTTGAATGTATTGCTATTGAACCACATTAATGATTTTCTTCTTCAACAAATGAGGACAGTCACTCTAAAGACAACATGATAATGTACACTCATTGTAAGGATAGTCACAAATGAGGACATCTCACAGTGACTGTCCCTTGTGTAATTGCCACTTGAATTACACAAGGGACAGTCATTGTGAGATGTCCTCATTTGTGACAAGGATAGTCACACATGAGGACATCTCACAGTGATCGATTGTCCCTTGTGTAATTGCCACTTGAATGTATTGCTATTGAACCACATTAATGCTTTTCTTCTTCAACAAATGAGGACAGTCACTCTAAAGACAACATGATAATGTACACTCACTGTAAGGACAGTCACAAATGAGGACATCTCACAGTGACTGTCCCTTGTGTGATTGCCACTTGAATGTATTGCTATTCAGCCACATTAATGCTTTTCTTCTTCAACAAATGAGGATAGTCACTCTAAAGACAACATGATAATGTACACGGGCTGTAAGTGTACATTATCATGTTGTCTTTACAGTGACTATCCTCCTTCAAGTGGCAATTACACAAGGGACAGTCACTGTAAAGGCAACATGATAATGTAGAGAAACGTTGTCATTTGTATTTTCAACAGTGCCGAGAGAGATTCCCTCCGCGAAATCACAGCTACAATTTCTGAGTACGTTGGGTTTATTTTTCTTTTGTCATTATTATGTAATCTGGTATTCAGCTGTTATAGAGCTAAAATACCCAGAAATGAGGACATATCTGTGTTGAATTTATTGTTAGCGGCTCTGGTTATTTAGAAGTTTAATTTTATTTGTTCATCTTTCAAGCACAAACGTTTTGTGGACCGTAACATCTTCATTGTTTCGGGTATGCAATGAAACAGCCGTAACTTGCAACTACCTTCACGGTACTTGTGTACATTATCATGTTGTCTTTACAGTGACTGTCCTCATTCAAGTGGCAATTACACAAGGGACAGTCATTGTGAGATGTCCTCATTTGTGACAAGGACAGTCACACATGAGGACATCTCACAGTGACTGTCCCTTGTGTAATTGCCACTTGAATGTATTGCTATTCAACCACATTTATGGGCCCGTTTGGACCCCAGCACACAGTAGCATCTACAGAGAAGAATATCCCATGTGTAACAAGTTGTAAGAATATACCAACAGTTCTAAGAAGTTCCCTAGCACATAGTAGCATCTACAGAGAAGAATATACAACATGAGGGCAGCCACTGTAAAGACAACATGATAATGTACACTCATTGTATGTGTACATTATCATGTTGTCTTTACAGTGACTGTCCTCATTCAAGTGGCAATTACAGAAGGGACAGTCATTGTGAGATGTCCTCATTTGTGACAAGGATAGTCACACATGAGGACATCTCACAGTGATCGATTGTCCCTTGTGTAATTGCCACTTGAATGTATTGCTATTGAACCACATTAATGCTTTTCTTCTTCAACAAATGAGGACAGTCACTCTAAAGACAACATGATAATGTACACTCACTGTAAGGATAGTCACAAATGAGGACATCTCACAGTGACTGTCCCTTGTGTAATTGCCACTTGAATTACACAAGGGACAGTCATTGTGAGATGTCCTCATTTGTGACAAGGACAGTCACACATGAGGACATCTCACAGTGATTGTCCCTTGTGTAATTGCCACTTGAATGTATTGCTATTCAACCACATTAATGCTTTTCTTCTTCAACAAATGAGGACAGTCACTCTAAAGACACCATGATAATGTACACTCACTGTAAGGACAGTCACAAATGAGGACATCTCATAGTGACTGTCCCTTGTGTAATTGCCACTTGAATGTATTGCTATTCAGCCACATTAATGCTTTTCTTCTTCAACAAATGAGGATAGTCACTCTAAGGACAACATGATAATGTACACTCACTGTAAGTGTACATTATCATGTTGTATTACAAATGGACCTTATGTTGGTCGGGATATAAGTGCAAAAAAAAAAAGGAACGTTGTCATTTGTGTTTTCAACAGCGCCGAGAGAGATTCCCTCCGCAAAATCAAGCGGGTTATCATTTTTGTTTTGAACAAAGCGGGTTGTCATTTGTGTTTTGAACAGCACCGAGAGAGATTCCCTCCGCGAAATCAAGCGGGTTGTCATTTGTGTTTTCAACAGTGCCGAGAGAGATTCCCTCCGCAAAATCACAGCTACAATTTCTGAGTACGTTGGGTTTATTTTTCTTTTGTCATTATTATTTAATCTGGTATTCAGCTGTTAGAGAGCTAAAATACCCAGAAATGAGGACATATCTGTGTTGAATTTATTGTTAGCGGCTTTGGTTATTTAGAATGCTTCCCCACAATACTTAATTACACAAGGGACAGTCACTGTGAGATGTCCTCATTTGTGACAAGGACAGTCACACATGAGGACATCTCACAGTGACTGTCCCTTGTGTAATTGCCACTTGAATGTATTGCTATTCAACCACATTTATGGGCCCGTTTGGACCACGACACACAGTAGCATCTACAGAGAAGAATATCCCAGGTGTAACAAGTTGTAAGAATATACCAACAGTTCTAAGAAGTTCCCTAGCACATAGTAGCATCTACAGAGAAGAATATACAACATGAGGGCAGCCACTGTAAAGACAACATGATAATGTACACTCATTGTATGTGTACATTATCATGTTGTCTTTACAGTGACTGTCCTCATTCAAGTGGCAATTACAGAAGGGACAGTCATTGTGAGATGTCCTCATTTGTGACAAGGATAGTCACACATGAGGACATCTCACAGTGATCGATTGTCCCTTGTGTAATTGCCACTTGAATGTATTGCTATTCAACCACATTAATGCTTTTCTTCTTCAACAAATGAGGACAGTCACTCTAAAGACAACATGATAATGTACACTCACTGTAAGGACAGTCACAAATGAGGACATCTCACAGTGACTGTCCCTTGTGTGATTGCCACTTGAATGTATCGCTATTCAGCCACATTAATGCTTTTCTTCTTCAATAAATGAGGACAGTCACTCTAAAGACAACATGATAATGTACACTCACTGTAAGGACAGTCACAAATGAGGACATCTCACAGTGACTGTCCCTTGTGTGATTGCCACTTGAATGTATCGCTATTCAGCCACATTAATGCTTTTCTTCTTCAACAAATGAGGATAGTCACTCTAAAGACAACATGATAATGTACACGGGCTGTAAGTGTACATTATCATGTTGTCTTTACAGTGACTGTCCTCATTCAAGTGGAAATTACACAAGGGACAGTCACTGTGAGATGTCCTCATTTGTGACAAGGACAGTCACACATGAGGACATCTCACAGTGACTGTCCCTTGTGTAATTGCCACTTGAATGTATTGCTATTCAACCACATTTATGGGCCCGTTTGGACCGCGGCACATAGTAGCATCTACAGAGAAGAATATCCCAGGTGTAACAAGTTGTAAGAATATACCAACAGTTCTAAGAAGTTCCCTAGCACATAGTAGCATCTACAGAGAAGAATATGGGTCAACGAGGTTGACTTCAAAGCCATGCAATCTAATGGTAATAGTAATATCATAATTTGACATACTATCAGAAATACTTCCTAAATAGACTATTTAATCTTATAAGAGATGGATTCATGAGAACTATTATTTATGAAATATGAGTCAATGACTTTAATTAAAAAAATTACACAATCTAATTCTTGTAAAAATATCAAAATTTGACACATTGAAAATACCTTCCAAAAGTATCGTTAATTGATTAATATGAATCACTACTCATGAAATATAATTTTATAAACCTAATCTAAAAACTACACAATAAAAATCTTAATAGCAATATTGTAAGAAACTATTCCCAAAAGCAAGCCTAATAAAATTTGATGAAAATAATTTTTGTTTCACTCAACTTTGACATTCACAACTTCCTCTTTTATTATAATAAGAAAAAAAATGTCTTTTTAGATATACCTCATGAACCATACTCGAATAATCTATCATTTTTCTTCTCAAAAACATATTTGCAGAGCCTGCTTCTTTTACTTGTTTGTACTTTTATCTCTCTGATGGAAAGGGTTCCTTCAGGACACATTTTTCCAAGTTCACTGCTTGAGATATTTGAGGAGGGTTCCCCTGCTTGAGTATCCATCCAACCCATATTCGAGTAGTTCTACAATTGCACAGTCTAAATTAATAATACTGACAATTGAATGACGAATGATGATACATAGAATTGATATAAACTAATCCTAAAAACACTAAAACATTATTAATATATTTATATTTCATAAATAAAATTGATATAAAAGATTTGGAAAAATACATTAAAAAATAGAAAAACAGTAATTTATAATAGAAGGAAACTTAAATTGCTATTTAAAAAAAAACAAGAGTCTTAAATCTTATCATTTTGTTTCATTATCATCCATAAGTACACACCTCTAGCATAATAATTATATTTTACCACCCATAAAATGAAAAAAAGATTTTCACAAGAGAAATTGAAGCTAGATTATAAAAATGAACCATCTTATTGGAAACTGGAACTGTTATCATACCCAAAAGGACTACAAAATTTCACCTTATCATACCCAGATTGTTGCTTTGCCTGGCGGAGGGAAATTTGATCAGTAAAATTGACACAGAGTATGTTGTCTCCATTGTCATGCTGGATAACAAAACACCAACTTTAATGGGCATGTACTGTCCCTTGTGTAATTGCCACTTGAATGCATTGCTATTTGATGCAGGGGCATCCCTAATGCAAGCCAAAGACACCATGATTGAAGGAAGTTGCCATGAAGCCAAGGAGTCAAATCCTATCAATTGGAACATAAGATTTTCACCTTGGAGCTTTGAAGGATTGACTGGTGAAAGGTCCTTTTGATTGACAAATCAGAGTCTTTTTGAATGACAAATCAGAGTCTTTTTGAATGACAATAAATTAGAATAGGAGTTTTAGATGTTTTCTTGGTTTGTAATAAATATTAAGGATTGATCTTATCTCCTTATAAACATCCACTTGTTGGACACAAGACCCCTTGGTGACTTATAAACCTTGGGCATCTTTTGAGTCCTTGGATGAAATGAGCATAGTAAGTGTTTATTAGGTGTCTTTTAGATGTTGTTAAGAAGTTTGAAGGTCCAAAATAACTTTAATAAGGTTCCTAAAGTTTCACAACACATTTTTAACCTTCTCGGCAAAGTTGTTTGCAAAGTTGTAATGCAACTTTAAAAGTTGCTTAGCAAAGTTGACATTTGTTGGATAAACTGTTCTAACCACCTAGATGGTTGAACCAACGTTTGGAGAGCCTATTTTAGGCTTCAAATGGTCGAAGACAGACAGAGAACCAGTATTGTAATCATTTTGCTTTCATAAAAAATAAAAATAACCCTGTTTTAGTGCATTTCTGGTGAAAAACGAACTCTGTACGGCTGTACGGATGGTGGTTGGATGATAAAATTTTCCTGGAAGTTGTAATAGTGACATCTGATGCTTTGGAAGTTGGTTTGATTGATTCTCTTTGTTTTATATCTAAGTTATTTCAAATTTTCTGTGCATTGTTTACAAACCCTCATTTTCAGGGTTTGACTGATGTAAAGACCTTAACTCACGTTTCAACCATTGGAATTCCTTCTTCCTTGGTGGAATGAGAGTTAAGGATGTATATTTGTATATTCTAAAAGCCCTGACTACTCTGCATCACTATTGAACCACATTAATGCTTTTTTCCTTCAACAAATGAGGACAGTCACTGTAAAGACAACATGATAATGTACACTCACTGTAAGGATAGTCACAAATGAGGAAATCTCAGAGTGATTATCCCTTGTGTAATTTCCGCTTGAATACATTGCTATTGAACCACATTAATGCTTTTTTCCTTCAAGTGGCAATTACACAAGGGACAGTCACTGTGAGATGTCCTCATTTGTGACAAGGACAGTCACACATGAGGACATCTCACAGTGACTGTCCCTTGTGTAATTGCCACTTGAATGTATTGCTATTCAACCACATTTATGGGCCTGTTTGGACCACAGCACACAATAGCATCTACAAAGAAGAATATCCCATGTGTAACAAGTTGTAAGAATATACCAACAGTTCTAAGAAGTTCCCTAGCACATAGTAGCATCTACAGAGAAGAATATACAACATGAGGGCAGCCACTGTAAAGACAACATGATAATGTACACTCATTGTATGTGTACATTATCATGTTGTCTTTACAAGGATAGTCATTTGTGACAAGGATAGTCACACATGAGGACATCTCACAGTGATCGATTGTCCCTTGTGTAATTGCCACTTGAATGTATTACTATTGAACCACATTAATGCTTTTCTTCTTCAACAAATGAGGACAGTCACTCTAAAGACAACATGATAATGTACACTCACTGTAAGGACAGTCACAAATGAGGACATCTCACAGTGACTGTCCCTTGTGTGATTGCCACTTGAATGTATTGCTATTCAGCCACATTAATGCTTTTCTTCTTCAACAAATGAGGATAGTCACTCTAAAGACAACATGATAATGTACACAGGCTGTAAGTGTACATTATCATGTTGTCTTTACAGTGACTGTCCTCCTTCAAGTGGCAATTACACAAGGGATTTGTGTTTTCATTTGTGTTTTCAACAGCGCCGTAACCCTCCGCGAAATCACATCGGGATATAAGGGCAAAACAAACAAGAACGTTGTCATTTGTATTTTCAACAGCGCCGAGAGAGATAAACAAACTTAAAACTCAGACTTAAGAAAGATGAAGGCAATGCTTCAAAAGGCCGATGCCCTAAATACGGGAAAACACAATACCACCATTAAACGATGCCCTAGTCACCGTATCAATGCTGCCAGCTCCGTACCAGTATGCTGACTGCTCACTTTCATCCTGTGATAAAGGTAACTTCATTAATCATACTTGAAATGGCAGCATACGAACTAAAGCTGATGAACATTTATAAACTAAAAGTTTAAAACTACAGATTACAAATGTAGTAGTTTCATACGAAAAGAACTTGATGTCTGAAATTTACCATTAGAAGTATCCAAAGGAATACCACAGTACTGTTGAACTTGGAGAATCGGAGATGAAGTACACAGCAAGGTTCAACAGCTGTAAGGACTGTTACACCATCTTTAGCATTTGAATACATTTTCTCCTTGGCTTCTGGTGGATCCTCAAAGACCCCCAATGACGTTTTCCCTACAATTATCAATTGTTTGTCAGTATGAGATATTAATAAATAAACATTAATCACAATATTAGGCAAACAATGTTCTTGATGTCTGAATCTAAATCACAGAAAGCTCTAATAAAGCAGTTCTCAGTTTCACATTAAACTAAGTTTCAATTTCAAATGGTTATAATAATTTTTGCAAGTTATAAGTAGCTGGTTACAGTATATGACATAAAAAGAAAAAAAATCATTTCTATTCTTTTCTTCTTTTTCTCTTTCAATGAAGCTTTTGCACCACACAAATGCATACCAAGAATTTCTCAGGAGGTTTCAAGACCATTGCATACCAAACTTCTTCTCTGTAGATGCTACTGTGTGTCGTGGTCCAAACGGGTCCAAATAGACCTAGTGACTCTAGTAGGTCTCCAAAACCTGTTCTGCAGCAATAACTCTTCAATTTGACAAAGGACCTTATGAACTTATATGTTTTTTGAGTACCCTTTTTGATGTTCTAACAATCCTCCAACTCCCAGACCTTGACTCCACTCCAGAGCATATCAATGTCCTTATTGAGTCCGCAGACCTAATGCATGCCTTTGGGTGTGGGTTCCAAAACAAGGCATTGAAAATGGGTGCATGAAACCAAGATCAGAGTTTGAAGATGTCCACCATGCTCTAAAGATCTAGATTCAACAAGGTTTGAGGTCCTTTACTTGCCGCTACCCTCTGATCTTGCATAATCCATCAACTCCTAGTCAAGAACATTGAGATTCTTGACCTAGGGCTTGCTCTTGAAATTCTCCGGCTTAGTATCCTATTCCAAAGCTTTTAAAATATGAAAATAAACCCCCTTAACTTGCATTTTACAAAGAACAGAGGATATCCTATGGTTTATTTGCAAGTTAAGGCCATTTGAATGCAATAACTCAAAAAATGAGGGTTTGACAGAACAACAGATAAGAAAAAGGAATAACTTTGATATAAGGTGTCTTGAATCTACCAAATAAACTCTCAAAGCATAAGATATAAATACTCTAACTTCCACACTGGTCTGCCCTCCCTTTCACATCCGTACACTATACAGTGCTTGAAGGAAATGCACAAAAAAGGCTCTGAAATAGTGGCTCTATCTGACAGAGAGTCCATGCTAGGCTCCATGACTAACCTAGAGCACATTCCTTGTTATGGAGGAAGTTTGAATGGTGAAGAACTTATGGAATGGATAGAGGACCTAGATAACCATTTTGACTACAAGTATCTTATTAATAACCATTTTGACTACAAGTATCTTATGGATAGAGGACCTTGATAACCATTTTGACTCATTTAGTATCTTATTGAGCTTCACTTTGTTTCGAGAATATAGTTTAATATTCTCTACTAAACAGGGCCAACCACGTGAAGGTGGAAGCTCATTTGGCCCCACCCCCCTCCCCCTAACATCACTCTACATTCCCCGTTAACATCTAACATTCATTCATTCTTTCAATTATTAATAAAATGTAACATTCAATCAATATCACATGATAACATTCATTAACACATTAGATTCGTTAACACACAACATTCATCAATATGAAAATAAACACATAATTCATGAACATTCATTAGCACATAATTAAATTCATTGAGACATAAAATTCAGTCATTATCAATTAAGGTATTTAGATGACAATCATTTCTTTTTTCTCTTTCTAATTTTTTTTTCTATGTAAGCTCTAAGAGGAGCATCAGTGTTATCATCAATACCCCCCTCATCAGTTGTTTTGTTCTTTGTTCTTGATGATCTCAAATTCCTATGCTGCTGCAAAGGGGGGTCCTCTACAATAACAAATAAAAGAGTTAAATTTAAAATATTTAATTATAATTGTTACAAGTATTTAATTATTTTAAAGAACATAACTGTGGCGCTCTTTAATTACCTGATCTAGCCACATCATTTTGTCTAGACTCAACCTCAACATGCTCATGAGCACCGACCCCTCGATCCTCTACAGTTGCTATACAAAATGTTACATTAATCCAAACACCAATTGTAATTACATATAAAAATTTTAATAGCAAATGTATACCTCCACCACTAGGATGCACATCATGCGAACCTTCATTATGCATAGATTGTGTAGAAGGATTGTCAGGCTGCATTCCAATATCCTACACATTGTTATCATTGCTTTCTTAAAACAGATATACTCACTTTATATTAGAACTTAACATCAAATAGACTAATTGGTAAAGTATTCAATTTGAAATAAATTTCATTTAGCTTATTTACCTGTGGCTCAGATGCATCATTATTTGAACCTTGCACACTGATTTCAGCTCGTAGCCGTTCAGCCACGGCTCTATAGCCTTGTTGGAAGCCAATTATCTTGTCCTCTTCTGTGAGGCATCTATTGAACTCTGACCCCTACATTTTTTCTTGGTATGGTGAATTTTACTTGCATTGTTTGATCAAAAAAAATTTCCTTGCAATATATAAAAAAATTGATACAAGTTTTCATTTACTAATACTTACAACTCGTGCTTGAAGTTTGGAAAAACCACCAGAGCCGAGCTTGTGTGTCCCGTGCTTTTCTAATCTTGCCTTTGTTGCCTTTGATGTGTCAGGCAATCTATGAAAAGTTTGAAATATGTTAGAGACCAATATAGGAAAAATTTAGAGGTTAATTAGTACATAATTACATTCTCAAAAGTATCACATACCTTGCTCTACTCTCTACTGGCGTAATTCCTTTTTTCATGTCGGCTTTATACTTTCCATCCAAAATCAAACCCTGCCACTCAGCCTCAAGAACACAGGGCGGACGCTCGTGCCTTGGGTTAACCTCTAAATATTTCCTGTACTGGTCCCTAATATACTTCAAACATAAACCAGCTCTTTCAAGGAGCTTGTTTCTCTCGAATGCACGAGGTCCAAAAAGCTGGGTCATACTATCTACAAGATCATCCTTCAACTTTTTATCTTGGTTATTCCACCTTTTAAGTAAAAAAAAACATGTTAGACTCATAAATGAAGAGAAGCTACCTTTAATATAGTTCAAGAAATTGATGAAAAGGAAAACTATTCTAGCAATGATATGAAATCAAAATAGTGGTTTGGGGTTTTAGTTAGGATATGATGTTCCACCATGTACGTATGGTGGGCCCGAATATCCGCAAACACTCGTCACCAAGTTTTCGCCAAAAAATATCATTCCCTACAAAATAATCATGGGATCATTAGTCGATGAAGAGTGATCAAAAACTAAATTACTATTATATCACTATAGAATAATAATAACTTTAAAGTACCTGGAAGTTTGGATACTTTTAAGGGAACGCCTTCATCGTCGCTGATGATCAATACGCAATCCTTCACCGTTCCCGTACTAGGAACACGGGAACATCCAGGAAATGATGTTGCATCGGGACTTGTTGCATCTCCTATTGCAAAAAATGAAAACCATTATCAAATGCCTCCAAGAAATAATACTTCAAGGGAAATAAATTGGTGCAGAGCACCCATGGCACAAACACAATCAAGGGATCTACATCGTAAACACATAACACTTAAACACATAACAAAAGAGAGAAAAAGAGGGATTTGTGTACCAGTAGATGGTGCAACAGTTGGTGCATTTAGGCTGTGTGTTGTTGACATGGCAGTCGGCAAGACATTTGTGGCTGTCCTGGATGGAGGCGGCGTTGTCATATCATCATGGAAAGGAGCTGAAGAATAAAATTGTTAGAGCATGCATAAATATAGAACGCGTGGACTAGCATGGACAAGATTGTTAGAGCATTAAAAAAAAAGATTGTTCGAGCATGTATTGTCAATGATTATGATCATTCCTATATATATTCAGTGGAAAAGACAAGTGGGGAATGGAACATGTGATCTACCTGAACCACTTGCAATACCGGCCTCATCATGGGAATGGGGTTCAAAATTACGCAAATAACTCTGTAAAGACAATGCATCCATATTTTAATTAATATCATAAAAGAGCATAACATAAAAACCATTATTGAACTCTTGTAATAATTAAAAATTTCATTAATACTTACTTTAAAGTTTTCAGAAGTGCGCAACAACTCAGCTGCCCTGTCTTTTATTTCCTGAGTCTGAGGATGTATGGATACCAAACGTAGAAGTTCTTTCCCAATTTTCTTTAGCAGCTTTTTAATGGAACCGATCGGGTCATCGGTCTCTGCTAAATCAATAAAAAAAGGGTCCACAAGGGGGGACTCCTGAGGGACTGCAGGTTGCTTTCCCTCTCTCCGACCACCGGCCCTCTGTGACAACAATAGTATTAGTATTATCAAAATTACTCCAAAACAATGAAGAAAATAACATTAAAAAAAATAACATTTTGCTTCTATCTAGTTTGCACAATTACAATGAATTTTACCTGCTCATGTGTAGATGAGCTAGGAATATCGTCACCATCACCTTCGGGCGGTTGCTCCATATTGTGCCCCTGTGTCAAAGATCAAGTATAAAAATGTTAGCCAAAAATTTAATAACTAAATGGTATGTTGGAGTCATTGATTAGAAGTTGGTTTAATAGTATGTACCACCCCCATGATAGTAGCCTCGTTTGTATCTATGCGGTTCAAATTGTAATCAATAAGCAGCTCTTCCCCTGCACGTATTGATTTTATCGCACAGATGAATACACGATTTCCCTCGCGCGCCTCAAATATGCAATTGGGTTGCTTTATAGTTGACCCAGGTCGTGTACTATTTATAAAACCCGCAATATTCCCTGTTGCTTTTGGCCTTCCATCAATGTATATAGCCACACTTTTACTTTGATTATTGTCTTGCTGTTGTATATAATTTGCCGAGAGTGCATACCTACGCATACTTTTTTTATATTGAACAATATGCATCCAACTTTTGTAATCGTAACATGGTCCAACATACTCCATCAATTCAAAAACTTTGTTGTAAGACACCTTTATGCCATCCATAGAAAATAGGCCCAAACCATGTAATGATGATGGTGCTATGCGATATATCCTCTCATTAACACAAAAATCAATGTTTATTGGAGGAAGTTCCTTGGGTACCCAATGTTTCTGTAGATGTTGGTACCTCAAGGGCACCTCGATGTCGCCTTTCGTCTCATCATCATAAGAACATGACCCCCCTTGAGCAAGGAAAAATTTCATGTGTTTATTGAATTTCCTTCTAGTCCTTTGACCTCTAGTTAATCTCCCTATTCTAGATAAACTGCATGTCTCACTTTCCTCTTCTATTCCTATATTTCCCTCACTCGAGGAAGACACTTCTGACAAATACCTATTTGCTGGTACCTGCAAATGGGAGAGATCTTAGAAGACATCAATCTTACTATTGATAAGTGTATTAAATAGACTTTCTATAAGGTGTATTGACTTATACCTGTCGATCCATGAGACTGTGCGGGATGCTCTTGAAAGGGGTTCAATTTTCTGCAAATGTAATTCAATTATCGTGAGCATAATCACATCATAATCATAATCACATCCATCATAAGCATCACATAAAAATTAAAAACATTAAAACGTACACATTATAACACTTATAGCTTTTAAATAGATAATGAATAAACTATGTAACCATTTAAGACAAATATATTTCTATCAAGAAATGAATATTAAATACATTAAGGATTGATGGCATACCTTTAAATTTCATCATCATCATCCTCATCATCATCATCATCATCATCATCATCATCATCGTCATCGTCGTCATCATCATCGTCCTCGTCATCCTCGTCGTTGTCGTCATCATCAACATCATCATCATCAACATCAACATCATCTTCATCATCATCATCAGTAGCAGCATCATCTTCTTCTTCTTCTTCATGAAAATTTGTCTCAGGAACATCATCCAATAATTGTCGATCGTGATCATCATCTACATCATCTTCTACTTCTTCGGTATCTTCTTCTTCCATCGCATTATACTTTATCGGCCTTCCTCTCGGTTCATGTCTAACAACAAATGACCAACCCGGTTTATGTGAAACCTCTGAGTAAAATACCTGTTCACATTGGCTTGGAAGAACATAGGGCTCATCCCCAACTGGCTCAAACGACCTTGTATTAACCATTGTAAATCCATTATCATGTTCAATAACAGTTCTATTAGGATCATTTGGATTAAGTCGTAGCCTGTACCATTTGACAACGGAGAGTACTAATTTGAAGGAACTAAAGTCGCACTCAAGTATATCATCCAAAATGCCATAGTATTGATTTTTAGACTCTTGAGGATCTAAGTCATTTCTAGATGAAATATTAGTCACTTGAAAGACTGCAGTTATTCCAGAATCACAAGTTTTCTTCGTGTCATCCAACACTTTGACGCGAAATTTTTGACCATTACAGAACATACCCTTGTGGTGTTTAACCTGCAATAATATGTGAAACATGTCAAAATTATTATATCGTGAGTTGATAAACATACGGGTGATTAATAATTTTGTACGTACCTGGAAATCTCTTAAACCATATGCTAAATCTATTTCCCTTTGCGTAACATTAGAATCTCCATTACGATGAGCTTCTTTAACCAATGAAGATACACCTTCCCATGTTAATGTGTGACCAGAATGTTGACATCGTTCAATCCATACCGTCATCCAATCAAGATTGTTTGCAATATACAAATGTAGTGCATCCCACTCTCGAGCAACTGTACAAAAAAAAAATAGACGACTTACAACCGATTTATTTTGAAGATTAAGAAATAATTTATTACAATAACATCTTATAATTTATTACCTGTCACTTTCCTCAATCTACCTTTCCCCATCAAGTACTCCCCTTTGAATTTTTGAAAAGGGTTGAGATCCCAAATGCGATCTACATGGATATTTGAAGCAAACTTAGGAAGATATTCAGTAATGTACACCATAGTCTGGTATACCATGTATCCCTCTACCATAGAACCCTCAGGATGTGCTCTTTGTCGAACCAAAGCCTTCAAAGATTTCAAGTGCCTCTCAACCATCCACATTGACCTAGTGTGTGCAGGTCCACACAATTCAATCTCCTCAACTTGGTGTATGAGGTAGTGTTCTTGTGCATTGAAAAAAGTTGGAGGTAGACACTTTTACATTTCACACAATAAATGAGGAATTCTTCTCTTCCAATAGTTTATATCTTCTTTACAGATTTCTTTAGATGACAACCACCTACATTAAGAGATTCAAGTCACAAAAAATATATAAATACGAGACTTTACAAAATAATATACAATAGATTACATAGCAAGAAAAACAAATCGCGAATATAATAAATATATACAACAAATTGAACAGATATTACTGCTTACCTCATGTATTTTCCAAGATCATATATCACTTGTTTGATGTTATTGTTGAAGTGCTCTGGGAGAGATAGAGGTAGCACGTACTGCAGTAATTATAAACCAATCATTTCATTATTTTCTAACATAACATAATGAATAGTACACGTAGTTTATGAATATATTGTAAATACAGAAGAACATAACTTACCTTGATGAAAGTATGCCAATCATGCGTTTTGAGCCCTGGCCCAAATTCACTTTTCTTTGATATGAGATTGCTTATGTTCCCAGCAAATCCTGTGGGAAATCGAATTTTTCGTATGACTTCTTTTATGGCATCACTTTGCTGCTCCGTTAATAACCAAGGAAGGGCACTTATATTAATCTGATCTCTATTGCTATTTGAGTGAATGAAATTCTTCAGTGCATGATTGGATTCATGAATGTCATTACAAATTTTGACAATTTTTTCTTTGTCACGCCTTCCATCCAGTATTTTCCACAATGTCTCTGTTATATTCTTTCCAACATGCATAAGATCAAACAAATGCACAATTTGTAGGTCCTCGTAGTAGGGCAACCTACTAAATTGTCTGGGATAGCTTTTTAGTCCCTTTGGAAGGTTGTCAGTAGTGCCTTGACGACCTTCACGATCATCAATTACATAATTAGTAAACAAAAATCACAATAGAAATATATAAATTACAAACATAAACCATTAAGTGGAACGACATTACCTCGACGATTAATTCTATTATATTCCAACTTCCATAGGCGAGGTGTCATTCTTCGTGGCTTTGATGTAGTCTCTTCTTTCCCATTGAAAAGATGTTTTTCCATACTTCGATACTTATGATTCCTGTGGAGGAAGTGTCTGTACTCATCAAACACATGCTTTCCTAAACTTTTTGAATGACGAGATTTCATCTTTGGACCACAAACTGGACATGCAAATTTTCCCTTTGTTTGAAGACCTAAAAGATAATGATATAATTAGATTATTAAATATGTTGATTTTTATAATTAGAATTATCATGCGCAACTTGAATTCACTATAACATACCACAAAAATGTGTTAGCCCTGGGGCATCATGTATTGTCCATACAAGTATTGCATGGAATTGAAATTGTCTTTGTCCTATTGTTCTAGACACATCATACATAGTGACACCGTTCCATAACTCCACCAACTCGTCAATAAGAGGCTCAATATATACATTCATATCTTTAACTTGATATTTACCTACTTGAATGAACAGTAACATTACATAATTATTGTGACCATTTTACGGTAAGATTTGTAAGTACATGTAAATTAATAACTATCAAATGATAAAATACCTGGAACAATCATTGCCAACATAATGTGCTCCCTCTTTATTGACATCCACGGAGGAATGTTATTGTTGATAACAAAAACAGGCCACACCGAGCAAACAGATCTCATCTCTCCAAATGGATTGACACCATCCGCTACCAATGAAAGCCTGAGATTACGAGGTTCTTCTTTGAAGTGTTGCCACTTTTCCTCTATGTGCATAAATGCCGAACCATCCGCAGGGATTCGAATAATGTCATCTCGACTTCTATTGCGTGCATGGTAATCCATAAATTGTGCCAAGCTAGTACACCTGAATAATTGTCGCATCCGTGGAATAATGGGGATGTAACGAAGAACCTTGTGAGGCACCTTTTTTGTTATTCGATCTGTTCGATATCTACTCGTATGACATACAGGGCATTGTGTTGCAAATTCATGTTCTTTATAATATATAATATGATCATTGGGACAAGCATGTATTGCTTGATACTCCATTCCAATATCTTTCATAATAGAAGATAATTCTCGATATGAGCGAGGTAGAATATTTGATGGTGGTAACAAAAACTCGCCTATCAATCTACAGCAAAAAATATAAGTTGTTAATATAAACAATATTAGTGGTACATTATTCACCCTTTGTTAACTATAAAGACATATATGACATACCTTAACATACGTGACATTGTTATGTTGGATAAACCATTCATAACCTTCAAGTTCAACAACAACAATACAGCAGAGAGAAGAGTTGTTTGGGAGTCTTTGTATAGGGGCTCGTATGCCTTCTCAAGTAGAGGTAAATCAAGGCTATCATCATCATCATGATCAGATCCGCTTGGACTAAATGTGTCATGGATCAATGTATTTATACCATCATCTTCAATTGTGTTTTCTGGCGCATGATCGTCATCTGCCATGGGATCATTATCTTCACCTTGGATATTCGCACCCCCATGTTCCTCCATATCATGTACTTCCCTGGGGAGATCAACCTATATAAAATTGATTAACATAAATAAACCATGATCTTCAACTCATCATCAAGTGATTTCATATGTATATAAATTGTTAAAATGATATAATGAACAACTTACCAGTGGATGATAGTCATGCCCCCCTTCAATGTGACCATTCTCCCTACAATGTCTCTTAACTGTTTTGATTAGCAATCTTCTACGGTTTAAGCCCTTACAAATTTTGCAGGGAAAATAACATTTTCCATCACCTTTTCTTTTCAAGTTAGACCACAATCTAGCGATTGTCTCCCTATTTTGTTCTTCACTTATATTATCTGACATGATCGTTCTTCGCAGGAAGCAAAAATTAGGCTATGAAAACTTCGGTCTACAACTTTCAGTGACTAAGCAAAATTGTCAAAAGTACACAAAACATATAAGCTACAAGGCCTTCTTGCTTAGCTCTAGAAGCTCTCTAGCAATCAAAACATATAAGCTACAAGGCCTAACAGCAATTTCAAAACATATAAGCTACAAGGCAAGACATATTACATGACATGGCAAAAGGATTAAAATATACATTAGATTAAAAAATATACAATTTTCAAACCTGAGCGCGTGCCTATAACTCGTGCAATGGTCTTCTTGCTTAGCTTTAGAAGCTCTCCAGCAGTCAAAACATATAAGCTACAAGGCCTAATAGCAATTTCAAAACAAGGGTCATCAAAAGAACCAAAAACAATGTGTGCAAACAATACCTTGTGAAGTGGTATAGACAATTAGAAGATGCTACTATGTGCTAGGGAACTTCTTAGAACTGTTGGTATATTCTTACAACTTGTTACACCTGGGATATTCTTCTCTGTAGATGCTACTGTGTGCCGTGGTCCAAACGGGCCCATAAATGTGGTTGAATAGCAATACATTCAAGTGGCTTACACAAGGGACAGTCACTGTGAGATATCCTCATGTGTGACTGTCCTTGTCACAAATGAGGACATCTCACAGTGACTGTCCCTTGTGTAATTGCCACTTGAATGAGGTCAGTCACTGTAAAGACAACATGATAATGTACACATACAATGAGTGTACATTATCATGTTGTCTTTACAGTGGCTGCCCTCATGTTGTATATTCTTCTCTGTAGATGCTACTACGTGCTAGGGAACTTCTTAGAACTGTTGGTATATTCTTACAACTTGTTACACCTGGGATATTCTTCTCTGTAGATGCTACTGTGTGTCGTGGTCCAAACGGGCCCATAAATGTGGCTGAATAGCAATACATTCAAGTGGCAATTACACAAGGGACAGTCACTGTGAGATGTCCTCATGTGTGACTGTCCTTGTCACAAATGAGGACATCTCACAGTGACTGTCCCTTGTGTAATTAAGTATTGTGGGGAAGCATTCTAAATAACCAAAGCCGCTAACAATAAATTCAACACAGATATGTCCTCATTTCTGGGTATTTTAGCTCTCTAACAGCTGAATACCAGATTAAATAATAATGACAAAAGAAAAATAAACCCAACGTACTCAGAAATTGTAGCTGTGATTTTGCGGAGGGAATCTCTCTCGGCACTGTTGAAAACACAAATGACAACCCGCTTGATTTCGCGGAGGGAATCTCTCTCGGTGCTGTTCAAAACACAAATGACAACCCGCTTTGTTCAAAACACAAATGATAACCCGCTTCATTTCGCGGAGGGAATCTCTCTCGGCGCTGTTGAAAACACAAATGACAACGTTCCTTTTTTTTTTTGCACTTATATCCCGACCAACATAAGGTCCATTTGTAATACAACATGATAATGTACACTTACAGTGAGTGTACATTATCATGTTGTCCTTAGAGTGACTATCCTCATTTGTTGAAGAAGAAAAGCATTAATGTGGCTGAATAGCAATACATTCAAGTGGCAATTACACAAGGGACAGTCACTATGAGATGTCCTCATTTGTGACTGTCCTTACAGTGAGTGTACATTATCATGGTGTCTTTAGAGTGACTGTCCTCATTTGTTGAAGAAGAAAAGCATTAATGTGGTTGAATAGCAATACATTCAAGTGGCAATTACACAAGGGACAATCACTGTGAGATGTCCTCATGTGTGACTGTCCTTGTCACAAATGAGGACATCTCACAATGACTGTCCCTTGTGTAATTCAAGTGGCAATTACACAAGGGACAGTCACTGTGAGATGTCCTCATTTGTGACTGTCCTTACAATGAGTGTACATTATCATGTTGTCTTTAGAGTGACTGTCCTCATTTGTTGAAGAAGAAAAGCATTAATGTGGTTCAATAGCAATACATTCAAGTGGCAATTACACAAGGGACAATGTCATGAGCCGTGACATATTGAACTTAGTATAATAATAAAATGATTAGATGATATATAATAATCTATTATTAACGGTATATAACAATAATATATAATTATTATCAAAAGATAATAATAATATATAGTTAGCATAATAAGTAATATGTTAATTAAATAATATTAAAATATTAATAAATAATATAATTATGATTATAATTATAATATAAATTAATAATAAATAATTATTAATAAATTATATATATTATATTATAATAATATATTAAGTAATAATATTAAATCAATTATTGATATAATAATTTTAATATATAAATAATATTAATAAACCTCTCAATATAAAACAATATGTTATCACTATAATAATATTTATTATAATATTATTAATATTACTAACATCATTAATTATAATATTTAATAATAACAATAACATTAATAAATATAATAATAATAATAATAACGTTTAAAGCAATATCGAATATCTGTAATCGATATACATCTACATTAAACATCTGCATTATCTATCACGATGAGGAACGAAGAAGTGATACAACAATCACTAGTCATTACACATCGATACCATGAGAGGATGATTAATGAACCAAATACTATGAAGTCAAGATCAACATGATATGAATAAGGGATAGGTCGCTATGGGTTTCAGAAGATGTATTGATAAGCAAGAAGGATAACCATTCATATATTATAAATAATCATTAATTGCACAAGTTTAGACAATGACATATCCGATAAAGCAATATCAAACATGAAGACCCGCTAGCAAATATGCACCATCACTTCCTATGTTATCATGACAATAACATAAACTAGATTGAATTCTACTATCTATATCAATAGACACCACATAGGAGGATATCGACTAAAGGATTGAAAGATTATCGATTGTCTGAGATAAACCACATCTTGTAGAAACACAAAAGCATCAGTGATTATATCACAAGCTATTGATGAATGAGGCATCAGTCATGGATAATAAGTACAATGTATCCTTAAGTATTAACAGGAATGGAAGTCAATTTGAAGATCAAACTCCATTACCAGCAATCAACCAATAAATGGACAATTATGAGAAAATGATATCGACTTATATCAGAGTAGAAAGATTGGATATCATCATAACAATATGGGATAAGGCAAGAGTTAATATCGATTGACTAAATACTAATGATAGTTAGACCAAACTAATACAAACACAATGGATGTTAACTACTGGTTGCACTACCAATTAGGGAAGATTACCTTCATAAAAAGATTTGATATTGAGTCAATCTGGGAGTTATCTATGATCAGAAAATAATGAAATAATATTATGTGAACTGTCGGATTATGGAAAGGTGTGCTTAACAAAGGGACATGGAGGAAGAAACAAGACACGTCTCATTCATAGCATCTCTTCATTTGTTAAAGACAATATAAGAATGCATTCTCGTCAGTCACTCAAGGCATCATTAGAACTTTATTTACTTATCCGTATTTGGATATACTCAATAGAGCATCTGCCTTTGGCAGTTTGGTTTCAAGTTTATCATTGCAGATCAGAGACAACACCATGATTGCACAGATAGAAAGGATAGTCAGAAACAACATCAATATTTGAAGTTGCAAGCATATAATTCAGAATCTGAAATAGCAACATATCACTCATAGCGATATTACACATTTGCATAATTACATCATCATATCAGACACAGCAAATACATTGCTGTAAGCAATACTTATTGATTGTATATCGATATTGTTTATATCAGACATAGCATCATTATACTATCACTATAAGTGATAGGAAACATCATATTCATAGCATATTTCATATCATTATATCCGACAGTGCTATTAAACATATTGGTATCAATATCATCTTGCACACATATTGTGATTGAATCTGAAATAGCGGTTGATATCTTAAGTAACCTCCATTACTTAGTTTAATTGTAAGTATCTGATAGAGTAAGTCTGAGAAGTGGAGTAATTGTTCCTATTTTCCAAGTTAGCCAAAAAGGGGACATTACAGACAATCACGGTGAGATGTCCTCATGTGTGACTGTCCTTGTCACAAATGAGGACATCTCACAATGACTGTCCCTTGTGTAATTCAAGCGGCAATTACACAAGGGACAGTCACTGTGACATGTCCTCATTTGTGACTATCCTTACAGTGAGTGTACATTATCATGTTGTCTTTAGAGTGACTGTCCTCATTTGTTGAAGAAGAAAAGCATTAATGTGGTTCAATAGCAATACATTCAAGTGACAATTACACAAGGGACAATCACTGTGAGATGTCCTCATGTGTGACTATCCTTGTCACAAATGAGGACATCTCACAATGACTGTCCCTTATGTAATTCAAGCGGAAATTACACAAGGGACAGTCACTGTGAGATGTCCTCATTTGTGACTGTCCTTACAGTGAGTGTACATTATCATGTTGTCTTTAGAGTGACTGTCCTCATTTGTTGAAGAAGAAAAGCATTAATGTGGTTCAATAGCAATACATTCAAGTGGCAATTACACAAGGGACAATCACTGTGAGATGTCCTCATGTGTGACTGTCCTTGTCACAAATGAGGACATCTCACAATGACTGTCCCTTGTGTAATTCAAGCAGCAATTACACAAGGGACAGTCACTGTGAGATGTCCTCATTTGTGACTATCCTTACAGTGAGTGTACATTATCATGTTGTCTTTAGAGTGACTATCCTCATTTGTTGAAGAAGAAAAGCATTAATGTGGTTCAATAGCAATACATTCAAGCGGCAATTACACAAGGGACAGTCACTGTGAGATGTCCTCATTTGTGACTGTCCTTACAGTGAGTGTACATTATCATGTTGCCTTTAGAGTGACTGTCCTCATTTGTTGAAGAAGAAAAGCATTAATGTGGTTCAATAGCAATACATTCAAGTGGAAATTACACAAGGGACAATCGATCACTGTGAGATGTCCTCATGTGTGACTTTTGTGAAGGCAAGTGCCAATTTGTACCCAAGTTACCAATATTGTGGCAAAAGTGGGAATGAAGCATTTAGGGGTCAAATTGGGCAAAGAAGTGTAGAAGTGGCCTATGTGAGGTCTAAATAGCCTAACTAAGTCATGGTTAGGGTCTTATGGTGTTTGAACAATAAGTTTTGAACCAAAATCCCAAAGGTTGTAACAAGTTGTCAATGTTGTCATTCACAACATTGACAACATTTGTGCAAGGGAGCATTTTCGAGTAAGATGGTTATGTAACTATATGAAACCATTGAATTAGGCATCAGATCAACTATAAGAGGCCTCCATTGATCTGTGCAAAAGGTTGGGGGGAAAAACATTTGGAATTAAGAAGATTTGTAGAGTAACACGGTTTTAGTGAA
Organism: Chamaecyparis obtusa; assembly: GCA_027943335.1. Taxonomy (NCBI): domain Eukaryota; kingdom Viridiplantae; phylum Streptophyta; class Pinopsida; order Cupressales; family Cupressaceae; genus Chamaecyparis; species Chamaecyparis obtusa. The sequence continues at coordinate 10,774 of BSBK01004571.1, read as the reverse complement.
TTCTTGAGTTTTTTTGTTTCTTTGTTTTCAGTTGATTAATGGATTAGATAGCTCGCAGTGTCTATTGGAAAAGTTAGTAAAAGTTGTTTTTTTATTCTGTGTTATGTTTTTTTTGAGTTTTGAAGCATTCCAACTAGTTTGTTAATTCTTTTGTTAAGTACCCTATCATTGGTTTGAACCAGGCAGGTTGAACAAATGGAGTCTTAGCTCATCATTCCATTGTCAATTTTGTACGGGCTCTTGGAATGGGTGAGGAGACTCCATGTACTATATGTTTGGAAGGAGGGGCCCTGGGAAGCTCATTTTCTATGTTTGCAATGATGTCCTAGGTGAGTCAGTTGAGCACAGTTAGGGATGACAAATCATTACAAGAAGATTACAACAAGTTGAATGCATTGGTTGCTTCAACTAAAATCTCATGGAGAGGTAGACACACATCTAAAGAAGCCCCAAGTCAAATTAGAAGATTGGGTGAGTTTCTTTGGCTGCTAAGAAAACAAACTCTTAGTCAGACTGTCCAAGTTGTGTCAAAATACTTGTTTTCAGGCATGGCTGTAGCAGTTGGTGTACAAAAAATCTAGGAGGAGAAGACCTTAGATATCTTGGAGTTCTCAATAAAGGGCATCTGAATCCTAAGCCCTTTAGGTGGCTTAATATAAACAAAAAGGCTTGACAAAGGCCTAATTGCTAGCAGCCTATTTTTGGGTGCAATTGGCATGCATGGTTTGATGAACCGGATTGAAGTACTGATGAAAAGTATAGGAGAAGGAGTAATATTGAAACCAATAGAGGTCCTAGTGGCCAGCCTCTCCATGGAGTAAAGTTCTAGTTGAATGTGTTTCAATTTGTGAAGACAAGACTAGGAGTGTCCTAGTAGCTAGATTGGTATTGAGCAGAGTTCGTTGTATTTCTTGTTGGTGTGCACTAGTTGAAGGAGTGGGATCTTGGGTAGAGATACCTAAAGAGTGTAGGGATAGTTAAGTACCCTATCAAGTCAAAACATTGGCCTAAAGAGACCCTAGTGAAGGATAGGGAGTGAGCAAGACAAAGTGTTACATCAATTAACAAGATCATTTTTTGGTAATTCTGTACATTATCATGTTGTCTTTACAGTGACTGTCCTCATTTGTTGAAGAAGAAAAGCATTAATGTGGTTCAATAGCAATACATTCAAGTGGAAATTACACAAGGGAATATCACTATGAGATGTCCTAAGTGTGACTGTCCTTGTCACAAATGAGGACATCTCACAGTGACTGTCCCTTGTGTAATTCCCACTTGAATGAGGACAGTCACTGTAAAGACAACATGATAATGTACACAAGTACCGTGAAGGTAGTCGCAAGTTAGGGCTGTTTCATTGCATACCCGAAACAATGAAGACATTACAGTCCACAAAACGTTTGTGCTTGAAAGATGAACAAATAAAATTAAACTTCTAAATAACCAAAGCCGCTAACAATAAATTCAACACAGATATGTCCTCATTTCTGGGTATTTTAGCTCTCTAACAGCTGAATACCAGATTACATAATAATGACAAAAGAAAAATAAACCCAACGTACTCAGAAATTGTAGCTGTGATTTCGCGGAGGGAATCTCTCTCGGCGCTGTTGAAAACACAAATGACAACGTTCTTGTTTTTTTTGCCCTTATATCCCGATGTGATTTCGCGGAGGGTTACGGTGCTGTTGAAAACACAAATGACAACGTTCCTTTTTTTTTTGCCCTTATATCCCAACAACATCGCAATTGCAAGTTAGGGCTGTTTCACTGCATACCCGAAACAATGAAGACGTTACGGTCCACAAAACGTTTGTGCTTGAAAGATGAACAAATAAAATTAAACTTCTAAATAACCAAAGCCGCTAACAATAAATTCAACATAGATATGTCCTCATTTCTGGGTATTTTAGCTCTCTAACAGCTGAATACCAGATTACATAATAATGACAAAAGAAAAATAAACCCAACGTACTCAGAAATTGTAGCTGTGATTTCGCGGAGGGAATCTCTCTCGGCGCTGTTGAAAACACAAATGACAACGTTCTTGTTTTTTTTGCCCTTATATCCCGATGTGATTTCGCGGAGGGTTACGGCGCTGTTGAAAACACAAATGACAACGTTCTTATTTTGTTTGCCGTTATATCGTGATGTGATTTCGCAGAGGGTTACGGCGCTGTTCAAAACACACATGACAACGTTCCTTTTAAATTTTAAGCTTATATCCCGACAACGTCGCAATTGCGACAGTTACAAATGTATTGTCGTCGCAAATTGCGACGGTGTCGGGCTATATTTGAAAAAAAAAGAGCAAAACCACATGACATTTGCCTGCCGTCGCAAATGGCCGTCGCAATGTCACCCCAAATGTATTAGTGATAATATCATCCATTCGTGGCAATCGAAACTGGTACTTGATTATGATCTTGTTTATTGCTTTAGAATTTGTACACATCCTCCATTCTCCATTCTTCTTTGGTGCTAATACTACTGGTATAGCACAGGGACTTAGACTCTCTCGAATCAACCCCTTCTGCAATAACTCATGTACTTGTCTGTTCAACTCTTCACTTTCTACTGGTGTCATTCTGTGTGCTGCCTTGTTTGAAAAAATGGCTCTTGGAATCAAATCCATCTGATGATTGATCTTCCTTACCAATGGTAATCCATCAGGTAAATTATCAGATATAATATCTTGAAACTCATTCAACAAATCTGCAACCTCTACAGGTACATCCTCTACTTCCTCTTTACAAGCTTTTGGAATTAAAGTAAAACACACATGCTCATGCCTCATACCATCTAGGAATTTCCTTCCATCAACAAAAGTTATTCTTGCATTACCGCATACCTTTCCTTCAGTCTCCTTCAAGGGCTTTAGCTTATGTCGCACTCTATCCTTTGTCAGGGAATAGGTATTCGCATGACCATCGTGTACATCACATCTGTCAAACTACCACGGCCTACCCAACAACATGTGACATGCATCCATAGGTATGATATCACATAGTACCTCATCATGGTACCCACCAATCTTGAACTTTACTAGGCACTATTCACTGACCATGACCTTGTGGTCATCCTGCACCCAGGCAATCCAATATGGATGTGGGTGTTTCTATCTCTTGAGCTTCAACTTTGTCACCATCTCTTCTGACACCAAATTTTTAGTGGTTCCACTATCAATAATCACATCACAACATTTACCCTCACACTTGCATCTAGTGTGAAACTGGCTCCTCCTTTGCGCAGGTTCATTCTCACCACTCAACAGGACTCTTCTATTAATCAACATGTCTCCTCTTTCAACATCTTTAGAATTTGATGATTTGGCATCTTCATCTACATGTGCAACTCTGGCCTGACCTTCATTCCTCCTATCCATCCTTCCTTGGTGTTGAGGACATTCAAATGCCTTATGACCTTCTTCTCCACAATGAAAACATGTTCCACGGAAGCCTCCTCTTCCTGAACCTTGTCCTCTTCCTCTTCCTCTCTAATCTCTATTGTTCTGATCTTGGAAATGATTAGAATTATTTCCTCTCTCATTTTGACTACTACTAGCCTCATCCTTCTTTTTCGGATCTTCATTTCAGCCTTCATATGACCGTCCACCAGATTGTCCACCGCGACCTCTTTTGTTTTGTTTACTCTCAAACTTCTTGTTCAATTTTTCCTCTACTTTTAGGGAAAACTGGTATGCCTCTTCAATACTATTCATTTGAACTAGATTCAGCTCTTCCTGAATGCTTGGCCTCAACCCATTAAGGTAACGAGCAACTTTCTCCTTATCTGCTTTTGCATGGCCTATTTTGATGAGGATTTGATAGAACTCCTCTGTATACTCCTGAACAAATCTTCCTGCTTGCTTCAAACTTTGCATCTTCTTCAGTAGGTCAAGCTCATAATCAACAGGAATGAACTACCACTTCAATTTATCCACCATTCGATCCCATCTTGTGATTTTATCTTTCCCTCTTCTATTTCACTCCAATTGAACCTCTTGCCACTAGATCTTCGCATGACCTTTCAGTCTGGCCTTCACAAATTTGACCCTATCAAGATCCTCAATATCTTCATACTCAAAATATTCTTCACATTCATTGATCTAGTCGATCAACTCCTCTGGGTTCAGATTTCCTAAAAATGCAGGAACCTCAATCTTAGGTCTTTTCCCTATCTTGGAAATGGCTCAAAAAAGTCTTTCTTCCTCCTGGTTCACAACTTTGACTTCTCCTTCTTGATCTTCTTCTTCAACTTCATCCTCTCTTTCATCTTTGACATTAAGATTCATTCCTCTGTGAATCTCCTCTTGCAATGCTTGCACTTGTCTCTGGAGTGCTCTAACCTCAGGTGTTACAACTCCAACTCTTTTACCATGTTCCCTTCATGGAGGCATTTTTGTGATTCTTGCTAAAACCCTAACCACGGTCCTGGCGCAAACTACCTCATAGTCGGTGATCTGTTTACACAGAAACCCTAACCCACGGTCCTGGTGCAAACTACCTCACAATTGGTGATTTGTTTACACACTCAAGAACTCCTACTCTAATACCACTTGATGAAGGGTGCTCCCCTTAATACCACAAACACATATACCACTTGATGAAGGGTGCTCCCCTTAATACCACAAACACATAATAGAAATAGATAAACAACAACAATATGCAAGACTAGAGAATGGGATTCTTATTATCTCCACAAATGTGGAATTACAAACTTTCAAAATTACAATATGCAAAGCCACATGGGAAATCCCTTACAATATTCTATAGGAAAAATCCTTGAATCAATACCCAGATCTATTACACAGAACTATCCTAGACAACACTACGTGCCTTCTTTATATAGGCATTTTCCACCGCCTGAGAAGGTTCTAGAAATTTAGCCCTTAGGGCCGACCAAACTTAGAATTATTTTATTTTTCAATTTATTACATAAAAGTCAGCTCAAAATAAATTTTGAAACCCGAACAAAAATTTTGAAGGAAAATTATTTTCCGCCAATTCAGGTGGCCTGACTTCTGGAGACCATAAGTCATCACCTGTTGACCCGATTGACTATTATAACCCCATTTCAGAAGGGCCACGAAGCACTCTATAGGCTTGACTCACGCAAGCGCCTATCACCCAAATTTTTGACCTCATCTGAGGCCTCTAAAGCCTTCAAAACCGAGTTCAAAGTTTTTGTACCCTGCTGCCAATACCGAAAATCTTCAATATCTTCAAAACTAGACCTGATCTAGCCATGAAACTTTACCAATAGGCTGATATGACTGAGATGAACCTCCACATGTAGAATTAGAATATTCTAAGATCATATGACCAACTTAATAAAAATAACAAGTTTCCATAAATAGCAGCTCTAGACAAGATAGCCCTTATTGAATACAAAAACATAAATATTTTTGGGTGATGCAAGATTCCTCTTACACCTAGGATGCTCCTGCATCATAAACAAAGTAAATAAAATAATTCACCTTGTAGAATTAAATTTAGGATGTCTCCAATCAATTGTATTTAGACCTTCAACACCAATCTTGAATGGATCTTGGAATAGGAGGAGGCTTGAATGGATGGATGGAGAAATCTTCAACAAGAGGGCTCCATAGAGCTTGAATCCTTCAATGGCTACTAATGGATCTCCTTGATGAATTGAATGCTTGAATGCTTGATATTATTTATTGAGAGTTCTTGAGTATGAAAACTTGATTGCAAAACTTGATGGCTTGATCATGAAAATGGATGGATCAAATGAGAGAGGAAGGCCTCATTTTTATAGTGATCTAGGGCACAAACTTCTAGAGAGGCCATAGAGAAAATAATAATTAAGGACCCATGGCACAAAAATCTAGAGAGGTTCACATGGAGAGGAAATTAAATTAAAGTCTTGACATAAAACTCTATAAGGGGACCACCCTTAATATAGAAATTAAAATAATTATTTAAGAGCCTTATCAAAAAATTCAAGGTAAGGCCAACCCCAAAGTTAATTTGAGCATTAGGCACAAAACTTGAGAAAGGATAATCTCCAATAATAAATTAGGAATCCTATACAAATATCAAGAAAGGTCCACCTCAAATATTAATTTGAGAATTCAACACTTAATCTGAGAAATAGTGGCCCCGAAGAGGGAAAAGACAAGATTTTGATGAAACCCCAAAATTGGAATCTAACCCCGAGGATCCCTGACCCTAGTGTCAAGGTCAAGGTCAACCTTAACCTAGGTTAGGGTTGAGGTTGTCCTTGACCTAGGTCAAGGTCAAGGTCGACCTTGACCCTGAGGTCAAGAATCTTAGGTTTGCAACTTAGGATGCCAAAATTATGTCAGGAAGAAGTGGAAAATAAGGCAGAATAGGGGAAAAAGCCAAATCCAAGTCAAATACCCATTCAAGGCATTCAAAATGACCCCAAACCACTTACTCAAAGTGCTATACATTCTTAACATGGAAGTGCTTCCATTTTAAGATGATACACAAGGAAAGTGGGAGAGATTTATGTGCTAAGATCTAAGAATGAACATCTAAAGAATGAAATGAAATCTAAGAAATATGCCAATGAAGTATTGAAAAGAAATGAAGAAGCACTATGGATATTGGTTGAATAGCTAAGAGTCCAGAGACAACTGAGAGATACTATTGGACTTGGATACAATGCAAACAACACTACCAAGAAGGGTGAGTCCTCTAAACAAGCAACCAACCGAGATAATGCTTCTAACCCACTGAAGACAAAGAAGCCTACATGTTATCATTGTGGTAAACCAGGACACACAACAAATTTCTGTAGGACAAAAAGAGGTAGTCCATGGATTAATCCTAAGTTTAATGGTCATTTTTACAATTGCAATAAGTTTGGTCACAATGCATTTGAATGTAGAGCAAGAGTTGCTAATAATCCAAGGAAGCCAAGCTTCAAGGGCTACTATAACAATTGCAATAGATATGGTCACAAGTCTGAAGAATGTAGGTCACAAAGAAATAATGAGAAATGGATCACTAACTGGCATAATGCTACAAACAACTGACAAGGATCGACAATACCATGAGACTATAATACAAGAATCACTTGTACTGCATGTGGAAGATTTGGTCACATTTCTGCAAATTGCTTTAGGATGCATGGTATTAATAATGGAAGATCATGGAGAAAATCTAGAATGGATTATTTCCACTGTAACAAGTTTGGTCACCTTGGAAAATACTACAGGTACCGAGGGAAAACCCCAAATAAGGAACAATCGAATGAAAAAGATCAAGTTAATATTAATGAGAGAAGAGATCAAATGAATAGGGCATGGAGAAGGAAGTCTCAAGATGATGGAAACTGAATTAGGAACAATTGATGGTATTACATCCTTTCGATCAAGTGCACCTATCTTTACTTAATCGGTTAAAAGGTATGTAGGAGATGATAACCTAAATTCTATCTTAAATCGGTTCCTAGAATTAGTGCAAAGATCCATATTAGCATATTAAGATTCATTTGGATATAAGTTGTGGTGTTGACTTCTCAAAGTTTGATCATCAAAGTGTGTAAGTTATTTTGTTCCATTCGATGAAAGAAAGTGTATTTTGGTTATCTATGAAATGGAGTTGGTAGAGATAATTTAATGCAAATAATATAGCCATTAGAAACCCTAATAATAGAAAAAAAATAAATAGAGGTTGTGCTATTTCATTTTCACCTCATACTTTTGTGAGCATTTGAAGAATTCGACATAGAAAAGACTAATAAGAAAATTCAAGCAATCATTCAAGAATTCCAAATAGTATAGAGGACATTCAAGGTATTTCTAGCATCTCCTGAGATGTGTTCACAAATTAAAGTTAACATTCAAGTGAAACCCTATTTGTTTGAAGATCATTTCTGAGATCCCAATGGCACCAAAAGTTCAAAAGCCCGTTGTTGTTGAGAAGATTGACCCTGTCAATCCTAAGGACAAGTTTCTTCTTTCTATTGCTATAGAAATAGATAATTCTAGAGCTTTTTCATTGATTCTACCAAGGGTTATACTTATTGAAGATGTTCACACCTTCATCCATTGAAAAATGGAAGATATCTGCCAAGCTGAAATTGACACATCTTACAGGAATTTATGCATAAACAAAAAGTTGAAAGATGACCACACACATTTGAAAACCAAGGGTTTGGTCCATGCTATGCATATACCAACAACATTGAATAAATAATGGATGAGATTGGTTCTTATCCAAGTACATGATCATTTCATGTGGTTCTAGAATCTGAAAAGAAAATGAGGGAAAGATCCCTATCTATTACAATATTGGACCTAATAAAAAGAGGAATCAAAGATACATTGGAAGAATACTCAAAGAGATTCTGAGTAAAAAGAAGATCACTAAATATTATGGTCGATAAATTAGGGGAAGTATAGAATGAAATTGATGATCTTTCGAGAAAAATATTTTCTCTTGATCAACCGACCAATGAAGAGGTCAAAGAACAATCAGGTAAGAAAGATACAATTTATTTGACAAATAATACATATGAAGTCATTATAGAGGATATAATCGATCAGGACCCTACTACAAACATAAAAGTTGACGAAGATATCATGGCTACTGAGGTCATAGGAATTGAAGAAATGGAAATAGATGATTCTGCAAAAGAAAGATCGATGGTAAAAGATCCTATTATTGAGAAAGTACTAAAGTTTCTTGAGATTGAAGAAGTAATCTTAGAAGTGACAAGGGATGTTCCAATTGATAAAGTTGTCCCCACCAAACCACAAAAGGAAATCACTGAGTTGGTAACTCCTACCGAGATTGCAGAATGATAGAAGGAACCAGAAAAAGAGAAAGTAAAGGACACAAATGAAGAGAAGAAATAAGACAAATAGGAGAAGGAGGAAGAAGAGAAACAAGAAGAGAAGAAGAAATAAAAATAAGAGAGAACTAATGACACCACCACCGCACAATCTGATACAAACAAGGCATCTATAGAGAAAGGAAAATCCAAAAAGAGGAAGCATGAAAAAGAGGTTGATTTGAGCCAACCTATTATTATGCCTAAGGTTGATATTTCAACCATGAGCCCCAAGGGACTATCTAAGTTCAAAGACTTACTAAAGAGAAAATTTGTACAAGACAAGTTGATTGCAAAGATGTAGAAGGCTGATGTTTTAGAAAAAAGTAAAAGACATATTGAATGAAATTGTACCAGAGGCCAATATTAATGAAAAAAGATATATCTATCTATATATATATATATATATATATATATATATATATATATATATATATAGTCAATTAAGGGAATTGGTGAACCAAATAAACCATCCTAGTACTGATACTATAGAATATATGATACAAGTGCATAAGAAGAAAATGGAGACTAAAGTGATTGAAGCACTTCTTCAATTAGTTGCACTGGATAAGGTAACTCTATCTGAGTTAGTTGTCGAATTAGAGAAGAAGCTGAAAAATATTATTTCATTATTTCAAAAAAAATTTAATCTCAAATTTTATCAAGGGTATCAAAGAAAAGGATGATAATGTGGAAAAGGAGCTCACCGAGCAATTATCAAAATTTTTCACTAATCCTAATTATTTCAAGGAATATTATGAAAGGCTGAAGCACTTAATGGGAGCAAAATTTGAGCTAAGAAAAGAGGAGAATCAGATCAGAATGGATCTTATGGAACTCTAAACATTTTTGATACCCCACATTGAACCAATACATCAAAATATACATAAGGGGAAAGCCTTAGTCAGCACACCAGGCATTAGTGCTACGAATAACATGGTCAATTTGACAGATGATCTTAGTGAGAAAATAATAGTGTTACAGACACTCAAAGATTCATGGAAGGCATCATTGAAGGATGCACATGACAGGTATAAATCTATTTTTGACAAGATCCCTCCATCAGGAAAACAGTGAGTTATTATTATTATTTTTGGCATTTTAGTTATAAAGGGGGAAACACACACACACACACACACACACACACACACACACACACATATATATATATATATATATCTGTACATATATATCTATATGTACATATATATATATATATATATGTACATATATATATATATATATGTACATATATATATATATATACATATATATATATATATATATGTACATATATATATATATATGTACATATATATACATATATATGTACATATATATATATATATATATGTACATATATATATATATATGTACATATATATATATATATATATATATATATATATATATATATATATGTACATATATATATATATATATGTACATATATATATATGTACATGTACATATATATATATGTACATGTACATATATATATATGTACATGTACATATATATATATATGTACATATATATATATATATATATGTACATATATATATATATGTACATATATATATATATAGATATATGTACATATATATATATATAGATATATGTACATATATATATATATACATATATATATATATATATGTACATATATATATATATATGTGTGTGTGTGTGTGTGTGTGTGTGTGTATATATGTACATATATATATATATATACACACACACATATATATATATCTATATATATATATGTGTGTGTGTGTACATATATATATATATATCTATGTACATATATATATATATATATATGTACATAAATATATATATATGTCATATATATATATATATATATGTATGTATGTATATATATATATATATGTACATATATATATATGTACATGTATATATATATGTATAATATATA